>VDFB02353493.1:211199674-211236903 GCA_007258455.2 Sequoia sempervirens
TGTAGAATAGCAAACAAGGACTAGACAACCCTAGAACCTAAGGGGACTAATCTGACTCCCTTAACCCTAGGCCGCGAAGAAGCAACAGATTTGGGGAGTCCCTTCTTCCTTTTCACAAAAGACCAGGAAGACTTGGAATCAAAATCCATTGAGCGAGGCGAGAGGAGCGGATCCTCAACACCCACCCCATGCAAGGAGCCACCACGCAGTGAGGGAGCCCATAGCATAGAAGAGGAAATAAGAGCTATCAAAGGACTAGTAGAGTCATTCAACGAGGGACAGGTAGGTTCCACCAGAGCAATGCTAGCAGATTGAGGCAACAAAGGTTCCATGGAAGGGATAGCCAGAAGAGGAGCCTAGCAAGACTCAGACACCATGCGAGCCAAGGGAGGGTCACCCTCCTTGGGGGAACCATCCGAAGAGGGAGATCCAACCATGAGATGGTCTAAGAGAGCATTCTTCCACCAAGTAGCAATGCCCTTGCGGCGAGCAAAAGCAATGGATTTGAGGAGTCCCTTCTTCCTTTGCACAAAAGACCAGGAAGACTTGGAATCGAAATCCACCGAGCGAGGCGAGAGGAGCGGATCCTCAACAACCACCCCATGCAAGGAGCCACCACGCAGCGAGGGAGCTAGTAGCATAGAAGAGGAAACAAGAGCTATCAAAGGACTAGTAGAGTCGTTCAACGAGGGATAGGTAGGTTCCACCTGAGCAACGACAACAAATTGAGGCAACAAAGGTTCCATGGAAGGATAGCCAGAAGAGGATCCTAGCAAGACTCAAACACCATGGGAGCCAAGGGAAGGTCGCCCTCCTTGGGGGAACCATCTGAAGAGGGAGAGCCAACCATGAGATGGTCTAAGAGAGCATTCTTCCACTAAGTAGCAGTGCCCTTGCAGCGGGCAAGAGGGCAACCAAAGGCCAAATGACCAGTGGAGAAACACCTCCCGCACCGAAAGGGGAGGCAATCATAGTCCAATAGTTGTGTCCAAGGTTTGTCCTCCACTATCAAGATCACATCACCATGGAAAGGTTTGGAGATGTCTAAATCAACTAAAATATGAGCCACCGTAGTGTTCCCTAGATCCTGAGTCGTAGAGTCCACCTTCAGAAAGATTCCAATGGTGTTTCCAATAGCTTCATAACAAGAATCCTCCCAAAACTAGAGAGGGAGATTCAACAAACGAACCCAAATTGGTCTGGTATTTAGCGGCTCAGTAAGAGGATTGAAAGAGTGAGACCAAGGCCTAATGGATAGCGAATGAATACCCCACATCCACCCCCTGTCTAGCACATAGTTTCGCTCCTCAGAGGAGGAAAAGGTAGCTAAGAAAAACCCTCTAGTGTTGGGATAGAGCTCAATCTTCCCAGAGACAATAGGCTTCCAAGAAACAAAAACCCAACCACGGAGATCAAGAAGGGAGGGCCACAAGCCATTAAACCTGCAGACTACACCCTATTTCAAATAGTAATCCTCATTTTCAACAACTTCAGGTCCACAAACCACAACAAGGGAAGCACGAGCATAGGGCAAAGGTCTAACCCTAGCCGAAGTAAGCATAGATCGAGCATAATCCTTTGAAATTGCCTCAAAAAAGGACTTTCAATGACCACCAATAGGGGGAACACCAAAAGTAGGAGCAGAAGGTGGCACCACAGAGAGAAAAGGAGTAGAGGGGACGACCGCACCCAAAAGCGCAACATCCACACAATCTCCAATCACCTACAAAGAAGCATCATTTACCCACAATGTAGCAAAGGGAGCCCCAACCACCAGAAGAGAAGGGCCCCCGCAGGCCACCTGACCACCAATAGATTGCAGCAAAACCCCGCCCACACCTTGTGCAGTGTCATTCAAAATCACTCCATCCCGTTGGACACTACACGACCTCCTGCCCAACGCCACACCAACAGTTGTCATTTTTTCGTTATAACCTGTGCTAAGCTTTTATATTCTATGTTATGCACTATATATTCATAACAATTTTTTTTTCTGCTATCTATGTCTTTTCAAAAAATGCATTGTATGTGGAATCATAAGACAATTCTAATATTAATCATTGTGTGAGCCAACCTAAGTTGATTAAGGGCATGATTGGCACACTAGTTGAATTCACTACCACTCTTAGTTTCGTGTAAGTTTTGAAGAGTGAAACTTCTATAATCTAATATAGGTTCTTTTCTTATTCCATTTTTATCTAAATTTTATCCAATCCTTGAGAACCACTCATTTCTTGTTTTAGTGTTGGGCCCATTTTGATAACATGACTTAATACATAGCAACAAGTGTTGCACTCTTGTGTTGAATTTGGACCATTTCTAGATCCTTATTTTTCCCCATTTACTCGCTTACACACATCATACACTAGATATCATCTTAGCCTGTTTTGCACATATTTCCACACATTTGTCTAATTATCAACTCAAAAAAAATTGTGTTCCAAGATCCACCTTTCCTTGTCTTGGGTCAATTCCACAAGACTAAAGTTTGGTCTTGAGTTGCTTAGGATCAATCCCAAAACTTCTTTTTTTTAATTCAAATTTTAAAATTCCACCCTTTTCTACTAGCTATTGGGAACCAACTTGATACATTTTTGAAAGACTAATTTGTTATGCTTTGGTATTTAAAGACATTTGTTTGTGCAATTAAACACATGTAAGGAATGACACACATCATACACTAGATATCATTTTAGCCCTTTTTGCACATATTTCCATATTTGTCTAATTATCAACCCAAGCTTTTGAGCATCCCAAGATCCACCTTTCCTCATCTTGGGTTGATTCCACAATGTTGCTTAGAATCAACCCCAAAACTCAATTCTTTTTAAATTCAATTTTTTCCAAATTCCACCCTTTTCTACTAGCTATTGGGAATCAACTTGATACATGTTTGAAAGACTAATCACTATGCCTTGATATTTAAAGTCATTTATTTGTGCAATTAAACACATGTAAGGAATGACAAGGAACATTCAAATTACAAAGAGCAACCATTCTAGAAACAATTTAATTTGGAACGTAAAATAATCTATTGCAATATAAGCTATCCCATAAGCTCCTTACATGCTTCTTGTATCCAAATATTTGCTCAAGATCTTAAAATTGGTCTAATAAGGTATTTGACAACCTACTCTAAGGTATTTCTAAATATATCAATCATTTTGTTCAATCTACTAGATCAATATTGTAAATTACAAGACAATTAGGCAAACAAAATCACTTTTGTTGAGCTTAGGTTCACCTGAAGGATTCAAATTCGATTTATGTAGAACTGTGAGATTATTCTAATTTTGAGGAATGTCCCTACCTCAAAAGTTTCAGTTTTTAGATGTTTATGAGCAAATTTTACGCAACATCAACATTATTCTTTATTATATAGAGTTCGTGAAACTAAATACCCTATCCATTTGTTTTTTATTAAATAGAATTTCATGAATTATATGCATTTATCTACTTTGATTTATTAAAAAAAAAAATGCATTTGTTTTTAGACAAGATTCTAGAGAATACAATTTGTGATTATACAAAAAAATAAATAAAAAGAATTGCAACATCAACATTATTCTTCATTATATAAAGTTCCCTGGAACTAAACCATTTGTATTTAATTTTTTAAAATAAAATTTCATTGATTATATGCATTTATTTAATCTACTTCGATTTATAAAAGAAAAAATTATTTATGCACGCATGTTTAGACAGGATCCCATATACACAGATTTGGTATAAAAAAAAGGTTGCAACGTCAGCATTATTCTTTTATGCATGCGTGTTTAGACAGGATCCCGGAAAACAGGGGTATTATGAAAAAGAAGTTGGCCCTTTGAATTCTTTTTCCATTTTCTTCGTAATCTGATATATGATGATCTACGCCCCCCACGATGAGTAAGTACGTGAAATTTGGAGGGAGCAATATCGAGCAGAATTCAGAATTCAGAGCATTTCTGCAGCATTGTTTATATTAACGTGTTTTGTACGTACAGTAGGAGTTTATATTGAATGGTTGCGAGTGCTCAGGCCACTTCAGAAGTATCCTCTGCTCTCAAGGTATCCTATCCTCTTCGGCTGAGAATTTCTTAACCATGGTTGGATTTCGTTTTTCCCATTGCTAATAAAACTGGTTTTGTTAATGTAGTGAACAGAATTCTAGGGTTCAGATTTTTTGCCCCTACAATATTTATTAGAGTAAATTGTCATGCATAAAGCTGCATAAAGCTGATCAAGTTATCTGAAGGGGCAGGGGGTCTGGCTTAGACAAGTGGTCAAGAGGTCCAATGTTCCCCCACCCCATGGTACTAGAGGACATGTCATGCCAACATCACTGGTGACGTGAAAAAAATTAATGAGGCACACTGCAGTTTTGAAAGGGGCCACCTGATTCCTACAGTCAAGAAAGTTACCCATAATCACAGTGACCTCCAAAATTGGAAGATTTTGCACTCTCCCCTGATGGAGCCCAACTCGAATGCAGCCATATCTAATGTCTCCAACCTAGTTGAAGAGTTGGTGAGAAGCATGGCAATTTATAAGCATGGCATAAAAGGGGCAAAGATGACCTAGTACATGCCAAGTTCACCAACCAAAAGTTATCCTAGAACTCTAAATTTATAAGCATGGCATGAAAGAGGGAAAGAGAACCTAGTACACGTCAAGTTCACCAACCAAAAGGTATCCTAGAACTCTAAATTTATTGGTTGGCAATTTATAAGCATGGCATGAAAGGGGCAAAGAGGACCTAGTACACGCTAGGTTCACCAACCAAAAGGTATCCTAGAACTCTAAATTTATAGGCTGGTCATTTATAAGCATGATATGAAAAAGGCAAAGAGGACATAGTACACGTTAGGCTCACCCGCCAAAAGGTATCCTAGGAACTTTGAATTTATAGGTTGGCAATTTATAAGCATGGCATGAAAGGGGCAAAGAGGACCTAGTACACACCAAGTTCATCAGCCAAGAGGTATCCTAGAACTCTAAATTTATAGGCTAGCAATTTATAAGCATGGCATGAAAGGGGCAAAGAGGACCTATTTCTCGCCAGGTTAACCACCCAAAAGGTATCTTACAACTCTAAATTTATAGGCTGGCAATCTATAAGCATGGCATGAAAGGGGCAGAGGACCTAGTACACGCCAAAGGTTCACTAGCCAAAAGGTATCCTAGAACTCTACATTTATAGGCTGGCAATTTATAAGCATGGCATGAAAGGGGCAGAGGACCTAGTACACGCCAAAGGTTCACCAATCAAAAGGCATCCTAGAACTCTAAATTTATGGGCTGGCAACTTATAAGCATGGCATGAAAGGGGCAAAGAGGACCTAGCACACACCAAGTTCACTAGCCAAAAGGTATCCTAGAACTCTAAGTTTATAGGCTGACAATTTATTAACATGGCATGAAAGGGGCGAAGTGGACACCAGGGTCACCAACCAAAAGGTATCCTAGAACTCTAAATTTATACGTTGGCAATTTATAAGCATGTCATGAAATCCTAGAACTCTAAATTTATACGTTGGCAATTTATAAGCATGTCATGAAATCCTAGAACTCTAAATTTATACGTTGGCAATTTATAAGCATGTCATTTATACGCTGGCAATTTATAAGCATGTCATGAAATCCTAGAACTCTAAATTTATACACTGGCAATTTATAAGCATGGCATGAAAGGGGATAAAGAGGACCTAGTACACGCCAAGTTCACCAGCCAAAAGGTATTCAAAACTCTAAATTTCTAGGCTGACAATTTATAAGCATGGCATAAAAGGGGCAAGAAGGACCTAGTACACACCAAGATCAACAGCCAAAAGGTTTCCTAAAACTCTAAATTTATAGGCTGGCAATTTATAAATATAACATGAAAGGGGAAAGAGGACCTAGTACACACCAAGTTCACTAGCCAAAAGGTTTCCTAGAACTCTAAATTTATAGGCTGGCAATTTATAAATATAACATGAAAGGGGAAAGAGGACCTAGTACACACCGGCAATGTCTATGCAACCCTCAAAAGCGGGATTTGACTATTTGATCATAATTGATTCAAAGCGGGCTACATAAATTCAATAAATTAATAAATTCGATCAAATAGTCAAATCAAACCCATTTGTATTCTTTATTTTTAACTAATTAATAAATTCAATCAAATAGTCAGATCAGACCCATTTTGAGGGCTACATAGCCAATTCCATACAGCCATAAAGTATTTTAGAACTCTAAATTTATAGACTGGCAATTTATAAACATGACATAAAAAGGACAAAGAGGACCTAGTACACACCAGGTTCACCAGCCAACCAGCCAAAAGATATCATACAACTCTAAATTTATAAGCTAGTATCCTAGATCTCCATATTCAGGCTCGAAGAAAGAGGATATCATGAACCGAGGATGCAACTAGGCTGCCCTTGCATTGAATGAATGAATGAATGATTTTAATTATGTCCAACAGGCCGCCTTTGCCAAAACAACAAAACCGCTGCACCAAACTACCTGCTGTTGTTTTCAATCTCTTTGCTGATTTTGTTTCTTCTACTGTGAATTTTGGTCAAGTAACTTGTTGTTTTATCAATCTTTTCCTCTTCAAACAAAGCCGCTAATGATTTGACTTTTAACAAATCTGAGTAACAATACCGGATGTCCTCATAAGCTTTGCACTCCATAACGTAGTGCCACTCTGTCTCCACTAAACCCGAAGTGCAGAAACAACAGATTCTATCCGACCACCCCTCTTTGGGTATTTTCCATCTGCCTGTTTCGCATCTCAAACGATGCGAGCTAGTTCTCAATTGAGCTATCAACATTTTAGCCTTCCATTTTATATCTGCCCCTATGTAAAAATTTTGTTCATGATCACAAGTAGGATTAAAATGCAGAACATAGTGCTCACTCTTCCGGCCAAGTTGCTTCAACCACATGGTGTTTTTGACTTTCTCTTTTACATACCTTTTCATCTCGACTTTTTTGCTTGGACACTCTTGTATGTTGATCCCCCATTTTCCCATCCACTTGACATTTTGTTTCATCCACGTGTTCTTCCTTCTAGTTAATTCTTCTTCCACCACAATTTTGGGCCAACGATGCTCTTCCATATTCTCTATTCTTTGCAAATAGCCTAATAAGCGAATTAACGCTGCCATTTCCATTGGAAAGGCCCCAGCTTCAGCTAAAACAATCTCATAAGGGACCGTAGTTTTTATTTTGAAATTACTTGTGATTAAGTGCTTTTGAAGTCTTTCTATTTGTTTCCATTTTACAGCTGACGTGCTGCTGCCCCAAACTTCGCAACCATAAAGAACCACCGGGGTAACAAGCAGCCCAAAAAGCTTCTTTTTTGTTCTCCAATCCCATAACTCAGCTGACCTACATCTATTTTGGAGTAGGTAAAGAGCTTTCCAACCCCCTTGAATTCTTTTCGTCCTACACGCCTCCCAATTGAGATTGTTACAAAAATCTAGTCCCAAATATTTGTATTCATTCACCACCTGCAAAGTGTTTCCCTCAAACTCAAAATTTATTTGTTTTTTGGCTCTTTTCAACGTAAATATCATGACCTTGGTCTTGCTGATGTTGACCTGCATCCCCACATCTTGACAGAAAAGTTCCAAAGCTTTTAGGTGCTCTTGAAGACTATTTTCAGAATTTGCCATTAAAGTAAGATCATCCGCATACAACAACAACTTGATCACATAAGTGGCCAAAAGAACACCATCACCTCCCCGTTTGTCCAACCATTCTTCTAACTTGTCTATGTATAGCCCGAATAAAGTAGGGGACAAAGGGCAGCCCTGCTTGACTCCAATGTCACTCCCAAAGCACTCGGAAAGACCTGCCTTTGTTCTAATTTTGGCCCCCACCTGCTCATAAAGCCTGTGGACAGCAGCCCTATATTTTACTGGAATCCCAAGTTGTTCCATTCTGTCCCAAAGTTTATTTCTAGGGACAGTATCGAAAGCCTTTTTGAAGTCAACGAAGCAACAGAAAACCTCGCCACCTTGTTTATCCCAAACTTTTTCAACCATGTGCCTGAGGGTAATGCAGTGGTCAATAGTAGAATGTTTTGGTCTGAAACCCGCTTGCCCTTTCACCCTCTTACCCTCCTTCTCGGCCCAACGACTGATTCTTCGCTCCACCATGCTCCCAAAGAGCTTCCCAAAAAGAGGGTTAATCATTATGGTGCGATAGTTTGACGGGTTGTTGACATCTCCACTCTTGTGGAGAGGGATAACAACACTCGTGGTCCAGTTTGTTGGGAAACCATGTTGAATGACCCTATTGAAAATCTTTTTGATATGTGGTGCCAAGAGCTCTAATCCCCATTTCAAGTATTCAGCTTGTAACCCATCAATATCTCGAGCCTTGCCCACCGCCAAAGCTTTAATACCACCCTTGATATCCTTTGTGGAGAAGAGCTTATCATTAGAATTAATTATCGGAGGGTGGGTTTTTTCTTGGTCTCTTTCATACAACTTTTTTGCGTATTCTAGCCATTGAATGTCCGTAATATTATTTTCTGTAGTACCTCTAGCCTGCTGCAATTCTCTCCAAAAATCCTTTGGATTGTGTTTCCCAAGAAAGATTAGCTCCCTCCTTCTTACTATCATGTATTCCTCTTTTTTTGATCTTACTAATTTTTCATACAACTTTTTGTTTATTTGTTCGCAGCCAGGTATTTTCAGCCTCCTTTTAGCCACCTTACACTCTTCGTCGTACCATGGGTTCGCTGGAAAGCTATTTTTGGAGCCTCTTCTACCCTTAGCCTTTTTGCAATCTATGAGAGCCTTGTGCATGATTGTCATCAGTTTGTCGCTGTCTATAATGCTTTGATTTTTAGTTGGGCTGCTAACATTTTTTATTTCCTTTAACTGTTTTTCCAGCATTCTTTTAAATGTGTTCTGATTCTCGTCAGTTATAAGAATTTTGTCTTGAAGGTTGCCCCTTTTGTATGGCTGCGTACAGGCTTTTTGCTGGACATTGTCTTTCATACTAAGCTTTATATAAATAGGGCTATGATCAGATTTTAATTCTATAGGACAGCTCCCTATTTCCAACTCTTTTACCCTTGGTATAATGCTTTGTGAACCAATGACATAGTCTACCACACTCCGCCCATTGTGGGTATGACATGTGAAGCAATGCCCAATGCCCTTCTCATCAGAAGTAATGTTAATAATTAAAATGATTCATGTGAAAGCATTGTAAAGCAATGCCCAATGCCCTTCTCACATCAGAAGTAATGTTAATAATTTAAAAATGATTCATCGTGGAATGCACCAAAAGCATAAAAATTAGACATGCAAACTAAGTACGTTTGTTTACGCGGGAAAACATTATAGTTCATGCTTGAATTGAAATTGAATTTCAAAGATTTTAATGAGTCTATAGGGTCAGAAGAGGTGACCTCTTTAAATATTTCCATCACTGTCTCACTTGAACTTTTAAACTTGTAGTTTTTAAAGTTCAAGTGAAGGATTAATTTTTTATGGATCATTTAGGTTCAATTGAATCCAGGACCTCCCCCTTCCATATGTTGTTGGGGTGCTCTATCATTAAGTAGACCCTCTTGATTATCAGTCTATACTTGGGGTGCTCTACCACTAAATCGAGATAGGTCAGTCTATATTTAGTTCAGTTGTAGCCAACGTAGGCTCTACCACTAAAACGAGATAGGTCTATATTTAGGCTCTACCACTAAAACGAGATAGGTCTATATTTAGTTCAGTTGTGGCTCAATTCTACCTTGGCCTGGCTCTACTAACCTGGATTCTGAAATCATATTAAACTTTTCATGAACCAACACAAATTACTTACCTGTACTTAACAACTTGTGAGACTAATGTCATTTTGCACACATGAGATGTCTATCTCAGAGAAATAAAAGCAGCTGAAAAAGCAACTGACAGAGAGGCATCTCTATAAACAATATAAAAATTATCTCAGCTTTCAGGCAACAAAAACTGGTGGAGAGTTATAATTACAATCTTGCAGTGAAAAAGAAAATAATTTGAATTTGAATTACAGAGTCCATTTCCAACTCCCAAATTTAAATGTCATTTTGGACATCTGGTATGTCTATCTAAAAATAGATAAATCAGTTGAAAAAGGAAATTAGCCTATCTACATAACAACAAGAGCAAAGAGAGAAAATCTACATAAATACCATATCTTTATAAACAATATAACAATTATCTCAGATTTCAAGGAACTAAAATAGCTGAAATAGAGAGTCCATAGAAAACTTGGGAACGCAACTTTACAGTTGACATTTCCATTTACAACAATTTCCCTTACTGCCTGAGATCTCAGCTGTACCCGTGGACCATTGATACAGCATGTAAACATATGCAGTCTTTCCTGCATTGATAACAAAATTTTGCTGAATAATTAAGCAACTTTATCATCATATATTTTAAAACTGATCTGCGAATACTAATACAGCCACAAGCACAGATGTCAATGATAGCAAAATCTCCAGATTGATAATGATTGGAAGTGCTCCACCCATGGTTGGTACGTATGGCGGTACAAAACCCCCAGTCGTCCCGGGTGTAGTACTAGTAGTATTGGTCAATGATAAACCTCCACTGCAAGAAATCATTCAGCAACAATATTAAGTCCAAACCAAGAAAACATGGTCTTCTGATGTTAAATAACACCCAAACATTTTAGTGCTTACCTTAAGGGATATTGGCAGGTGCCATAGCCTGTGATCACAAAATCCAGAGATGGGTGTCAGATGGTGAAAGATACAATGAAAAATCAAAACTCAAACCATTTAACAAAGCTATGCAAATCCTGTATAGTTTAAGCACAAAATATGTTTCTACATCCAGTTCTCTCAAGATTTCAATTTCATAGCATGTCTGGTGTATTGCCTATTATCAAAATGTGAAACTTATATCGAATATTTTTGTGCATGATCAGCACCATTCAATAGTAAGTTAGATAATTTTGGCTTTATACAATAATGGCTTTAGAGAGTGTCCTTTCCTGTAGAGTTTTCTTAATCATGTTTGGACAGGGTCAGATAGTCTTCCTTCTAAAGAAGATTGGTTTGGCTCGTACTAGAATTGATTACTCATTGAGATTTCACATCATGAAACTATAGCACACACTAAAAGGGGCATGAGCATGCCCTACAGATCCTATTTTTGACTATCTTCTCACCATACCTTATTAAGCTGGACTGTATTAAATGGTGAAAAACCAGCTTGATCCAATATTTACTTGAAGAAATATGATTAATACACTCTGATGAAACACAAGTTTACTTCATGATAGAGGTGCTCTCTCCATTTTCCTGGAACAACTTTGAGGTGCTTGCCTTATGGAGTTCAACTTCCACCCAGTCGTACCTTATGTGAGTATGACCTTCATCATATGAGTATCTGCATTTGTGTTGAAAACTGTAGGTACACAATGCACACCTTGCGAGAAGCATATTATGAAATGAATAAACCTATGTTACACCAAACAAATAGCCAAAGGGTGGTCCTAGTTAAAATCCTAGTTATCCATGTTTTCTAGCCTGGTATCAAAGCTTTGTTGGCTTGGAAGGAGAACTAAGAGAAAGTGTTGGAAATAACAATGCTGTCTCAAAGTAGAAAGGCATCTTGAAAGGAAAACTATTCAAAACAGATTTGTTCAGATGTCCTATGTTATCACACAAGAGCAGCAACAGCCTCGACAAACACAAATTGCTTAATCATTTTTCACAAAACTATACCAAACATTAAATCGTCTCCTAATGCTCTTAAGAAAAGAACTAACCCTGTTTCTATCGATTGCAAAATCGACAGCAGCATAGAGAAACGCCATTTGTCTAACCATGTTTCACAAATCTAGATTATCATTTTATCTCCTAAATTTCTTAAAAAACAATAATGTCAAGAACTCAAGTATAACCTACTTGGATCTGTCGAGGTGGTCACTGCAGAACCACCAAAATCACAGGTTCCTTGAGCCATCCCATTCTTCTGATAGTAACTGTTAAACGCGAAGGAAGCATGGGAAGCTAAAGTATCAGGTTGAAAGCAACTGCCCCCTTGCTGGATTTGCGTACAGTCAACACCCCCAACCCCACAGGCATAATCCAGGGCAACCTGCAAGTTCTGATCAGAAATACTGCTCAATGCTACGCACCAACTTTGTCCTGTTATGGCACTTGCAAGGGGTTTGGCCTTGGATCTGGTGCTGTTCCCTTTTGAAGCTGGGGAAAGGGCAATGCTACTGCTGGTCTTGTTTGGGCTAGAAACAGGTGCTAAAGTCCTAGAAGAGCTCTCTCTTTCCTTCTCCAAAAGCCTCTTCAAGCCCATCTCCCCATGACCACCATCTTTTGAGACCTCAGACAGAGCTCCTGTGAAAAGAAACCCTCATTAACTTAACATACAAACAACCATTGAAACCCTGTAACAGCTCGGGAAAATGCACATACTGAACAAAGCTAAGTACAGCAGGCATGCCCCTAATGTCCTTTCATTCCTTACTAATGCCTTCTTCACAGATTAATATACCCATAATGTCTTTTCACTTCAAATCAATGTTTCTTTCAGAGAAATACACAACCCACTATTCGTTTTCACATCAAATAGTGGTTTCCTCAAAAAGAAATGCAAGTACATATAATATCTTCAAAAACCAAATCAATGCTCTTAACTTTTTCATCCAAGACTTTTCCTTCACAGAAAGGCATGAAAATGTAATGCTTAATCAACCAGACTTACCTGCACAGGTCTGAGCACAAAAGAGGCAGCAGAAAACAGTGGTGAGGAAGAGGCAGAGGATGGACATATCTTGGAGGATGTGCCTTCTCTCCATGGAAGCCAAAGAGCTACTCTTACACTTGGAATGTTGTATAAACTTAGTAATAAGAAAATCTTCTTATCCCCCTCTCCAGAGCTACCACATGACATTACTTGGCATGATTGCACATGATAACCACATGAAATACCCAGACACAGAAATAAACAAAGTATGAATCACAGTGATGATGGGCAGCTTCACTCTACTGTATTTAGCATGTTCCAAGAGTGAGTTGTAATGAGGACTGTGAAGACTTTCTTAAATACTTAAAATAGAATAGAAAATACCTGGGATGTGGCGCCATGCTCACAGGGGCTTACAGTCTACTATAACATTGTCGGTGGTTTTGTGTCTTTGGATTATGCACCATATTAATTTTTTAAAAGCTGGCAAACGGCTCTATCAGCATGGCTTCACTGCTATCTATGGAATATGTCAGATGACAACCGTAAGATTAATAGTTTATATTTGAATTTTAATGTATTCGTTTACATGGAAAAATGTTAAACTCTAAATGAGAGCATGAGTATAAGTAAAAGTAACTGCGGGTATTTAATTAAAAAACAATTAATAATAATTATCAATAGTACTAATAATGGTTTTCATAATTTAAAACGTTGACTCGTTGTATTTTCAATTTAATTTTTTGAAATATATTTAATCCTTTTTGCTTTTGCAGCGATTTAATTTAATTGTCTCATTAAGTTGGTGGAAATTTGGGACAGAGTGGCCTCCAAGTGTGTATTGATTGCTGAAATTATGAATTTTTGTGCATATTTGATATGATTTCGAATAAGAATGTGTTATAGAGAAAATATCGATAAACGAGTAACCTTTTTAATAATGATCTCTCAAAGTATGTAATCACACGCCTAACAAACTGAAGAGATGGGCCATCATAGATATGGTAGGGACATTTTGTACCTAATTGTAATGTTAAAAGATTGTAACTTAATTGGTTGAAATATTAGTAAGGGTCATTATTATTAGTTGATAGGTTATATATTGTATGGATGTTGAGTCGAAATATGTTTTGCACTCTCATCAAACCATTTTATTAGGTTGTTTGACCACTTTAAAGACTTATGTGTATAATAAATCAAATTTTATCGATGTGTTTAATAGGTCGGACCAATAGAGAGTTGATGAAATCAAATGCATAAAGTCCTTTAGTTAACTAGCACTATCAATGTTTTACCTTTTTTCAGCCTCATATTTTCTACAAATAAATGCATGTAAAAAAATATTGATATTTTGCTACATTTAAGAAGAATAACAAATTACACAAGTTTGTTGCGGATAAGGATTGCAAAAAAAGACAAATAAGAAATTTTGCGCATTCAACAAGAAATCACGATATGTTTACACTATTTTTTACTATTTGCTATTTCAACCTCTAAATTTCAGTATTTAGTATTTCTTTTCTGAATTCTAAATTATTTTGAATGCATAATCTTTAGATAGTTACCATAATATCTACATATGTTTACTATTTTACTGCTTTGCATCTAAATTTCACTTTTTATTCTTTCATTCCTATATTTTAAATTTACAATAAAGTATTTAGAAAACTAAAACGGTAACTACGCAAGTTTGAAGGCAACTTTTTTGTAGATACTAAATACTTTCATGCAAGAATTTGTGCTGGTGTTTCTGGAGCTACTATTTCAGCTTCTGAGCTATAAGCTTACACTCAACACGATTACCATCTAGAAGCACCCCTCATTCCAGAAACACCCACATATCTCACATGAATAACTTAACAATCTAAAGCAAAAACAAAGAGGGCGATTGAGGAAATGATATATACGCCTTACAATGCCACACATGGCTTTGGAGGAATCATGTTGCATTTAGCTTGTTGTCAAAGCTTTTAATCCAAATATCAATGAATATATAAATGAGACCACATATTTAATGTTTTGAGGATTGTACAAGTAATAAAAACACTAAAATATGATGAGTGAATTATCTCAAGATTCTACACAAATTGTGTTGTGCTATCAACGATTCCAAAGGGAAAAAATGTGTAGTAGAGTTGAACCAAAAAATAAAATCTCCCTGCAGTTGCTGCTTTAATCTATTGACAAAGTAGATCTGAAAATATTGGGGTTTTAGAGCTACTATATTCTTGAGCAAGAGACAAGATTTTTTCACCTTTTAAACCAAAATATTAGTTGCGAGTTAAAATTTGTTTTTAGTTGTAAGCCAAGAAATATTTCAACTGCCTAAATTTTTTTACCAACATGAGACAACTTTCCCCTATAGCTACTACTTCAATCTATTCACAGTGAAGACAAGTGGGAGACATGTAGGTCTAAACATGGAAGACATGCAATTCATATTAATATTATATTTTATTATTATTTAAATTACACTATCTCAATTATGTAGGGACATGTTTTCTCCGCTTTACTGTTGAATCTTCATTTTAGACTAGTTGTGGTCTTTCATTAAAAAATATTAGTTGGGTGTGGTCTTTCATACTCACCCTTTCCCTCCTCTGAGTGGGCGCCATCCCCTACAAATTTGCTAATGTGTCAGTGGATATGTTGTCAGCGGGATGCCGACACAACTTATATCCATGATTCAGTTTAGGTATACATGTGCGTGTCTGCATAAGTTGGGTGTTCACATAACAACCCGGGCATTATGCTAGCGATATTTAAAGTAAATAATGACTCGACCCTTCCATTGAGCACATTTGGGCATAGGAAAATAACATTGGTGGTTCATAATTTCATACAACCAAGCACATAGATTATTAGGTTATGTAAAGCAAATTCAAGAGGATCTAGCCTTTAGAACATGTGCTATTTTATTTAGCTAAGGGTTAAAAAGGCTATTTTATTTAATATAGATAGGTACATAAACTTAATTTTTAGTTAAGAATTATGTATATTGTTTTTTATTTCTATTATATATAATTTTAAATTTATTTGTAGAAAAGTTGTTATTCATTATTTAATAAATAATTTGTTTAATTTTTCTTTATTAGTCAGTAGGGTACATATAGTGTGAGATTTGAGCTTGAAACAAGTCTCATGCATGCAAACTAGGCTACATATATTTAAAATTTGAAGGATATGATAATTTGAGTTGTTTTAATTTAATTATAATTTTAATGTTCAATTTTATAACTATTTAAGTTATATTTTTATTTAATCTATTTAATTTAGATGATACAAATTGAATTGTTGTGAAGATATGCATTTCTTTTAATTATTTAATTTTAATAGTATTATATTTGAATTAGAGTATAATGTATATTAAAAGGTTAAAGGTATTCATTTTTAAAGTAAAATAATTTAAAATACTTTTTTCTATTTTATGAACAAAATAGTTATCTTTCGAAAGGGAAGTTACAAATAGCTTATAAATCATTACACAAATTGTATATTATTTACCATTTTTTAAATTTTCTTTCATTCAGGAATGGACAATTCTCATCAACCCAAAGATATTATTGAGATCTCAAGTAGTGAGAGTTCCCCCATTCTATTGACCTGGAACTCATCTCCATCAATCAATTGGAATGGCATTCCTACAAGTCCCATATAGGATTTTGTGAGTAACATTAGAGTGAGTTGCCTTGACTTGCTACAACAAGCAAAGACCATTGTTCCAAATGTGTAGTATGAAGGACTATGACATTCAATCGATGGAAATAACATAACATGAGTTCCATTCAACTTGCGAGAAGTTGGCTTCCTTTTGCACTTTCCTTTGTGAACTACAAGCTGATGAGTACTATGCACAAGGCAGTGTTGTCTACATTAAAGAAGCGTTTCAAAATTACTTAAGTGATGTCTAATATACTTTTTCTTTATAAATATGTATATAGTATGTGATGTAAACATGTAACTACGCCTTCTACCAACTTATGCATAGTTGGCTATATTTTGAATCCCTACAAGAAATGTAAGGTCCTAAATGCTATGAACAAGGCAGTTTGCCTTGCATCAAAAGTACATTTCAAGAATTATTAGAATACCATGTACTACACTTTTGCTTCATAAAAATATATATACTATGTTCTATTGTAACAATATTGTAACTTTGTTCTTAGCTTTTACTTTTACTTTTGCTCTCTTTACTTGCCTCATATGTTACATTTCTATTACTTATTTTCCAACAATAAATGACATCTTTGATTATATATAATAAAAATTAGTACTATCTCTCACATGTATCACAATCCTTTTCACATTTCATTAGAATTAATTATCATCTAACGATCTTGTTCACATCATATAAGTTATAATTCTTGTTTAAAATATATCGACAATGAATGCTATATGTCTCCTTCACTAATTTATTTTTTCTTATACCTACATTCCTTACAATTTGTTAAGTTAGTGGAACTATAATATCTTAATTTCTTTCTCAATCCCAAACCCTTTTCACTAAAATTATTAGTTTAAACAAATTTTCATGTTTTAAAATATACCACATTAAAGTATATTAAATGAGCATAAAAAATAAAACATATACAAAATACAACACGTCTTCCCATATGAAGCTTCACTCAAAATATAAATTTAACACCATATATTTTACTTATAGCTTCAAAGAGGATGTACATAGTATCTCAATCTTAATGATCCAGGTACACAATTTATTTCTACTCCATGCCATTATTCTTTTGTGGTTATTAGCATTTGCTTCCTCAACCAAGACATAATCGAAATGTAACTTACACTCTCCTACATAAGTTATGTAACTTTCGCTCTCCTACATAAGATTAACTTGCATGGTTCAATTACTTACTACAATTAGCTTAAATAAGAGTTAGCTTTCCTATTTTCATTGCACCACAAATGATTAACACATTTGCCAGTCAAATACTTTGAATTTTTAATGTATGTTCCTTCAAAGTTTTTTCCTTGCTAATAATGCACTATTGTAATATTTGTTGATTCCAAACCACTTTTTCACTTGTGCTTATAACATTGAATGCATTTTCCAACATCTATACTATTTCCAATTTACTTAGAATATTTAATAAAATTGCATATTGTTTTTGCTCACTACCTTTTCTTCTTATTGTTCTTAGAAATGCAGCAAGTTAACTACCACAAAGCCACTTTTTTTGATATACTAACCTAAACACAATCACATTTACATGTATTCTTCAAAATTTACTTCTATCCTATGTAAAAGTTCTGCACTTTATTTTTTTAGCTCATCTTTGCATGGTTTGAATAAACTAGATTGTGACTTTTTCATTTATTAGTAATTTAGTCAGCTACATGTTATGTTGTTTAAACTACATACTCGATTTCTATTTCATAAAGTATGCTTGTATATTTCATGTGTAGTAAATAATAGTTGTCGCTTGCAATTTACTTTTTCTAGGACTAGTTTGTTCTCTCATGACAATGTATTCTTTGACTGAGAATGCAATCAAGATGATCAATGATGGAAACCTAGACTTGCAACCCCATCCACAAACATTAGATATTTCAATGTTTGGGCATGGCCCCGAATCGACCAATCACTATAGAGTAGAGCTCTCTGATGGGGTTCATAAGCAAAAGGCTACACTTCCAAAAAAATACAATCACTACATAGATTTTGAAGAACTCTAGAAGGGATTTATACTTAAACTCATAGGATACAGTTGCCCTGCTATTTGCAATTCAAGGTAAGCCACCATATTTCAATTCTCTTCTACAAAATGCCAATTGACAGCTTATAGCTTAGCATTTTTGAACCTATTATGTCGCATTTGTTCCTATTCATAATACTTACTCATTGTACCTTTATAGGTGGATTATCATCTCTGAATTAGAAATCACATGTTTGTAGCATGATGTCATTGGTCAAGACGCCTACCTATTTGAAGAAAAATCCCAACAAGTACATGCTATGAGCTCAACTGATCCATCTACAAGTTTGGATGACAGTGTTAGAGTAACACAACCACCTCCTTGCAGGGCACTTTTTGGAATATGTTCATCTCTAGAAAGGAAAGACCTTCGCTCCAATATTACTCCTATTAGAAATTTGAATCCATTCCAGACAAGGTGGCTTATAAAGGGTCATGTTACCATGAAAAAACAAATGCACCACTTCAACACACAAAAGGAACAAGGGCAGGTCTTTTCATTTGATTCTATAGATTGTGAGCACACTGAAATATGTGTAACTTGCTTTAATGAAGTTGTAAACCTTCATTACATGAATGTTCAAGTTGGAGAAGTATATACAATATCTGGTGAAACTATTACGTTAGCTAATAGGTTGTACAAAAAACTTAATAGGCAATTTGAAATTTGTTTAGTGGATGATTCCAGAATTTCTCTCTCCAAAGATGACCTTGCAATTCCAAAACATCAGCTCTCTTTCATGGACTTCAAGGACATTATGGAAATCACCAATAATATCCTTGTTGTTGTTATTGGAATAGTCATATGTGTGGACCTGAGCTCAACCATAAGGAGGAGGGATGGGACTAAAGTCCTTTGAAGGAGTGTCAAGTTGATAGATATATCGTCATCTACCATTAATATTAATTTATGGGGTCCAACTATTGAAAAGGAAGGTAAACAACTCCAATAGATGTATCACTTAAATCATGTTGTTGTACTTGCAATAAAAAATGGTTGTGTCACTGAGTATAATGGAAAGGTCATAAGCACTTTGGCAAGTACCCACCTACTTATAAACCCAAGCATAGAGGAGGAAGAATAAATAAAATCATGGTTTGAATAGAATGGGAATGATGTTACACCATCAAATACACAACCTTTGGATGCACCTCTCCTAATAACAAGAAAAACAATTGCTAATATTGAAAAGAAAAATACCAATGTGAAACAAACTATCCAATGCACTCTAAAAGCAATAGTGCAATTCATAAAAACAAATTCATTTTGCTATCCATCTTGTGCCCTTGAATTAGATGGAAAACAATGTAAAAAAAATTGTGCAAAATGATGATCAAACATGGTACTATTCAAAGTGCATAGCTACATTTTCCAATTGTACCTATAGATACATAATTTAACTAAAGCTAGCAGATCATACAGGAATATTATGGGTTGTTGCTTTTGAAGAACCGACCACCAAACTTCTTGGAATTTTTGCAGATGATTTATACATACTGCAATTCAATGATGAAAAAGACATTGAAGTTGAGACCATAATCAAAGGAGTGTTATTCAAGCAATTTCTCTTCACCATCACAAATTCATATGATTCAAGTGGTGTTCAAGGACGAGTAAAATCAACAATCACAAAGGTTGATGAGCTAGATTTTGTTGGAGAAAATTCCTTCATGTTGGGCGGACTCACTGATATGTGTAATAATACTAGTGATTAAATCTAGGTTGATTGCTTATGCAATGTACATACAATTTTGTAACACGTTATATAGTATACTTTTGTTTGAATGCATGCCAGTTCAAAGTCACATGTATACATACTTACTTGAATATATTGTTATTATGAAAATAATGTGTTTGAAATCTTCCATCAAATTATTTATGTATACAACATACTAATCATATCTCAAATAATTATCAAATTAGAATGCTTGAAGAACTCGTTTGATACAATTGACATTTTTTCCCCACTCATGTTTTTCTTCTTTAATTCTATATGTTATTTTTAATTGTACATGTGATGATGGTAGTTCCTATTTCCTTTATAGATGATGAGCTCTAACCCTAAAAGCCTACAACCTCGTAAAAGAAGTCATGACTATTATATTCAACATAAAGAAGAAATAAGTATTTGTCATTATATGCAACATGTAGAAAAATAGACAATACAATCCAACGCAACAACCTCTATTTAGTCAAACCAACACAATAGTGTACCATATGAATCTACAGTATCCCAAATTGAGCACCTTTTGTAGATGGTGAAATCTACAAATTGCTAAAAAGCTCCAACACACACTCTTAGCATGGTTAGTTATTTAAAACAAAGCAAACAACAACAACATCTCTATGAAATAATCCAACATGTTTCACATTGCAAACAAAATAAACAATGAAACTAAACAATTTAAGCATATGAAAACATGATGCAAACTCTATCTCATAGTGGATTGGTGCTTCTTTGATGTGGAAAGAAGCCTTTTTCCAATCCTTGATAAGCTCCTAGATGATGGATGATGCAAGATGATAAGTGATCAAGTTGTGGAGGATTAAAAAAATAGAGGAGGCCTCTATTTATAACCAAGAAGGATGGAAGAATACAAAACATGGAGGATGTGGGACAAAACATGAGCCAATGACAAGATGCCACTTGTCAAGATGTGAGAGGATGAATGTTGTGCACATTTTGATCAATGTGCAAAAGAGGGGGAGATTTGAAATTCAAAAGATGGCTTGGTGGAGGGAGAAAGAGTCTTAAATGCCAAGTGGGAGACATGTAAGAGACAATGTAAGAGGAGTTAATGCTATGTTGGAGGACAAGACATGTGTGGAGGGAAAATTCAAATTTGAAGAATATTCCATCTTGATGCCTTTTTGAATGAAATTAGATGAAATAATAAATCAAATAAATTGATTTATTGTGCAAGTTGCAAAATCTAGAAGGATTTAGGTGATTAGGATTAAATTAATCAGGATTTGATTAATTTAATAGGAGATTAGGTGATTTTGACTTTTGACTTAGATTTTAGGATTAAAATAAATCAAAATGAGAAGAAAATGATTTTAGATTTAATTAAATAAAGATTTGATTTATTTAATCAAAGAGGATGATGTTAGTGTTAAATCAAATAAAGATGAATTTATTTAATTTAAATGGATGACTTTAGGAGATTAATTAAATAAACTTGATTTATTTAATTGATTAGTGAATATGATTTAATTAAATATGAGGAATGCATGATGTGAATTTTGCATGTCTACACCTTTCTGCCCAATGTTTGTCAATGGGTTCACAACAAACACTATAAAATATTCAAAATCAATCCACAAGCTTACCATAATCTAACAATAACTTTATAGCAGCTTCTAGAATATTTCGCTCGAGAATAGATGAACTATCGAACTTGCCAACTTGCACAATTTGCAGTGAATGCTACCTCAAAAAGCATACCAAATCAATAAATAGTGGTCTAATTTGTATTAGATGCTTTCGTGAGAAAGGTAGACATCATTTCTCATCATCTAACTTTATGGACCTAGGAGTACAACCATACGAGTTAAAAAAATTAACACAAGTGGATGATATGCTTATAGCACGTGTTAATTTGATAATACAAGTAACCCATGCTCATGGAGGCCAATTCAAATATAGTGGTCACAATTTGTTTCACACAAGATATTGAAACAATAGCAAAATACCTTCCACATAAAATTACAAACTTGGATGTTTTGGTAGTTCAAAGATTCCATACAAAAAGGTAACCATTATGACTTCTACGTAAGTAGAAGTCGTGTTTGGGCTGCATTAAAATATAAAATCACATATGACCCATACTACAAAGACATTGAGGTAGATTTTGCATCACTTGAACAACTCCCTAATACAAGTACATACGTTTCCAATATGCTTCATACCATTAATGCTAAAAATGAATAAATGGTGGCACCAAACATTACATCTATATTTTTTGTGGATCAACCTGACAATGAAATAACTAACTCCTCATCATTAATGACTAAATTACAAAATAAACGCCATGAGCTAGAAATCATCATTTAGAAACATTGCAAGTTAGAGATGAAAATGACACCATTATTGATTGGCCACAACTTGACTCCACTCTAGTAAATGAATATAATACTAAGGGCCTTTTAGACATGAATTTTCCTTCACTCTTTCCAAAGGGTATTGCACTACAATTGCAACCTCATTATAGACAAGTTGAAATGCATGAATGTGTTGCATTTAATGAGGTTTTATGATAATAGATTTGGAAGCCATCCAAGGTTTAGATATTTTATTTTGAACCTTTTGATGCACCATTGAAGCCTAGTTGTTGCCTTTGTTTTTGTCAAGAAAAATGTAGAGGACTGCATACCAACCACCATTGACAGTCTTGGTCTCCATATACAACAATTGCCTGACACTCAACTAGCTGAACAGTTGATGCATTTTGGATCTTCCCTAAGAGGTACCCGAGCATATTGGAATAAGTGTCATGGAGAACTTTTAAACATGATCAACCAAATAGGTTCCTCCATGCTATTCTTCATATTAAGTGTTGTGATACTAAATGGCCTAATTTACACCAACTATTTTCTAAGGGCACAACATCAAGAACAAAAAACAATAAAGATCACATAAATAACATTATTAATAACCCACATACCACATCCTTATACTTGCATCAATGATTCACAATATTTCATGAAGAAGTCTTAGAGAAGTTTTTTGTGCAACAGACTATTGGTATAGATATAGTGGCAACATCGAGGGTCTGCACATGTACATGGATTCCTTTGACTTGAAGGTCCACCAAACATGGAAAAACTTGACTGGAGCAATCGTGCAAATGTAGAAATAAAAAAATTGTTCTTTGACAAATATGTTAGTGCATGGAACCTTGTATTCTAGCCGACAGAAATAACACACTACACCGGTCTTCACAAGATGATCCATGCTTACTAAAAACACCTAAAATCTTCTCTACAAATACTCTTGTTGACTACGAAGAGTTAATCAATCGTGTCCAAAGACACACCAAATGTTTTGAATCAACATGACTTCACAAGAAAGGCAAAAACATGGAGTGTCGTTATAGGGCTCCTTGGCCTAAATGTGTTAACTCTTCCTTGTCCTGCGATGAAAATGGGAAAAAACCTTTGCCCCTACACACAATGATGATAGGTTGAATATACATAGTCCATAAATGATTTCCATATGGAAAGCCAATATGGATTATCAACCTGTCATTTCAAAAACACTTGTTTTAAAATACATTGCAAAATATGCATCTAAGGTAGAAAAAAATCTAAAAATTGTATTGATATGTTGATAGGAATATGTAGAAATCAAGCATTAAAAGACCAAGCTCTCGCGGCATACAAAAAATTCATGTTTGAGATTATTGCAAACCGTGATATAGGTGCACAAGAAACATGCCATATGCTACAAAAGTTTCCACTTGTTGTATGCAATCGTGAGGTTATGATACTTAATGTTGGTTGAAAAGTGTTCCATTGAATTAGAACAAACCCAAATGAAAATAATTTATAGTTGAGTTATCTCCAATTGTACATACAACATTCTCTTCAAATGGAGACAATAACACCACTTGAATTTGTATGATTATTCTCATTTCATCCAAACGTAAATGCTGCAAGTGAAAAGAAAGGAAACAAAAGGAAATTATCAGTGTCTTTCCTTGATTTAGTGTTATTCCAAAGGAGGATTCAAAACATTTTGAGACATTTTGTTGGAGCGAACTACTTTTATACAAGAATTTCTAAAACATTGTCACAGACATAGGCATCGACAAAGAAAAAGTTGTTGCAAATCAGATGGAAATAAATATACTTAAATATTTTGTGCGATATATTGACTGTGTAATTGATACAAAGGTTAATCATGAAGAGGAGGAGGAAATAGAAAATGAAATAGATATATAGGAAATATAGTACAAATGAATGAATGGGAGTTGTTATCGCAAATGGGCCTTGCTAGTGGTGGAAATCTTAATTCCCTTGATTGGAAGATGTGACTTTGATAATAGCAACAAGTAGAATGAGCGTACAATACCTCAAAATTTACATGACATTCCAAAACATTTTGTAAGCACAAACAAGATGCCCAAATGACATTTGAGTTTAACGATCTCCCATATCCACTCTCTCCCAAATAACAACTCACTCTTATGAATCTTGTTCTAAAACATTATAATTTGATAATTCATTCGATGAAACCTTGCACATGATCATACAAGGAACAATGGGTACATGAAAATCCTATATTATTCATTGCATTAGACATTCCCTTTGCACTTTAGTATAAAAAAATATAGCCCACTCCTTGTTGTTGCTCCTACAGGAATCACAACATTCAACATACATGCATCGGTTATACATTCAACCCTTAAGATTCCAATAAAGAAAATACAACCATTGAAGGGTTAGTCACTTACATTTTTTCAACAAAACATGAGACACAAAAAATACCTCCTTATTGATGAGATGAGCTTCATAGGCCCAAAATTACTCTTGAAAATAGATACTAGGCTACATGAAGCTTTCTCCTACCAACAACACTTATGCTTTGGTGGGACATCTATCATTCTTGAAGGTGACTTGGCGCAACTACCCCCTGTTATGGACAAACCTATCTATGCATCACACTCAAATGAAAAAGACCTATGGGAAAAATTCACTATAATTATTACACTAGAAATAATTTTTCGTCAATAGAGGGACACTCAAGCTCAAATTGACTTCTGACGAACTCTACAAAATATTCGTAATGCAGGACCAACTGAACAAGACTAGGAACTACTAATAAATCGCACAAACACATTGCTATCAAACAATGATAAAAAATCTTTTGACCAATCAATGCACCTATTTCCTACCAATGATTTAGTTAGAACACACAACAAAAAAATGCTACAACTGTTAAATCTTCCTATTGCACTTAGTGTTGCAATAAAAACAAACATAAAATCAAACGCCAATAATGATTCTAGCCAACTTCCCTAGGGACTCTTGCTTTGTGGAGGCCAATGCATCATGTTAATTACAAACCTATGGATTCAAACAAGCCTTGTCAATGGGTCTCTTGGAGAGGTCTTAGATATTGTCTACACAGTTAGCTCTAAACCACCAGATTTACCATTGTAAGTAGTAGTAAAATTTGATACTTACAATGGCCCACCTTGGAACGTAAATGTCCCAAAAACTATACCAATAACACCTATATCTTTAGGTACTTGTAGACAAATACCACTATGCATGGCATGGGAAATTACCATACATAAATCCCAAGGCTTAACAATCGACAAAGCAACAATTGATATAGGTAAGAAAGAAAGACAAGGTTTAATTTTTACAGCTATATCTAGAGTGAAATCAATACATGGCCTAAGGATAGATCCACCATTTTCCTTCGATAGATATTCAAGAATGAAAAATAATCCATACACAATTATCAGGAAAAAGGAAGAGTTTCGACTACATCTTCTCTCATTATGATGAGGTACACATATGGAATTTCACCCTTCTTTGCATAAACTTTATTTGTTTTATTTTTTTCTTACCATCTTCATATAATACATATTACTATTTGTATATTTGCACACAATTGCAATCACATGTAGGTGGATACATTCTAAATTCGTATACTTCTTCATCAATTGCTTCGATCATGCTACTAATATATTATTTTCTTACCAATAACTACTTTCACTTTAATGCAAATATTACTATTTAGATAAAGCCATCATTGCATTATGATGTGAATCCACTAACTTATTCTTTGACTGCATAATTTTTTTTTTTAAAGGACAGAAAAAAATATGTGTCGGATCATTCCATACTAGCACATGGAATCACTAAATACAAAATCATCATAGTTGAAATAGTTGCAAATCTTTCATTCAATTTTCAATCTCCAAATATGTAATACAAACATCTTGTAAATTTTGCAAATCACAATTAAAGTTGTTGCAAATCTTTCGTTCAGTTTCCAATCTCCAAATATGTACATTTTGTATAAAATACAAACAATATTGTATATGTTTTTAATGTCCCCATTTTAGCTATACTCTCCGCTGATTATCTTATTCGAAGTCAGAGGCTCGGGCCGAGGTAAAATTAGGGTTTCCTATTTTATAGGGTTCTGATCCATTTCGATGGCTTGTATGTTAGGAGTTTCCGTGATGCATGTCTAGTGGAGTTTTCTCTCGGGTTTCAAAGAGCTTTGCAATGGTATGTTTTGTAAAGGCATTGGGAAATTTTTAGAATTACTATTTTTAGTAAGTTCTATTTCATGCTGCCATCTTGGGTAGTCGCATCACACTAATTTCCATTTGAGCAATGCAGTTTGGAGCATATTTGGCTTTCAGCATTTTGAGGCTCATTTTGGGTAAAATGATTTATTCTAAGTCATTAATGTTTTAATTTCTTATTGGCCCCCTTGGCCTAGTATTAATGACTTTAAGTTGTTTTAAAAGGTGGCCTTTGAGGGTGGACGCCTCATTGAGAGATTATTTAAATATTTCTAAAAGTAAATATTTCTCCTGAGTCTTGGATGCCTAGAAAGGTGAATATAATGTTTTAAAAATTAAAATATTTCAAAAGTGAAATGGGCTCCCTTTTGGAGGAAGATTGGAAAGCCAACAGTCACCTTCAATTCTATAAAAGAAGGCCTTTGCTCTCTCATTTATCATCTTTGGAAAAATATAACAAAATGCTGTTGGATTGAATTTAGAACCCGGCTAAGGGGAAGCTTAGCAATTTGACTCCATTCTTCGGGCCTGAAACTATGGTTCCCTAGATGGTGGATTGAGAGTGTGCTTCATCCAGAAGTGCACATTGAGCTTCAAAGTTGAAGATTTTTTAGTTTTTGATAATAATTTTCAGAATTGTGTTTGCTGGTCATATCATGGCTGAAGGAGGTTTTCATTAACAGCTTTTTGTATGATTGTTATGTGCTTCTGGGTATTGAAGATATGGATTCCTAGCACATGGGCGCCCCTTCCCATAGAAGATCAGAATTTATTTCAAAGTATTTATTTTTATCTTGCCAAAATCGCACCAGCAAGGAGGCCGTACCATTTCAGAGGTATTGGACTTCGTGCAAAAATAAATGGCTGAGTTTTGATGCAATTTCAATGTAGCAATTTGGGTGCCAACCTTCACAAGAGCTTCAACAATTTATTTCATTCAATTTGGAGGTATATTGAAGAAGTTATAAGCATTTTATTAGTTTCACTGGTTTGAAAAATTAGATTGCTTAAGGTTCATATTTTGGTTTGATTTTCAATAATTCAGAAGGGTATCATAGAGAGAGATCATCTTCTATCAGTTGTACTTTGATTCTATTGAAAACACTTGTAATTTGCAGTAGTTCTCTACATTGTAAGGCTGATAATAGTAGTACTTGTTTCAGTCCATTTATTACTGCTTTATTTGTGTTTAATTATCACATTTGTAACCCCTAGATGGTTTACCACCAGTGTGGAAAAAGAACTTGTTAATTCTCTCATTTGTACCCACTGAAAAGTGGTGAATTCCCACTCACGAGTGGATGCCCGCCGCAGCGGATGAATTAGTTTGTTTTGTAATCTCTTTCCCCCACTGATTTAGTGGAAGTGCGGAATTCTTTCATGGCTGGTTCACCGCCTAGTTATTTCAGTTTTGTAATTCTTACTCCGCCATATGTTAGCACCTCGCCTTCAAAGGGATCTTGTGTGCACATTCTTGGCGTTGAGTTTATTTTACACTTCCAGTTGTAAGCAATTTCAGTTGTTGAGTTATTTGATCCTAGGGATCCTCTGACCATATGCCCGCCCCTCTTCCTTCAGTGGTTTTAGGGCGCATTCTTGGTTAGAGTTGCTTTGATAGAGTTTTGGTTTTGGCGCTAACGCTAATCAAATGGCCAAGTGTTGGTATTTGTGTAAAATTGTGGCAAAAAATTGGTTAGCATATTTCAATGTTTTGCACTACACTTCCTTTCCATGTTTACTTCTATATATTTTTCTATTAGTGTAACCCTTGCACCCCCAATGGTGCAAGTGCTAGTTTTTATTGTGTTTTAGCATGGTAAAATTATTTAGATTTAACATATATATATATATATATTTAGAGACATAATTATCATGATAATAAGAGGTAGAATATAATGACGTGAGTGTTTTAACAAAAAATATTAGATCATTGACATATGTTTGAAAAATGAAAACTCTTTAATAAAAAAAATTAAAAAAAATTCTAAACTAACATAAATCAACTCGTAAATAAACTAGTATATTTTTCTTAAATACATTTATCTAGAAAATACAAAGAGATATCAATTTTGAGCTATTATATTTATTTTATAATTATTTTAATTTATTTACTTAACAATTATTTTATTTTTTAGAATTATTTAAGAATGATTTTATTTTATTTACATTGTTTGGATTTTTATTTGAAAGTTATTGTATTTAATTTTATTTATGTAAGAGTTCTTTTATAGTTGTGTTTTTTAAATATATGTTCTATTTTAGTTTTTTCCTTTAAACATAATCAAATTAGTATAGATATCTTAAATACATCAATTTGAAATCAATTTTGAATTATTATACATTTAATAATTATTTTATTTTATTTTAGAACCATTTTAAAATATATATATTAAGAACTATTTTCATTTACTTAAAAGAGTTATTCTATTTACTTAAGAACTATTTTATTTTTTAATTATTTTAGTTTATTTACATTGTTTGAAATTTTATTTGAAGAGTTATTTATTTTATTTTATTTATGTAAGAGTTATTTTATAGGTTTAGTTTTTTCTTAAAATAAATGTTCATTGTATTTGAGTTTTGTTAACACATTCTCTTCATTACACTTTACCCTAGGTTTCTCCCATAATAACTCTTAAACAATATAAAACAATTTTGAGAAAAAATAAGTGTAATTTTAGAGATGTAAAGGTTTGTCGATAAATATTTACCTTCTATATTTTCAAATGCTTGTGTTGTATGATGATGTGAACTAGTTTATTATATTTTTATAAATTAATATAATAATACACTATTCATTATAAAAAATAATAATAATTGTTTTAATCTCAATTTTTTGAAAAATAAGAGCCACTCACAATTTATAAATATTAAACACAAAAGTTAATATTTTTTAATATATATTAAATTAGAAAAGATATTATGACGACTAGAGAGCAAGTACGAGCAAAGCAGGGGCGAGCGGAGCAAGAGTAGGTGCATGGGCGACAGAGGCAGAGCATGAATATCCAATGGATTTTATCAGGCAGAGGGTAAGAAGTGAGGAATGGTGCGATTAAGCGACCAAGTGGAAGACGGTTGATAATGCAAATCAGGGGTGAAAGGGTCGTTTTGGACTAGTTGGCTGGAATGGGAGACTTTGGTATGAAATGGAATGGCGACAACTTCCATTCGCCATTGCTGCCAATACGGTTGGTCTTGGCAGAAAAGAAGCTAGACAGACAACGAATCAATGGACGACACGATGAGATAAGCGCTAGGATGAAAGGAAGAAGGATCTTGTGGATGGTAGATGGCAGAAAAATCAGGGTGAGAGGGGCAACAATGTCTCTGAACAACAACCATAAGTTCCAAGGGCGAGGGCGAATGGAGGATCAAGGTTTAGTTGGTATCGCCAAGAAGCCTCCAATTGGGGAGGCAAATTCGATTGGATGGGAAGAAGTTGGTTAGTGAATAAAGGAAAATATAATTTTGCAAGGTGGTGGGATGACCACGACTCAGAGGAAAAGTAAAAATGCGAATCCAAATCAAGGTGGGGGAGAGGAGGACCAGAAGAAGGAAACACAAGATCAAGGTGAGTTTAATAATGACCAACCCTTGAGCAGATGCATTTATGTTTTCTTAGATAATGTAGATCTAGATAATTTAATTAAGCGTCTAAGGAGAAAGCCTTTTTCATTGAATAGGGAGGGGGATGGCTACCAATCCCTAAAACTAGGCGATGGTGTGAACAAAACTAGGGTGGTGTTGAAATAAATTCATTTATGAATGGCTTCTTCCTAATTGAATGTCCTGAGGGACGGATAAAGTGTCAAATTTTGAATGTCGGGCCATATATGATGGACGGTATCGTCTTCCTCATCATGGATTGGACACCAAATTTTGATCCACATAAGAAATCCATAGAGGTGATAAGGACATGGATAAGAATGCATAACCTCCCTTCGAAGTACTAGGACTTGTAAATGTTGAGGAATATAGGAAATAGGTTGGGGACCTTCGTAGAAGCAGATGAAAATTTGGTTGATAGAAATTTGGGGATGTATGTTAATCTGTGCTTAAGCATCAATTTGACTCTCGCCATGCCAAAGATATTATAAATCAACATAGGTCGTAGTCCTTGGGGGCAAAAGGTGGAAAGAGAAGACAAACTTATCCTATGTCCAAGATGTCATTCAAAGGGCCACTACGAACAAGAATGCATTAAGGGGTAAAAAACAAAGGAGAACGAGTCTTTGGGGAAGGACAAGGAAGGGCAACTGGAGGATTGTGAAGACACCCAAAGATCTCATACAGGATTACAGCCGAGTTCTCCTTAGATGGAAGAATCAAAAGCAAACCAATCGAAGGTGATCCCCGAAGGATAGCAGAAGGAGCAAATGGTGAGAACCGAAGGAGTTGAAAGAGAGGTAGATGATATACCACCTGATCAAGGTCTAAGGGCAATGCAAGAAAGGGATAAGGAGTTGGAAGAAATTTTAGAGAAAGGCTTCAAGTTGATGGAGAATGAAATGGAGGATCAATCAATAGATGGAAACATAGGTTATGAGCAGGTAACATCAGACTCTGAATGTGAGAGTGAGGAAGAGGTAGAGGAGGAAGGAGAATTACAAGAGGAAAGAATGCTTGAAAAAACTCAATATAAGATCAAAATCCAAAGATAGGTCAAAAAAGGAAGAGAGGGAGGAAGTCGAAGAAGGAGAAGCTAGAGATTGTTGGGAACATTGTAGGACATATGAAATTGAGATTAGGGAAGGGTGTCTCTCTTCCTGGGACTCCATGAGGGCCATTACGTGGAATGTTAAGGGCATGAATGCCCCTAACAAAAGGTGTATGATCAAGTTCCAAATTGACCAAGCAAAGGTAGATGTAATTTTGCTTTAAGAAACAAAGTTAACAAAAATAGAAGGTTTGAACTTGTTGAAAGGGTGGAATCAATGGGAAGGAGTCTTTGAACTTGCTAGAGGGGCTTCGAGAGGCATGGGATTTTTATGGAAATTGTATAGGTTGAAGGGGGAGCAGGTGGCAGAGAATCAACACTGGTAATGTGTGAAGTTGAAGGTATTGAGCTCATGTGATGAGTTCAATGTAGTTAATGTTTATGGCCTAGTTAAGACTAATAAAAAGAAGGTGGTTTGGTGTTAAATCAGGAGCTTGTTGCAAGTGGGGTGTGAAGGTAGAACAATGGTGGTTGGTGACTTCAATGCCATGATCAGTGGGGAGGAAAAAAAGGGGGGCCTGGCTCACATGTCTCAAGTGCAAATAGAGTTTTGAAGCTTCATAAAGGACTTTTGAGGGATGTGATTCCTAAGAATGGAATTTTCACTTGGATGAATAAACGTAAAGGTTTCTCTAATATAGTAGAGAGATTGGACAAATACTTGCTAGTTGGGGATTGGGATTCGTTATAAAAAATAATTGAGTCTAGAATTTTACCCTAGTCTGGTCCCGACCACTTCCCAGTTCAATTGCTAATAACCTCATATAAGACTCTAAGTAGATGTCCATTCAAATTTGAAAGCATGTGGTTTAGAGAGGAAGGTCTTAAGCCACTCATTGCCAAATGGTGGAGAGAAGCAAAGATCTAGAGTAACCATAAGCTATACAGCTTCACAAAGAAGCTGAATTTCATCAAGAAGAAACTAAAGGAGTGGAACAAGGACCGCTTCAAGAATATATTTGATGAAAAGGCGAGGGTGGAAGAGGAGCTGACAGAGCTCAGTTCAAAAGTGATTTAAGGATGGGATGTAGGTGGAAGATTTTGAATTAGAGAGAAGGCTAAAATTGGAGTACGATGAAATTTTGGCAAGGGAAGAATTGTTCTGGAGATAGAAATCTAGGGAAATATGGCTAAAAGATGGGGATCAAAACACAAAAACTTTCCACAAGTTGACCAAAGCTAGAAGGATTAGGAACATAATATCATAAATTAAGAAGGAAGATGGTAATATGTTACAAACTGAGGAAAAGATTAACAAGGAGGCAGTAAAATTCTTTGAAGATCTTTTGAATAAAGACAACTTGCCAACACAAGAAGAGAGAGATAATCTAACTAGGAACATTCTGAGGCTGGTGAGCTAGGAGGATAACAAGTATCTTATGGATGGAATATAAGAAGAGGAGGTGTGGAAAGTAACCTTTCAACTAAATCCAGGCAAAGCATTAAGGTCAGATGGCTTCCTTGATAACTTCTATCAAAAGTGTTGGGATATTGTCAAGAAAGACTCAACTCAGGCGGTGGAGGAATGAAGGCGAGAAACAATAATCTTGGGTGAATTGAATCATACCTTTCTTGCATTGATCCCAAAAAGTAGCATGACTTCAATAATGAGTGACTTTAGGCCCATTTCTCTGTGCAATACTGCATACAAGATAGTCACCAAACTATTGGCTAATAGACTAAAATTGATATTGGGGTGCTTAATCTTTGAAGAGCGGAGTGGTTTCTTGCCTGGGCAGTCGATTGTGGAGGGTGTGGTGGTGGCACATGAAACTCTTCATTCCATTAGAAGGCAAGGTTCAAAAAGCATGATAATCAAATTAGACATCTAAAAGGCTTATGACCAGGTAGATAGACGATTCCTGATGGAAGTAATGAATAAATTTGGCTTCGATGGTAATGGCATGCATTGACTCCCCAAAATTCTCAGTTCTAGCGAATGGATCACCACAGGGTTTCTTTTCATCAAAAAGAGGTCTAAGATAGGGGGATCCTATCTCCTCCTCCCTATTCATTATTATGGCTGAAGCTTTAGGAAGAAAAATTAAGGAGGCAAAGAGCTTGGGGTAATGGAAGCGAATCCAAGTCACAAGGGGGGTGGAGGAAATCACTCATCAACAATTTGTTGATGACACAATGTTGTTTGGTAGGGCTTGCAGGAGGGAAGTCAGGGCAATAAAAGGGGTGTTGGATGATTATTGCAAAGCTTTGGTTCAAAGCGTAAATTGGAAAAAGTCTAAACTCTTTTTCTTCAACATTTTCCCGAGTATTCAGAGGGATATACGAAGGATATTGGGGCTTAAGAGTGCTAAAATCCTTGGAAGATTTTTTGGGATAACGTTGTTCACTGGGCTCAATAAAAAAGTGTTATGGGAGACTATACTGAATAGTTGTAGGAAAAAGATGGAAACATGGAAGGGGAGGTGGTTGTCATCGGCTAGAAAAATTATGATATTGAGGATTGTGCTATCAACAACCCTGATATACTCCATGTCTTGTTTGAAACTTCCTAAGAATGTAGAAGTAGGTATTAACTAGCTAATGCACAAATTCTTTTGGAGTAGGGTTGGGGACGAGCAGAAGCTCCCATTGATCACTTTGGATAAAGTATGTACATTGAAGGAGGCTGACAGTGTGAGGCTGAGATAGTTATCAATAAGGAATCTAGCATTAGGAGCGAATTGGTTTGGAGCATGTATCACAATTGCCAATAGAAGTGGGTAAGGATCTTACAAAACAAATATTTGGATTCAGAAGACCCAACCCGAACTCTGTCAATTCTTGATCCCCAAAGGGGTTCGACAATGTGGAATCTTATGTTGGATTGCAAAGACATAATCACAAGACATGTGACATGGGACATCAAAAATGGAAAAAGTGCCTCATTCTAGGAGGACTCCTAGGATGAGAAGGAAGCTTTGGATAAAAATGAAGCTATGGAGGATATGAAGGTATTCCTTAAATGTGAATGGGGATCAAGATTTTTTAACTATATGGAGCTAGAGTGGTTGAACGGATTAGAGAATTAGAAATGGAAATCCCTCCAAGAAAAGGAAGCACCAAAAGCACATAAGCTTGAATTGCAACACGTATATTGAAAGAGAGGACATTAATCATCACTGAGGAGAGGAGGAAGATAAAATTAGATGGTGTGGGGAAAAATTAGGGGAATCCAATGTGAAATTGAGTTACAAGTTAAAAGAGAATGCAATAAAAAAGGAGGAATGGCCAAATCACTTATTATGGCATCGATCTTGTCTACCTAAAGCAGGGGTGTTTGCATGGATGGCCTTTCAAAAAATAATCTTAACTAGCGAAAGGCTAAAGATGGGAATTCAAGGCCCAAGTTGATATGTACTGTGTGAGGAGGAAGAAGAGGTGAATCACTTACTGATTGGGTGTGAATATGTAGACTTCTGCTAGAGACAAGTGTTGGGGAAGTTGGGCTAGCAATGCCTATTGCCCTAGGATATCAAGACCCTATTCCTTACGTGGCCCATCATCAAAAGGAAGGTGATGTTTTAGAGTTTGTGGGTGGTGACACCTTTTGTTGTAATTTGGGATATTTGGTAGGAACGCAATAGGAGGATCTTCCAAGAGAAGGTGATTCCAAAGTATATGCTAGTAAGAAAAATCGAGATAGCAATTGCAGAGGTGGCCAACACTATAGATCGCAACCAGAAACTTGAGAAGAACGGGTTCACAAGTCGAGATGGTGATGTCAAGAAATCTTGGCCTGATCTAATTATTCCCCCCATTAATGGGGTGTAGAGGGATGATCCTTTATCCAATCCTCAGTTGGGATTAATTTGGAAATCCCCAAAGGAAGGTTAGTTTAAGGTAAATTTCGACAGGGTGGCAAGAGGCAACCTAGGGGAATGTGGGGTTGGATGTGTGATCATGGATCACAATGGAGTAATTTTGTTGGAAAAATTTGTCCGCTTAGGGAGTGGCACCAATAACGAAGCTGAATTTAGGGTCACCCTTATTGGTCTTCAATGTGCTATACAAAGGGGTATGAGGAAGATCCAATTAGAAGGAGACTCTTTAATCATAGTTAATGCAATTAGGTGTGGTTGGACACCAAGCTAGAAACTCAAAAAATGGTTGCCCTCGATAATGCAAATTTTGAATGAAATGGAGGAGTGTAAAGTCTCGCATATATTTAGAGAGGGGAATGTAGTGGCTGATGAGTTGGCCAAAAGGGCCACGATGGAAAAGGGTATCAATCCAAGCCAGATTTGAATTGGGGCTAAGTGCCATGGTGGTGGGTAGTGTAGTACTATATGAGTAGTGAAAGGACAAGGTATTCCATTCAATAAAGTGGTAGCCTTTATTAGTGATTCCTGGAGATCTCAAATTACTATGAAAGTGTGTGACACATCAACATTTTGTGGTTGCTTCGAGAGGTGTGTAACCTGTGCATTAAAATTTATGCAAACTCATAGGTGGTTAGGCGTTAAGCAACTGAGCAGCCGAAAGGGATTGGCGATGGACATGCCTATTCACCTAGAGGCCAAGGGAAGACAAATGATGTTCTTGGGAGATATATCAGAGAAGCGCTTGGGATGTGTATTTAATTCAAAGCATGGTCTAATTTTGCATGTGACTAAAATGATATTGGGGCCAAATTTCCTCAGGGCGGACCATAGATACCGTGTCAACACAAACATCTCGGTAATGTTTTTGGCTATTCTTCTCAACATTGGAGAGTCGAAAGAGGTGGCAAGGGAACTATTTAGGAAACTAATATGGAGCAAGTTTTTACTGTCATAATCCAATTTTTATTGCATTTAAATTATAATATGATAAATTGAATTATTAAGAAAATTCAATATGTTGAATGAAAATTTTGATATTTTTGAAAAGTTTGAAAGAAGTTGATCATTGTTGACTATGTGATATTTTGAACTATCTTATACTTTATCATGATTGAATGTTACTGATGAACTATGTAAGTGCAAGTGTGTGTAATTGTAGGATGACAGGTTGAAGGACGAGAATACAGTTGAAGTAGGATCATTTAGCCGGATTGAACGGTAAGATCGATAGAATCTAGGACGTGCACACACCACAAATGGCATGATGTTTGCATTTGAAATTTCATATAGAAGAACTTATTTACTTACTTCGAATTTATCCAATGATTAAAAAATCAAAAGCCTTGTGGAATGTTAAACATATGATTTCATATTCAAAATTTCTATCTTGATTTTGTGTGTGTTTGAATTTGAAAGAAAAACGATACTATGATTAAACACACCATGTATTCAAAAGGCATGATTAAAAAGATAAGAATTTAATTTAGAGGCTATTATATATATGTGTGTGTGTAAATGTACATATAGATAAGTATATATTTAATATATATTTAATATATATACATATATATATATATATATGTATATATATATATCTATATATATATTCCACATAAAAATCGAATATGGATTGAATTTATTAAATTGTATACTACTGATTTAAAATAAAATTGAATGAGCATGTATTGGATGAAGTGGCCTGTATTCAAATTTATGGCCAAGTTAAATTAAATTCAAATAGTGGGGTGGAAAATTAATGCCCATTATGAAAGAAGCGACCCGATATCCAAGAGAACAGGTAAGAAGGAAAATCCTTCCATTTTTGAAAGGGAATGACTAGCAAAACATCAGGCAATGGAAATAGGTTTCTAGGGATAAAGTAGGCAAGTGACTCGGCTGTGGGGGAAATAGAAGAAAAAGCTTAGGAAAAAGGTTCGACCTTGAGGTAAATCAATTTATGTTTGAGAATATGTTTGATTTCATAGTAATCTCTGTTTGAAAA
>VDFB02353493.1:211250798-211329973 GCA_007258455.2 Sequoia sempervirens
GGTGTTGATAGCTGATATGCCCTTGATTTATAGCTCGCTGTGATGACGAAAGGTCCTAACCAATTAGGTTTGAACTTGCCTTTGCTGCTGGGATTTGGGACATTTTTCTGATTTTCTTTTAAGACCAATTCTCTAACTTGGAAAGTCCTGCTTCTGATTCTCTTGTTGTAGCTTCGTTTGAGTCTATTCTGATAGACTTGCAGATGATTCAAAGCATCTATCAGGTAGAGTCTCTCATTCATTAGCTCTAGCTCGTTTAATCTTGACACCGATGCATTACCATTAGTTGTGAGATTTTGCAATGATATTCCTAAGGGATGGGAACTCAATCTCAAGCGGAAATAGACCACGATTAAGTAGACCAAGGAAGGGTGTACCCGGTGGGTGTCTGCGGATCTTGGTTGATAAGCCCGGAGCGGGATTAAATAGATGCAGTCATGACCTCGTCATTGACTATTTTCTTGAATTTTGAGGATGGTTTATTCATAAACTACGCTTGGCCATTGCCTTAGGGGATAGTACGGGGTGGAGAAATTGATGTTGGATTTTGAATTTTTTAAGCACAAATTAGAACGGTTTTGAAGGGTGTCCCATTATACGAGATAATGGCTTGTGGGATTCTTGTAGCAACGAGATGAGATAAGTTCGGGGATAAGAATTTTTGAGATCACATACCATTGATATCGTCATGGGTATGGCTTCCACCCACTTTGTGAAGTACTCATTCTTGATTATAGTGAATTTATGGCCATTGGATGAGGTGGGTGTGATTTTCCCAATGAGATGGGGAATTTTAACTACTGAAAAGGGCCATGGTGTGATAGTGGGTGAAGCTCTTGGCTGGGACATGAATGAGGTCTCCATCTTTGTGACATTATAAACACCTTTTAGCATGATCATGTGCTTCTCTTTCCATTGTAGGCCAATAATACCCCATCATGCGGTTTCTTGGCTATGGTTATTCCACTCGAGTGTGAGCCACAGATACCATTATGAACCTCGGTTAGAGCGGTTAATGCCTCCTCAGCATTTAAATAATGTAGCAAGGTATCTTCTATGCTTCTACAGTATAAGGTATCACCTAGGATGAAAAATCTGGATGCCTTTTTTATAAAGTTTCGTTTTAGGCTCGATGGTAGGTCAGCGGGTATGACTCCTATGCGAAGATATGTATAGATGTCGTGGTACCAAGGATCACTAGGACCAACGATTTCACACACATATTCCGATTTTGGTACCTCGAATGTGGGGACGAGAAGCTACTCGATCAGAAATTCATATTTCGGCACGTTGTGAGGGATGTCTACTAGAGACCCAATTGTAGCCATGGTGTCAGCGGCTCTGTTGTTGGTTCTTGGAATATGCTCAAATGTTATGTCGGTGAAGGATTCCTTTAGAGTCTCCACCAATTTCTTGTATGGGGTTAGCTTGTCATCCTTTGTCTGATATTCATTATTGACCTGATTTATGATCAACTGAGAGTCTCCATATACCTTGACAGCTATGATATTCCATTGCACTGCTATCCTGAGGCCTATAGTCAAAGCCTCATATTCCGCGATGTTGTTGGTGCAAGGAAATTCCAATTTGTATGACTTCGGTATGCAATACCCTTGTGGGGTGATGAAGAAGACACTAGCTCCTAATCCATGTTGCATGTATGAACCATCGAAGTATAGTTTCTAGTGGTCCACTACGTTGAGGTTAAAGATGGATTCGTCTGGAAATTCAGATACAAGAGGATTCTCCGCATAAATAGGTGCCTCTGCCAATTGATCTGCAAGAACTTGACCTTTAATGGCTTTTCGCTCAACATACTCAATGTCGTACTCTGACAATATCATTACCCATTTTTCCATTCTGCCTGTGAGCATTGCCTTTGATAGGAGATATTTGAGGGGATCAATTTTAGCAATGAGCTTTATCTTGTGTGCCAACATGTAATGTATGAATTTTTGGGATGCAAACACTACGGTGAGGCAAGCTTTCTAATTGAATGAGTAATTTAGCTCGTGACCGACCATTGTTCTGCTGATATAGTAGATAGCCCTCTCCGTTTCGTTTTCATCATGCTGAGGAAGAAGAGCTCTAAGGGCTGCTGCTATTGCTGACACATATAAGATCAATGGCTTTCTCGGGATAGGTGGCATTAACACTAGTGGTGTCAGTAGGTATTCTTTGATTTTGTTAAATGCATCTTCACACTTTGTATCCCATTTGTATGCTACCCCCTTGTGGAGTAGGTGAGAATATGGATTCTGCTTGTCTGCCAGTTGTGCTATGAACTGTCGAATGGATTGAAGTCAGCCCTGGAGGCCTCTCAGTTGTTTTAATGTCTTTGGTGCTTCCATCTCAAGGATTGCCTTTACTTTCACCAAATCCACCTCGATACCCCTCATGGAGACTATGTACCCTAGCAGTTTACCTGATTGTATGCCAAAGATGCACTTCTTGGGATTTAGTCTGGCTTTGTATTCCTCCAGTCTATCAAAGATAGCACCTAGGGTTGCTATATGATCTTTTCTTTTTCTTGATTTGGCTAGGATGTCGTCGACATAGTCTTCAACTATTTTATGAATCATGTCGTGGAAGATCAATGTCACGACCCTTTAATAGGTTGCTCCTACGTTCTTTAGGCCGAATGGCATCATGTTCTAGCAGTAGGTCCCCCATGGACAAGTGAAAGCCGTCTTATGTTGATCTTCTTTTGCTATCATGATCTGGTTATATCCTAAAAATCCGTCCATTAGTGATAGCATCTCATGTCCTACTGTCATGTCAACAATCATATCGATATTGGGAAGCAGGAAATCATCCTTTGGACATGCCTTGTTTAAATCTCTAAAATCTGTGCATATTCGAATGGCTCCATCAGGCTTCAAAACAGGTACCAGGTTTGATACCCATTCGGGATAATCTATGGGTCGGATGAATCCTACATCTAACAACTTTTTGAGCTCCATTTTGACCAATAGGGCGATCTGAGGATGCATTTTCCAAAGCTTTTATCTGACAGGCTTTGCGTTTGGATATACTGCCAAATGGTGGACTACGGTTTCTGGGTCAAGACTTGGCATATTAGCATAGCTCCATGAAAAGTTTATTTGTCTTTCCTTTAGGAATGCTGCTAGGAGTTCCTGCTCTTCTGTTAATAGTGATTCTACATAGAATGTGATATGTGGGGTCTCCTCTGTTCCTATGTTGACCAGATTGCACTTTTTGGCCAAGACTGTTGATTTCTCCTAGTGAAGAGCTCATAAGGGAAGATTGAATCTTTCATCCTCAGGCTCCTCAAAGAGGTTTTCACCATTGGATACATCCTTTCTTTTTACTATTTTCTTGTCAGAGAGTGCCACAATGTGGTTTTCGCTCAAAAACTTGGATATGATTCTTAGTTTCTCACTTTTGCGACTAAAGGATTCAATCGTTTCCCAGTAATAGGCATGTGTGTCCAACTCCATTATAAACCCTACCTTGTGATCTCCATCTAGAATATTATCCCTCAATCCCATGAATTTTGAGAGTGCTTCATCATTTTCAAATGTATCAAGAACTGGTGGTCCTTGTTGGTCATAGTCGATCAGTTGGGGGTAGACTAAACGAATCTCATGATTTTGACTATCTAGTTCAAAGGATATGGCACTAATCATACATAGGGTGGTATCTTCAAATAGCCTAGGTAGATTTCATAAGGTATCTTCATCATCGCTACTAATATAGGGCTCAGTTATAAAATTATGTGTGTCCCTACCTGTGACTATTGGTGAGTGTACTTGTACTAGTACTGGTTGAGGAGAAACATTAGCGGCTCTAACTGGAGGACTTCGGCCACGTATGGTTATTCTCGGAGTGGCACATCTAAGACCAAGATTTGTTATGGGTTGCGTCTCTGGCATGATAGGTATTATGAGCCCATTGTCATTTTGTCCCAGTCTTTGATTTCGGTCATAGCCCATTGCAAGCATCATGTGTAGGCATTTGCTTCTTTCGTCCATTGGTAAATTAGCTGCCGGTCTTTCATCTTGATACAACATGCGAGGTGGATCTGCTTCAATGACCTCATGACCAAGGTCTCCCCATCTTGTGAATTCAGGATAATCCTCAGGGTACATTTGTGATGTGGAAGATTGAATTTCTTGTGGGCATCCTCGTGATCTAGGAGATTGTGGTAACTCTACTATCACAAAAGCATTGTTAGGGAGCTTGTAACTTCCACAACCATCCTCCTAGATGATGAGCTTGATGTCAGATATGGTGGGAATGGTGGCTGTCTCTGTCGTAGAAGTGGACGTGAGAGTGGTGGGATCGATGTATTGTGTGGATGGTCCCTCATCATTTTTGGGCACTTGGGGAATTTTGTAATACTTGGCTTCAAGATTCTTGCACTATGAAAACGGCTTAGGATCTCCATGGACGGTAACCTCTTGTCCATTATGTGTGAATTTCACACATTGGTGGAAGGTTGATGCTACGACTTTCATCGCATGAATCCATGGGTGTCCCAGGAGGATATTGTATGACAATTCGAGGTCCAAGACCTGACATGTGGTTTCCATGAGTGTTGGCCCTACTTGGATAGGGAGCTTAATTGTGCCCTGAGACACTCTTTCTTGGTCATCATATGCTCTGATTGTGATGCCCTTTCCTTTGTCAATGGAATCTTCTGGTAATTTCAATTGCTTGATGAGGCTAAGAGAACAGATGTTCAAACCTGCACCTCCATCCACCAAGACCCTTTTGATTTTGCTTTTGTTTACAATGGCTTCCAAGTGAAGTGCGAAGTTGTGAGATGGTTGGGTGGGGAAATCTTGGTTGGAAAATGTAAGGAGATTAGTTGTTATGATATTTGTGACCATAGCTTGGAATTGCTCCGCATCGAGATCTACAGGGACAGTGGATGAGGCTAATGCTTCCTCAAGGATCTTTTTATGTGCTGATGAGATTTTTAACAACTCCATGATGGAGATGTGTGCTGGCGTTCTTTTGAGTTGGTCTACAACATTGTAGCTATACAGAACGACTCTTGATGTAGGGACTCTATTTGGTTGGGATGATACTACAATGGTGACTTTTCTGCCTCTTGTGGTGACTCCACAATCTTCGACATGGGCACCCTTGATAGTGATGACCATGCAGTCTTCATTTAGCGAGGCAAAGACAGATTCATAGACATGATTTACATTGCCTTTCCCTTTATCACCTCTATTTCCTTTGTTTCCATGATTCGACATTAGATTCGTGTAGATTTTAAGGTCCTGATTTCCCATAGGTTGTTCCATGTTTATGATTTTCTTATCAATGAGATCTTGGATGATGTTTTTGAGTCTCATGCAATTGTTTGTGGTGTGACTTTTTATTTTGTGAAATTTGCAAAGTTGATTCTCATTGTACCAAGGGGGTTTGACATCAGGTTCTTGGTAATTTTTGAATGTAGGAGCCTGGATGAGTTTTTCGGCAATCAACTTTTTCATTATGTCCTCCAATGGTTCCCCCAAAATGGCGTATTTACATTTTGGATAAGTTTTGTGTTGGGGTGGTCCTCTTTGGTCATTGAGGTTATTGATGGTGGGATTATTGGGTTGGTATGTTGTGTGATGAGTGTTTTGGGGTTGTGGTTGGATTTGCGGTGTGGGTGTATTTTGGCGTGGACCACTAATGACCACCTTGGCATCGACGACGCCATCATTAGTGATGTTCTTGTTTCTCACCCATGTATGAGGTTTATCATTGTAATTAGATGATGGGCGGTTGTTTTGCGGTTCGTGATATGATGTTGATTCGACGGGTTGGGTCACAAGGGCTCTTTCGATGCTAAGCGCCTTGGAGATTAATTGCTCATATGCGGTGATTCCCCGAACCTTAAGATGAAATGACAGGTGACTTTCAAGGTTGGCTATGATCGTGCAGACTTGTTCTTCTGGCATGGTCCACTTGCTCCGATTGGCCTTGGATCGCCATCGTTGAAGGAATGAAGCAAAAGATTCATTCTTTCCTTATTTTATAGTGTATAATTCTTTGAGACTGACATCCATTGCGATGTTACATGCATATTTCTTGATGAATTCATCTTTGATTTTTTGGAATGTTCTAATACCTGAAGGTAAGCGGGAAAACCATTCTATAGCGGGATCTGCCAAGCTCCTAGGGAATAGCCGCATCAGATAAGTATCGTCACATGCGACCTCCATACAATGAACCTGGAATTCCCTAATGTGATCTTCAGGGTTTCCCATCCCTAGATACTTGTCAAATTTGGGGATTTCAAATCTCTTAGGGAATGGTTTCATGTCTAGGCTCCTATCAAATGGATAGGGACACAAGTTGCTTTGTGTTTTGGTTGTCCGCCCCGATTAAAGGTCGAGCACTTGTTGCGAGAGCAACCTGAGTTGTGTCGTCACATCATTCTAGGGATCAGGGGGTGGGATGAAAGTGTTTTGGGGTGTTTGAATTGTTGGTTGGATGGATGGGTTGGTTGGTGCGTTGTTTGATGGTATTTGCATGTTTTGTCGAGCGAAGTAGGCTTCTACTTGCTTTTGTATGAACAATGCCTGTTGTTGATCCTGTTGTTGTTGCGCTAGGATTTGTGCTTGTTGTTGCGCTTGTTGGTGCTCCAACAACGCTTGTTGTTGTTCCCACAACACTTGTTGTTGGGTTGCCAATTCTGCTGCTTCTTATTGCTCTTGGTATTGCTTTAATGCTTGTTGATATGCTTGCAATTGCGCTACTAGTGCAAGAAGTTGTGCTTGTGCTTGTGCTTGCCGTGTTTGATATTGAGCTTGCACTTGTGCTTGGGCTTGAGCTTGTACTGCTTGTGCTTGTGCAGCTTGTTGCTATAATAAAAGTTGTGCTTGCACAACCCTTTGTGCTTGCAATGCTTGTGCGGCTTCGGTGGCTTGTTGTTGTTGCTGTTGCAATAAAGCTTGAGCTTGCAGGGGTTGTTGCGCTTATATTGCAGCTTGTGCAACTTTGGTAGCTTGTGCAGCTTGAGCGGCTTGTTGCCCGACTTTTTGCTTTTGGACTTGTTGGTATCCTCTTTGGAAAGCAGCTTGCAATGCCGCATCATATTGATTTGATATGGTGAACGTTGGTGGTGGTGGATTTGGAATGGTGGTAGATGATGATGTTGTGTTGATGTTTTGCATGTTGGATAATGGTATTGATATGATGGGTCCTTGAGAGACCATGTTTTGTGATGTGAGAGGTGTGTTTGATGATGTTGCCATTGCTTATGTGTTTGTTGTTTGTTGTTGCAATATCAACGACAAATTTTGAGTGTTTGGTGCAATGGTTTGATTGAAGGTTGGGATGTATGTTTGATTGATACTTGGTAGGGGAGGAAGCCCTAGACCAAGGAGTGGTGCGGATGATAATGGCAATGGTAGAAGAGGTGGAAATGTGAGTTGTTGTGAAAACCTCATGGTGTCGAATATGGCCCTTGGTCCAAACATATCTCCCTCTTCTTGTGAGTTTGTGAGAAGAGGTGTTTGTGGTGTTGCGTGAAAGAATGTTGATGATGGATCGTAATGGAATGTGAGAGGAACATTTTTGTGTAATGGGTTTTCGGGTATATTTTGTTCCAATATGGTGCTTGCATCCAAACTTTGATTATTAACAAGGGGATGTGATTGAAGAGCATTGAGAAATGCGTTTCCCTTGTTGAAATTTGGTTGAGTTGGAGCAATCGATGTTGTGATTTGCGGAATGTTTTGTGTGACGTTTTGGGATGGAGGTGTAGATGAGATGGGGATGGTGGATGAGATTGGGGGAAATGATGTGTCCACGATAGTACTCACATCAAAATCTGAACGCAACTTGGCCCCTTGTTTTGCTAGTTCAAGCATGTACAACGAAGGGTTAAGTCTCATCATGATGTTGATGATTTTGTGATTCTCCAGATTTTGGAGCATTTCAGCTATTTCTTCGTGAGACATTCCAAAGGTAAGATCCTCTCATTGGGTTTCCTCTTGTGGGTTTTGCGATGATGTTGGAAGGCTAATTGTGAGATTTCCATCCCCAATGGGATTCATTTCAAGAGTGGTTTGGCTAAGATCACTTGAAGCGGGTGTTTCTTTGTTGGCTTCCATACTCTTCTTGTATTGAGATCTAGTTAGAACCATAAAACAGGGATCAATCTTCAAGAATATGGGAGATGAATCTCTTGATTCTTTGGATTAATCTCTATTTTATGTCCCAAAGTGAAAGTTTTAGGATGCTTTTTGGGGATCAAAGGTGATGATATGATGATGAATGATATGAATGTTTTGGCTTTTGATAAATCTTGAATGAGACACTAGGCTTTAGGACTTGGATTTGATTGGATTTCGGATTTGGGATTTTGTCCTTGATTTTGATTTTGATTTTGTTTTGATTTTGAACAAAAGGACCCTAAGATGTTTGATAATGATCTAAGAGATAGTTTTGTTCAAAGGATGATGATTTGGATATGTGTGAGGAGAAGGATGCATCTACCCACTCCTATCCAAATAAGATGATAGTTTCACTAAGTATATGGAGAAGGATTCATCCACATACACTAAGTTAGACAAGATGATTTTGATAACTTTGACTAAGTATATGCAAAAGGATGCATCTACACATGCCTAGCCAAAGGTGTTTTGATAAATGTTTTCAAGGACTTGGTCACAATGTTTTTGGATGATTTTGATTTTTTTGTCACAAAGCCTAGTATCAAAGATGATTTCAAGATTTTCCAAAAGATGATTTGTGAGATGGATTTGAGTTTGATGTTTTGAAGGATGGACGAAAAGGATTTTGATTTGTTTCGATCCTTAGGTGAACTTAAAAAAAACCACTTTGTTTGCCTAGATCAAGGTATTAAAGAGCATGCAAATGCTTCCTAAAGACCTTTGTAACCAAGGATTGATTTCTTTTGAACATTCATTTTCAATGATTTTTTGCTTTGGGAATTGTGGTGTCTTCAACACATATGAAAGTTCATTTTGTTTAGCTTTGCTTAATGTCTTTATTTTAAAAAACACTCTCTTTGATTAAAGTTTCAAACTAAGATGTCCAATGTCTTAATTTATTCAAACCCCACAAGATATGTTATGTGGAAATTTAATGAACTTAAGACAAGGGTTTTCCTATTGTTTACTCAAGGAGACAAATCGAGATGTAACCCAATGTTTAGAAACCTCTAAGGACATGAGTCCCAAGGGAAAGCAATAACATATGGATTGAGTCAATGATATTTGTCTCCAAGAGGGTTTGAAATTGGATGATGTTAAGTGTTTGTTTTTGATTTGTTTTTGATCAAGCAATGTATTTTCAAACTGACTCACAAGCAATGCAACATCCTAGCTTAATGGGTACGCTTTTCTTGGTGGGCTTGCCTCATGCCCTTCATAGAAGAGATGATTTTACATGCAACCAAGGATAAAATATAAAGGTATTTTAAGAATGAAGGCTTAACCTCTATATTTCAACCAAGATCGGACATGGCAAGTAACTTCTTGGAATCTAAGTTCCAATGCACCACTTTGATAAACTCGCTCAATGGATCAATAGGCCACTACAAAACAAAGGTTCTAGTTCAAAATTTTCGTTTGTAGGAGTTGACCCAACATGGCAAGAGTCCCCTTTCAGATCCATCTTGTCAGAGTCAACCACGTGATATTGGTGTTTTTTCCAATATCCACATTTATATCTCGGTTGGAAATACTCTTGGCTTTAGAGTGTTAACGGTTGAGTCATTCCCTTGGGTGAGTACTTTTTCCCCAAGGCAGGCCCTCTAGGATAAACAAAAGCAAGCAAAGACAAAATCCGTAACTCGATCAATCTTTGACAACACAAAGAAAGAGAATGTACGCGAAAATGCCCCTACTCACACTCGCACAAGATGTTCAATTTTAAACCCAAATCGAAATGTGTATGGGTAATTATGTATGCAACTTAATGTCACCAAAATCCTTTTGATTCTCAAGATCGCTGTGAGGCGCGAGAGAAGTGCATATGTCTTTTGATGATATTACTTTGTGTAAATAATTACAAAACAATAAAAGCACACATTCATTTTATCCTTCAAAGCAATGATTTGATTCATTTTAAACACCAATGGAAAGATGAAGATTGTTTGTTCGATTTTAGCCCAAATTGAAATCTAGTAGGTATCTAAGTTTCAATTTTAACCCTTTGCAAATGAAAAATCAAAGTGTTCTTTTTAGACCCAAATGAAAGATAGTGTCCTAAAAACAAAAGATAACAATTTCGTGAAGAAGTGTTAAACAAACAGTTAAAGCGTTTAAAAACACTTTGATTTTAAAATGTCCTCCTTCTTTCGTTTTCCTTCGCTAGCCTTGTCTTCCTCGCTTTCCTTCGTTTGCACCTTTGTTTTCTTTCCTTTCGCTTTTGTTGTACCTTGTACCTTATAAACAAAAGATACTTATGTGAGGATCAACATTTTAAACATATTTTGATGGTTACTTTTAAATGATGATATGATTTCAATTGAATAAATCAATTAATCACGAAGGATGGGTCTTTTAAAAACATCATCACAAATTTCTAATAATGAATCTACTTCAAAGAAAAATACTTTCCCAAAAGTATCATCATCAAATTCAAATGTTTACTAGCATGATAATCACAATGATGTAAAAAATATAAAATTTCATCAATTTTGTCAACTCTTAAGGGCTGCACCCTCCTAATTTCAAATGTTGGCTATAATAGCTTGAGAGAATTAAAAAGAAGCATTGCATGGGTTACCAATGTCATTCCTTAAAGCCAAATATGGCTAAATGGTCAAATTCATCTGCCAAGTCTTTTAAAACTACAAGCTGCCAAATGTAAAGGATTACAATAAATGCATTTTGGTTTGGATTGCCAATCTTTAAAGCAGTAGTATTGACTAGGCAGACTTTAGAAGGTATAGGTTTGTGCATAAAGGAGATTTTCAAGAACTAGTTCAGATCTGCACATAATAAATTCTAGACAACAATACAAGGAGCAACTTGCTGCTGAAGGACAGGTATTTAAGTGACTTTTAGAGGCGCCAACAACCACCTTGAACACTTTAAGCAGACACACAGAGGATGGCAAGGACTTAAATGGCCCAAAAAAAAAGCGACTAACTGTGGTCAAATGAAATGATTTAAATAGGATGCCTTAACAAGGTGGTAGAATTGATGCATTCATCCAAGACACATTAAATGTGTGAAGTAAACATCCAACCATTTATTGGAGAGTAGTGCTAATAGCTAGACTATTCATTAACTTCTCTGCGCGGCTATTGTTGACGGACAAAGTCCTTACAAAGTTCTTAGAAGCATAGACAAGGCGCGTAAACTGTTTGATCGAATGGTGTGTAAGTATAGACAAGGGGAGTGACCTATTGACATAATGATGTGGAAGCATGGACAAGGTGCGTGAACTGTTTGACAGTCTAGCTCATGGAAATGTGGTCTCAAGGACAACATTCTCCCTTTTTGCGCTTGCCCATTCTCCTCTGAATAAGTAGATAAGGAAAAATCTTTTCATTTCAGGGGCCAACAACCATCCTACAAAAGGTGAAGCTAATCACAAATCTGGTTATTATCATCAATACTTGTAAGGCGCAGGGCATCATTTAGTTTCAAACTAGTCATTAAATGAGAGGTCTCTGCAATGATGATAGCCATAAGACAAGGAGACCCACATACTGCAATTGATTAATAACCTTCTAAAGATAAGCAGCCATATATATCAAAAACAAGCCACTTGCCATTGTTCTTACATAAATCTTCAACGTACAATACATGGAAATCAATTAATATCATAAGACCAGATATCTGAGATGAAATAGTACTCAGTATTATAGACACGAGGCTTAAAAACTTTGTATATTGGACAATAGAGATTAAGTACTGTAATACCTGATCATAAAAGCCTAGTTTACAAAAACAGGTCATTAATACATTTTAGTACCTATAGATTTCAATTAGATAAAATTATGAGATTATTGAATTCCAAGATGAAGATAATAAGCATTCTGTGGTATACTAAATAGTTCATAATCCAAGGAGCTCATATAAGCCAGATGAGCATATGCAATATTTATTATCAACTTATCCAAGTTTTGGTGTTCTCCACTGGCACTGATCTGCCAGTGAATGGAGGTCTACGCAATGGAGATCTATGCTCTGTGGGTATAGACACACAAAAAAATGCTTTTGAACCATTATATGCATACTTCCTTGTGCAAATGACCATTCACAGGCTTCAGAATGTTTTTTTTTTGAACTGCAAATGATTGGAGAATATGCACAGAATAGAATAAATGCTGACAGGAAACTTCTTAAATAAATGTGATGGTTAGATGTAAAAAACCAGCATGTAAGATATTGCAATAGACATGAATATGATATATATTGGAAACTTTTTGCTCAATATGTGTGACAAGGAACAACAAGAATAGTTGGAAAATACTTCAAGCAAACATGGGCAGACCAAAACAGGAAGTGCATATAGAAGTTGAAAATGATAGTGATATTTAGAAACAACAAAACACTAATCAAATTTTAGAAATACTAGTAACACATATATCTGATAGGTGCCCTCCTTCTAGCACCAAATGTAGGCATCCTTTTGAAATCTACAAAACTAAACTTCATACAAGGTTAGTAGCTCACAAATTCCTCAAGAATGACCCTATGAAATACCTTGTAGATGCTTCCAAATGAAATACATGATAAAAGAAAACTAAAAGCATTATGAAAACAACAACAAATACCTATTCCATAGTGGATTGGTGTCACATGTGTAAGTGACCCTTTCCTAATCCATGATCAAAGCTTAAGATGATATAAATGCAAATAGAATGAAGAGCAAGATTAGTTCTCAAACCAAGAGAGTAACCTTGCATAAAAGTTGTGGATGGATGAATGAGGATTAAGGCCTTCTTTTATAGATTTTCTTGATGAGAGATTGTCCAAATGAGTGAATGTGGGACTAAAGAGCCACCAATAGGAAGAGGACACTTGTCAAGTGGTGATAGGCCAATGGATGTGCAAGATTTGGGAAGTGTGCCCATGAGAGGGAGAATTTGAATTCAAATTTGGCAATAAATTTTGAGAGGGGGACAAGAAAATGAGCAATAAATGCAATGTTGGAGGGACAAATCAACTTGTCATGTTTTTCAAACTTGAGGGCCATGTTGAGTGAAAATGAGGGTTTTAATAAATCAATAAATTGATTTATTTGTGCAAGTGGCTAAAACTAGAGAATGCAAGTGGGTGGGTTAGGTTAGGCCAATTAGGATTAGGTTAGCTTAATGATGATTAGGTGAGTTTGACTTTTAGGACTTGGATATTTGATTTATTTAAATCAGAAAATGATGTAATATGATTTGGGATTTGATTAAATGGCCATTTGATTTATTAAAAGGTTGATGATAATGTTTATTTGATTTTAAATAAATGACCTTAGGAGATGAGATTACCTAATGAATGGATGAAAGTGAACCTGATTAATTGATGAATGGACCTAATGTGGAACCTTGATGAATGAACCTGATTGAATGTATAATGTTAATTTTGCATGTCTACACATCCTAATAGAGGAAACACTGGAAATAAATTTGGGAACTGAAGAGGATCCCAAAATTACATATGTAGCCAAAGCACTGTCAGAGGAAGAATATTCTACCATCACCAAGCTTCTCAAAGAAGGCATCGTCAACTTTGCATGGACATATTTAGACATGCCTGACCTTGACCTCGCTTTAGTGGTACATCACCTCAACGTACGTCTTGATGCCAAAACTGTTAAGCAAAAGCTTTGGAAAATGCACCCCTAAGTGGCTCTACTGGTTAAGAAGGAATTAGAGAAGCTATTGGATGTCGGATTCATAAGGCTCATTGACTATTCATAATGGATCTCCAATGTAGTGCCCGTAGCCAAACCAAATGGCACTATCAGAGTTTTCATAGACTTCCGTGACCTCAACAAGGCTTGCCCCAAAGATGATTTTCCTTTGCCGAACATTGACATGTTGGTTGACCTCACCACATGTCATGAGATGCTTTCCCTCATGGATGGCTTCTATGGATACAATCATATTAGAATCACTCCTAAAGACCAACATAAAATAGATTTCACTATGCCTTGGGACACGTTCTGCTATAATGCCATGCTCTTCGGTCTCAAAAATGCGAGGAAAACTTATCAGTGAGCTACGACCGTTATCTTCCATGACCTCATCCATATTATAACAGAAGATTATGTTGATGATCTTTTAGGAAAGTCAAGAACAAGGGAAGAACATCCTGTGGTCCTCAAGAAGATCTTTGAACGTTTAGAGCAGTATAAGCTAAGGCTAAATTTGAAGAAATGTGTCTTTGGAGTCGCATCAGGAAAACTACTAGGTTTTATTGTCTCTTGAAGAGGTATAGAAGTTGATCCAATAAAAGTCAAGGCAATCATGGATATGCCTCCACCACGTAACCTCAAACAATTAAGAAGCCTTCAAGGTAAACTATAATCCATCCGGCGGTTCATAGCTCAATTAGCCAACAAGTGTCATTCATTCACTCATCTCCTAAAGAAAGACAACGCTTTTAAGTGGACTCAGCGGTGTCAACTCGTCTTTGACAAAATCAAGGAGTATTTGGCTCACTCACCAATCCTTATGCCACCAATTCCTGGTAAGCCACTCATGTTGTACATTTCTGCTACTTCAGTGGCACTAGGGGCATTACTAGCACAACATGATGAGTCATCAAAGGAAAGAGCAATCTATTACATCAGCCAAACCCTGGTAGGTTATGAGCTCAACTATTCCCCTATGGAAAAAGCTTGCCTAGCTGTGGTTTTTAGTTCGTAAAAACTCTAACATTACATGCTCAGTCATCCAGTAAAAATCATCTCCAAGGTTGATCCACTTAAATACCTGTTATTTATGACAATTCTAACTGGTCGCGTGGCTAAGCACATCATGCTTCTGGGTGAGTTTGATATAGAATATGTGGACCAGAAAGCTATTAAAGGACAAGTGATATCTAATCAGCTGAAAGATGCTCCCCTAGTAGATGCCTACCCCCTAACAACATAATTTCTTGATGAAGGAGTTTTCACAATAATAGAAGTGACCACATGGACACTATACTTTGATGGGTCGTACACACACAATGGATCTGAGGCAGGAATCTTTTTTTTTTTTTTTAAATGAGGGGAATCGGGTGCAGCACGGCCCCCCATATAACCCCCCACTGCCGGTAAACTTTTTACCATGACCGGTAGTGCTGCCGGGACACACCAACCGGTACCACGGGAACGCCAGAGAGTCGAACCCATGGTGGGCTGTGATAGGGAACACCTTAACCAACTGAGCTAGGACCGGCACCCCATCCAAGGCAAGAATCTTACTCGTCACCCCCCAAGGGGATTATATATCGAAGTCATTCAGATTAGCCTTTCCGTGCACAAATAACATAGCTAAATATGAAGCTCTTCTTACTGGCCTTAGAATTGCAATCCAATGGCATATCACCCACTTAAGAGTCTTTGGTGATTCTCAATTAATCATCAAATAGGTCAACAATGAGTTTCTCACAAAAGATGATAAGCTATTTCCCTATAAACGCATGGTAGATGACTTCAAGAAGTATTTCACTTCCATCCAGTTTGATCAGACTCCAGGAATCCAGAACAAAGTAGTAGATGTTATGGCTACTATTGGTTCCTTAATTAACATGCCCAAAGACAAAATAGAGTGTGAGTTCCTCGTTGAACAACTCTTAATCCTGGCATACGATATCCCATAAAGTGAGATGGTGTGTGAAATTGTAGGTCCCACGTCCTCTTGGTAGCATGATATCTACACCTATCTTCAGGACAATATCTCGCCTCCCGATCTCACATGAAACCAACATAAATCTTTCATCCAACGTACATCCCGTTACACCATCATAGGTGATACACTTTATCGACGTGGGTATGATGGAACCCTCCTTCAGTGTTTGAATGATACTGAAGCCCATACTACGTTAATGGAGGTACATAGTGGTGTATGTGGGGCCCACTCAAATGTCATGGCTCTAGCTAAGAGAATTCTCCAAGCAGGATATTATTGGCCTCCATTAGAACATGATTCTTGTGAGTTTGTCAAGAGGTGCTTACCCTGTCAACAACATGCTAATCTAATACATGCTCCAGCACAAGATCTGCAGCCTCTTGTAGCACCATGGCCCTTCTCTCAGTGGGGTTTTGACCTAATCGACAAGATATATCCCCCATCCGGTTGCTTGGTATATTTTGGTTGAGCATTGGATGAACCTCATCCGCTATCTATCATCCTGAGCTTTTATCCTAATCTGAGCTTGTGTCACCAATCTTGTCAGTCCTTCATGTCCATCTAGCTTCTTCCATCGTGTCGGTCTCCATTTAGGTCCCATCACATCCCGTCGGTCTCTCTGGTCTTTGTCGAACTACGTTGCCCCTGCACTTTCATGTAGGCAAGGCTAATCATTTGATCTTCCCCCGAGGAATTTTTCCATTCTGTTTTGGTCTTCCATGGTGGTCTTCATTTTCCTCTTTATGCTTTTATCCTTGGTCCATCTTTGGTACTTTTTGAACTATGTTGCCCCTGCACTTGCACGTAGGCAAGGTCGATCTTTTGATCCACCCCTGGGGCTTTGTTTTTTTCTTTCTTTCTTGGTCTTCATTTTCCATTGCTTGTCTTCATTAGTCCTCTTTCCACTTTTATCCATAGTATTTTCTTGAACTATAAGAGCTCTGCGCTTTCACATAGGCAAGGCTAATCTTTGATCGTCCCTTGAGCCCCTAGGTCATTAGGGTGTGCCAGTCTTCAGTCTTGTGTCTCGTGTCATGTCATCAAGTATGTCCTTATCTAGCTGGTTCTTCACAAATGAGATCCACTTGTATCATGAGATTCAATTGGTTTCAGAATTTCTTGAATCATTTATCGATCTTTTAGTTTAGAATCCCTCTTTTGTCTCAACAGGATGCATCCTTCCTAACAAACCTCATGAACCCCATCCATCCTCTCGATCCTATGGCAAAGGACATTTTGAAATTGATTGTGATCTTATGATACTTTTGGCTTTTGTTTATCATTTGAGCTCCCTATCATCACTTGTTAAGGCCGCCATGATTTATCATATTATGGTGTGTTTTGAATAGTAAACATAGGGGCTACCTTGATCTTTTTGCCTTGTTGTTGTCTTCTTGGTTGTACCATGTAGTACCCACCAAGATCCCTGAGGTCTTGTGTTATGTTGGTGCATCTTTTTGTGCTTGTGGTTATCCCAATGCCTAGCCCGACCAAGTTCTTCATGAATTTGGGGTGTTGGGATAACCTTCTTGTTTGTTGTGTTTTTTGTGTGCATTAGACGCTAATTAGCCTTGGTTTACATACCATGGTACCTAGTGTCTTATGCTATAACAAAAATCAGTGCTCCAAAAAATGGCAAATTACATTAGGATTGCATTTCATTATCAACTCCGTTGCATTGCATTCATACCTGACCTATGAACTATGATTTTGGTTGTGCAAACAGTCTTCCTACCATCTCTTGTTCATGTTACATTGCATTTCATGTTAAGCCATCGCATTCACATCTCACACACCCTTATTTTGTATAGGCTAAGGAAAGCATGATAGCAAATAGGGTCCATCTACCATTTACATTGCGTTTCATTTATCCATTAGTATTTGTAAGAAATTTAATTGCTTCTCATGTCACATTCCAAGTTCATTACATTTCATCTCATATGCATTACTATCCCATTTTGTTAGATTAATCATTTTTGCTTATTCTAAACCTCTTATATTCATTGCATTAATTAATCATTTCCATATTAGTCCATATCATTAACACATTGCATACACTGCCACCTGCATCACAAGTTGTTAGAACCATATCCATAGCATACAAAGTCATAAATCATCCATCACATCCTCCATCATACACATTATACATATTATACATGTAAGCACTAACATACATCATCATAAGCATATCCATACATCATATCATAATGATCATCCATAAATACAATCATCAACATACACCTATGCATAACTGAAATCATCCATCACATAAGCATCACATAGTGTCAATAAGAGCATTCACATATCATATATAAAGATCAAAATATGAATTTCCATCACATTGTCCATAATAATGTCCATCATATAACCAAAATACATATCCATCCCATATATCATCAAATAAAGTACAAATACAAGGCTCTAGATCAACTTTGATCTTTGTTGCTCTGTACTGTACATCCATCATGCACCTATAAAAAACTCAAATCTTGTCACCTGTCATCTATCATCTCTACTATGAGTTGCCCATATCTGACCTCTATGGAGAGTCGGGCACCGACCCTCTGCGTGGAGGAGTTGCTTGATAGTCACTGTACCCTTGGGTACATGTCCCTAGTGACTGGGATGGTGCAGACATCTGAGGCACCTATCAAACATAGTGAGCTGTGCGTTGTGCCAGATCTAGAACTGCCTGTTGATCAACACACATCCAGAAAGACAACTCCCTCATATACTCATTTCTCTCTGTACCCTAATTCTTGAATACATTCCGCTCATGTCTATATCTGTCTCGATCCCCATAGATAGATCTCCACTCTTTCGCCGATGCGTCCTGTGCCAACCTCAGCTGATCTATCTCTGCCCCCATCTATGACACTTGCTCTGTGGCCTTGTCCCTCTCAACCTCCATAACCTATATTTGTGCTTGCAATATTTGCATCTCTGCCCCTGCCTCGCCACCCTCACCCTATGTTGCCTATGCTTGAGCTTGTGTTGCATCTCTCTCTCTCTCTGTGCAATATGTCCCCGAGCCATTGTTGCATCTCTCTCACTCTATAGGGTCTGCACCTATCTTTGTGATGCATCCCTCTCACTTTGTAGGGTCTGCACCTATATCCGTGATGTGTCCCTCTCACCCCATAGGGTCTAAACCTGTGTTTGTGCTGCATCCCTCTTTGTCTACAAGGTCTACACCCGGACCCTCGTAACATCCTCCCTCACCTGCATCAACCCCATGTCTCCCACTATCTGATCTGCTATGCCGACCTTGTCACGGAGCTCGTCTCACTCCCATCTTAGCTCATTCCTCTCTCTTAGCAGCCCTTCCACTTGTATCCTTAAATCATCCATTTCTCTCTCAGCTTGTGCCACTATCTTCGCTGATGCCTGGCCTGTCACTCCTCCTAGCTCTCCCTACCCTCTCACCTATCGTATAGTCACCACTGCCTCTAGCCTGTCTCGCTCCCATCTCACAACCACTACCTCCTCATGCTCTCTGGATACCTCTCCCTCCAGTCGAGTCACCTTTGCTCATAGTTGTCTCACCTCAGCTAGTAAACTATCCCTCTCTACCCATAGCTCCTCCTCATGTTGCGACACCGCATTGGCTACATCTCTGAAAACCCTCTCACCATCTGCCTACACGTTGGCCACCTCTGCTCGCAGCCTGCTCACCTTTTCCTCTAGCCTGCATCACGTAATATCTATATCTTTCAATCTCTGCTCAATGATCTGTAATCTCACCATGGCCCCTCTCAACAATATAGCCAGATCCTCTACTATAGGTGGCACCATGGCCAATGGGGGAATATCATGGATGTCCATATCCATCACCTCCGCCTCTCCCTCATCTCTCTCATCCATCATCTCCACATCTATATCATCTCCCTCATCCTCTCCCCTGATCTCCACCCTGGCTCTCCTCCGTGGTCTCCTCCTCCCCACCCTCTCCTGCTGCTCTGCAACCCCAACTGCCATATGTACTCTCTTCTACTGCTCCCATTGCCTCCTGCCCTCTCCCATCCCTCTCCCCCATCCTTGCCTCATCTCTCCCCTCCTCTGCCTTGATCCTCACTCTAGCTCTCCTCAGTTGTCTCCTCCTCCTCCTCCTCCTCATCCTCTCCTACTGCCCTACAACCCTAGCCTCGTGCTATCCTCTATCTTGCTGTCCTGCAACCCTCACATCCCTCTATTGTCCCCTCCTCCCTCTCCTCTGGCCTTCCAATCGTATCTCATCCTCTGGCCCAAACCCCAGTGCCCCCACATCAGCTCCTTTAGAGTAATCTGTATGGGTTGATGATAAAGATACCACGCAGTGTATCGAACTGTCACTCCTGCATCGATGTCCCCCCTGGTCCTACCTAAGTAGGGTACTAACTGTAGTGTCTCCCAGTGCTCTCTCATAAACCTCAACAAAATCGGCTCTCCCCATGGTCGCTCTCGCGTAATCTGTCATAACCTATCTGGTCCATGTGGAATGTCCTGTGTAATCTCAAACTATTTGGTCACCCTATTTGGTCTATGTGCCTCCATTGTCTATGGCTCCCTCTCGACTATGAAGCATCTGGTGCAGAAGTAGCCTCTCTGCCCTGCCTCATCTCTCCATCTTGAAAAACCATCGTGTCATGTACGACCTCCACACTATATCCTCCTCCTGAAGGTCATCCAGTGTCCTCCATTTGTCTAGATCCCCGGGACCCTCATAGTGCCACACTCAGCCATCCTCTAACCCATACCACCAAGCTACTAATGTTGTCTCATCCTCTAGTCCTGCTCTCACCACTGCTGGCCTAGCAACACTTATGTGCTTCCAAGCCCATACTTGCAGCAGTGTCACTTGTGTCACACTAAGCATCTCTCGGTAGCACACGACGTGCATGTCTCTGTAAAGTTGTTCCAATACGCATGTACCCCATGCAAATTTCCCCTCTCTCCCCTCGACGATGTGTCGTATAACCTCCATATAACTCAGGTTGCAGAAGCGCTTGCTTTGATCTGGTAGCAACAATCCACTGATCAACCTGCATAGGTATAGTGGTAATGGTGGCACCCCCAATGCCACGCATTGGTCTACATCCAACTTGGCCCTCTGCACAGGTAGGTCATCTCGTCCAAACAACACCCACACGGTATGATCCAGCTCTAGTCCTCTTAATGTCGTCGCACTCACCAGGTGGCCTGCTATAGGCAACCTCAATATCCGCCACACATCCTCTAATGTCACCATCATCTCCCTTGTCGGGAGATGGAATATCAAAGTCTCCAAACTCCATCACTCTATCAAGGTTTTCAGCATCGCCCGATGCACTCTAATGGTTGGGTACCTTTAATAAATGTAGCAATCCTGCCCATGACAGAGCCTTATGATCCGCTCTATTCATGGCCACCATCGTCACCTCCAGCACTTCGGATCACCTCTCACATGTCTGAAAACTGTCAAAGCTCTGCGTCCATCCCACATTACATGTCACTCATCTTCTCTTTTTCCTCATCTTTTCCCTTTCCCTGACCCTGGGCTCTCTTTTTACTAATTTTTCCACTCCCCCCTTTTTTGGCCTGAATTTTACCTATTTTTCCCGGTCTTGTTTTCTTGTTTCCTTCTACTCCTTTCTTCCCTATCCACCCCTTGGGAGAACTCACCCCGGATTTGGGCGAACTCGCCCCACCTTTGGGAAAACCCACCCAAGCCATGGGCAAGTCCGCCCTGGCTTGAGGCGAACTCGCCCTAGCCCGAGGAAAACCCGCCCCGACTAGCGGGTGGACTTGCCCTCGGCTTGGGTGGACTCGCCCCAGCCCAGGGTGAACCTGCCCCAACTCAGGGTGAGCCCGCCCTAGCCTAGGGTGAACCCGCCCAAGGGAGGGGCGGACCCACCCTCAACTTGGGAATACCCACCCTAGCTTGGCACAAACCTGCCTTGGGGAGGGGTGGACCCACCATCGACTTGGGCAGACCAGCCTTGAAGGCGGGCGAACCCACCTGGGCGGGGTCGCCCCTACCTTGGGCAGGGTCGCCCTGCCTCGGGCTGGGTCGCCCTACCTTGGGCAGGGTCACCCATTTCATGGGCAAGGTCGTCCAATTGCTACTAATCTATTTTTTTTCTATGGGATTTGCCCAACCCTGGGCAAGCTCACCCTCCCCCCCTTTTTTTTTCCTCTGCCCTTTTTGGGCATTTATTTTCATTTTTCTGGGTGCATTTACCCTCTAATTGGGCAAATTCACCCCCCTTTCCCCCGCCTCTCACAGGCGATTCTGCCCACCCGCTTGGTGAAATCAAAATTTCGCCCTCGACCCGTTTTCCTAAACTACCCCAATCCCAAAACCCATGTTTTGAAAAAGCATTAAAACCCAAAAATACATCATAAAATGCTTAAAATCACAAAGAGGGTTTTGAACCTAACCTGGTGTGGAACCGTGCGCTCATGGTAGAAATGTCATACCTCATCCCCCCGGTGGATGATGTCAGAATTGTAATCCTTTGACATCCTCATCTCCTCGTCTCCTTCATCTCCTCTCCACTCTCTCTCACTCAACTACTAGCTATGCAAATGAGCCATGATAATTTCTAAAATCACCTTACATAACTTTTTCCCTCCATTTTAACCTTTTTAAGTGAAGGGTATTTTTCCCCTTTATTTAAACCTCTTTTTAATTCAACTAATCCTCTAACTTCTCGGGGCCGCCATTTGCAAACTGTGTTCATTTCACTATGTTCAAAAGCCAATCTTCATGGTTTTTCAAGCCCTATCTAACCGTACCTTTCATTTCCTCATATTGATAAGTCACTCGGGGCCCCTTTTTCATCTCCAACTGCCCTCTCAAGGGGGCATACCCTACCCTTTTCCTCTATTCCTCCATCATGGTCATTCCCTTGTAGGACTGGGGCATCTCCTTTCATTTCCCTCCATTTGGGAAGCTCACACAACTTCTCCCATGCTGGGGCATCACTTTTTGGTCACTTTCTCTATAGAGTCATCTGCATTTTATTTTCTTCGAAATACTATTATTCTAACAATATTTCAAAGAGGGGAAAAATGTAGACATCCAAATTTTACCACTCCCACATGGTCAAACCTATCTTCGTTATTTGTTCATTTCATCGATATTAATTAAATGATTTATTTAATTAATATCTCACCTTTGCCTAAGGTTCCTAAAGTATTTAATTTAACAATTAAATACTTTACCTTTCATCTTTTCCTCCCTAAATTAAATAAACATATCAATTTATTTAATTTAGTCATTTGGCCTTTTTGAGTTAAAACAATTTTAAATTCTTCTTTTTCTCTCTCCTTGTCACATCCTCCATAACCCTCTTCTAATCTGGATTAATTTAATTAATCCATGATTAGGATGTGCACACCTTAATCATGATTAATGTCACATCCTCCATATTCTCCCACTTGCCTCTAATCCCTCATTAAGTTTCTTAATCACCTATTTGCACAACCTTAATCTAATCCCTTGCTACATTTAGCATACCTTTTTGGTCAACCTTACAATTTCCACATTTAGCCTAGACCCTCTTCCCCATGTGAATTTAAAATTCACATTTATCCCTCCAAGACTCTCCTCTTCCCCATGCAAGTTGTTAGAAGTTCTAGAAATCCTCTCTTGTCACATTAGTCATACGGAGCCAAGAACCTTCCATTATAAGGACCTTGTCTTATCCACAAGGTACTTTTCAGCTTCTTTCATAAGAACCTTGTCTTATCCACAAGGTGCTTCTCATATGAATTTAAAATTCATATTTATTCTCCCAACCACCTTATCCCTTCCAATCATGTGAATTTAAAATTCACATTTATTTCTCCAACCACTTCTCTCTTCCCCATAGAGATTTTTGAGGAATACTAAAATTCCTCATATGTCACCTCTCATCAAGGTACTTGCTACCCTCATGTACTTGCAGCTCACTTGTCCTTGTTACACTTCATCCTCCACATGGCAAGATGTGAGGGCTTGTGAGTTCTCAACTCACCACAACCCTTCATCTTGCTCATGTTGGAAGAATCTTAACCGTCCAATTCTCTAGAGAAATCTCCCTTAAAATGAAAGATTTTCTTTCATTTCATTCAGGCATTCACACATTTTGGCATTCAATCTCTCAAGCATACTTGCATTCTTTCATTCACAAAAAAACCTCCATTGTTGCATACTTTCAAGCTTCCATCTCTTGCACTTGCATTCATCCATCCAACTACCCACATAGATCATTGCATTTATTATCTCACATAGATCATTTTGAGTCCATCTTCAATCCATCTTGCCATCAAAGGAGCACACAAGACATCAATCATCAAAGGGCCAACCAAGGAGCAACTCTTGCAAAGGAAATCTGCTTTCTTTTATCTCTATTTTGTTTGAGTTAACGTAGCCCTATCTTGAGGTGTTAAGTGTTTTTTGTTGTCTTTTGCATTCTGTTTTGTGTCATTTAGATAGGCTAACAACTCTCGGTCACATTGTTAATGAAACATAATGACACAAACTTATAAACTCCTTTAAACAACATCATTTTGTTATAAACAAAATTTATTTAGCTGCAAACAATATCGTTTTGTTATAAATAGTATTTGTTTAGCTGCAAACAACATCGTTTTGTTATAAGATTTTTTTTTTAGCTACAAACAACATCATTTTGTTATAAACAGTATTTGTTTAGCTACAAACATCATCATTTTATTATAAACAACATTTTTTTTGCTGCAGATAAAATTGTTTTGTTATAAATAATATTTTTTTAGTTGCAAACAACATCATTTTGTTTTAAATAATATATTTTTAACTGCAAACAACATCGTTTTGTTATAAACAACATTGTTTTGCTACAAACAACTTTGTTTTGTTACAAATAGCATATTAGTATGTGGAAACTGTTTAAACAGACCTGATCTCAGTTCTTCTACTTCTTGTATTTTTAACAAATGATATGACAATCTGTAACATTATTTGGAATGAAAGCAATTTGATATAATAGTTTATTTTAGAATGTATGCATAAAATTATAACTTAAGTTGGAACATATATGTGTATGCACATAGACCTTCATCTACGTACATACACATACTTGTGACATACCTTCTTTAGTTACTTATTAAATTCATTCTTAAATGAATACTGCTTTACGTTGAATGTTATCATGTGTATGAAATGAATGTATAATGTACTGACTAGTTCCATTTGAATCATTTTTCTGATTGATAAAATAAGTAGACTGGATTACTTTTCCATAGATATGTGCGCAAAGAATATTCTCTTTATTGAGTAGAACAACACCTAAGTAGACTAGAGCACCTTAGGGTAGATGCTGCTAGAGGGTGGATAGTTGTTATGGAATAATTTTGTTGTTGAAAGTTACCTTTTGGGATGGGTGCCAAAATGGAGTTACGAGAGTATAGGTTTTTACTTTATTCAAATCCTATCGTTTGTTGTTGTAACTATTACCAATTTTTCACTATAGCTCAATTGGTGGAGCTGATCAAATTTTGTTATATCTTTAAGTGAAGGTTCAATTATTTCTGCATGTGCTTAAAGTGTTGTTTGTACTATATTTACCAAGTACCAGTTGTGCAAGTGTTTTGAGAAAATTGAGTTTCAAAAGTATTGCTCAATACTTTTCAAAACAAATGGAAGTACAAAACTAAATATACAAATGATTAAGCATATCAATTACTTTCGTTCATTTCATGATGCTATTCACATTACATATTTCATTTGATTGCAAGAATAGAAATGATGGTACAAATTTGCATTTTGATGCATTTCTTTCAGAATGTAAATGAAAGAAGAAAACTGAAAAGTCCACACAAGCTGTGGAGATAGCTAAATCATTCATTGCAAGAAATGAAATATACAACTGAGAGAAAGTGACAAATAACATAGAACATATCCATCATTGCCTGTATTTGATCTTCAGTTGATGGTTTCTAGCTTGCTCCATCCTGCTTCTGTTCCTGACTGTACCTGCAAAATATTGAGAAAGGGGTCAATTAAGAGCTCAAGATATGAACTATACTACATGCCCTACTAACATAGATATAATTAATTCCTTGGAATGCATGAAATTCCCTAAGAATGAAAAGTGTAGAAACGAGAGCTGGAAATGGAGTGTTACATCATATATTTTTTATGCTAACATTGTTTGTTTCCTTGTGCGGGTATAGGAAAAATCATGTAGCTGATCATTTCATGAAGACCAAGCATGTGGAGTAAAATAGGCTCCCACAAGGGTAGAGCTCGGCATGCTGCCCCTTAAACATTATAGATGGGGTTGAGTGAAGGAATGCATCATCATGTTCATCTGAACTATTCATAAATGAGTAAAACAAAATTTCATTCATCAAAGCAAGTAAGCTTATTGTTCACTTATAGCAATCAAGTGACATACTGTTTTGAAAGCTACAGGTGGACAATAGACTTAATGAGCTTAATCAATTCAACTGAAGAGTATCATTTTCATACTTGCAAGTTTTAAATAATGTTTGCATTTTCCTGCCATAAGTATTGTTTATTCATCATGCTTCATGATATTATGTAAAGCTACAACAAGTATACATGCTCATGATGGTGATAGTGAATAGGCATACATAATGCCTCATCAATAAGACACTATTCAATAATGGAAGCATGTGTAATAGATTCAAATTTTCATTTGAATGGAAGATGACAAGCATTAAGTAATCCACTGCAACTATTGTCTAAATGCAAATGTTGCATTAAGTGGAGGGAAACAGTCCAAGAGTACATTGTTTTTGAAGGTTTGTTTCCTCATTTAACATGTATTTTGAATGGAGGTACAACAAATAAAAGTCATTTCCAGAATGAATAGAGATTAACAAAGTATGAAGGAGCTTTAAAATATGTAAGCTGAAACAACATAAGGTGACATGGGAGTCACAATAGTGCATGATAGACTAGAGAAACAATCTACAGGTGTAAATTAAAGAGTTTCTGTGTGTGAGATGGGAATTTATAGAAGGAAAAATGCTCCATATGTTGTTTTGAATTTTTTTACTCATGACAATGAAGAAGACACTCATTATTTTGTAATTTTCTGAGTATTAAAACTTGTTGTTCCAAGGAGAGTATAGAAAATTGTATGAAATACAAAGATTTTAAAATGTAGGTTTTCTATCATTCAACCATTATATGAGTTTTGATCCTATAAATAGAAAATACCTTCATGAAACCCACCTGGGGGTTTTGTTATTTCTTCTCATTTGGAAAAATAAATAAATCTTGACTTCATATAAAGGGAGATGCCATATATATAAACATAGAACTAAAATTGGAAAGCCAAGCTAGGGTTTCTTCCATGATGGCCAAGAGAAAATACAGTAAACTGGAAATACAAGTGCAACAACCATTCTTACATAGAGACAAACTTTTCAAAGTTTTTTTTTGACAGAGGATTAAAGTAAGTGAATTTCTTTCAGGAAAGGAGAGCACCCACATGAGGTTTTCAATTAAAATGCAAATTTACCACTATTTTTAGCATACCCACATTGGGTTTTTGACAAAATGCAATTATATTTGAATTTCAGAATACCCATATGAGGGTTTGTATCAGAATGAAGTTTTTCTTCAAAGAAAAATTTACCCATATGAGGGTTTGTTCAAAAATACAAAAGAGGAATGAAATTCCTTTCATGGGTCGAGCCCAAAAAGTTTCAAAATACCTAGTTTGTGCATGAATGGCCGCAGCTTGGAGGGAGCTTTTGGCTCATAAAATGGTCTATCATTTCACAATTATAGAAGAAAACCCATTTAAGTTGCATCCAATTTGAAGATACTTGAAGCAAAAAATAATTATGATCCAATAAAATTCTTTATAGAATTCATATCAAGAATGTACATGGCATAGCCTGTGTGATGGCCTATAAATTTACAAATAGAATCATCTTTTTATAGAAATATGAAGCTTTCGTAAGCTCTCTTTTGAACAGAAATAAGTGAACACAGAGATAGAGCTTACCATTCGTGCCTGTAGAAGACTAAGAAAATGGCAACCAAGCTCTCTCTCATGGCGGTCAGTGAGAAAGGAGAATACATAAATTCAAAGATGCATCATAAAATATGTTATAGCCATGGCTTGTGAGGCCATTTTTCTCATAAAAAATACCCAAGTAAATAGAAATGGTAGTTGAACTTACCAATAGCATTGGAGGCCGAGTATGCTCAAAATCAAAGGATTGGAGGCTCGAATACAGTCTTAGAACTGAAACCCTAGCATGGTAGCGACACATTTTCTTCTCAACAGAGCTTTCTTTCCAAAATGGCAAAGTGCGAAATGGTGATTTTAGGGTTTGCATTGAAGTTTTGTTCTTCTTGTGCCCTAATTCGAACTTGGGGTTTACCATGGTTCAAAATATATCAAGAGTAACTTAATACTTTGTATGAGGCCAAATTTCTTCATGCCTAGGTTCTTAAGTTAGGTTTTGATTTATTCCCAAGTGCCTTGGTTTATTTTTAATGGATTTTGAAGAAATCAATTACATATAAATGTTGAAAACATTGGTGCCTTGGAGAATATTTTTATGCCTTAGGTACTTTTTCTTTATTGATTTTTTTAGAAAATCAATTGGGATGAGATAAATATTGATAGGAGATTGCCTTATATTTTTATGATTTTTTCTAAGAAAAATCAAATTGTATTGGGGAGATAAGTTTATATTTTTTTGCAAAGATTTCTAAATCTTAATTGCAAAAATTAATCAAATTGAGAAAAAAAATCTGCAAATCATGTAAAGCAAGGATAAAACAATGCTTTATAAATTATTTTATTTCTTTGTTATTTTTAGCAGATTGGTGATTGTTTTTTCCCTTGGTCAGATTTGAGCTATATGGTGAAGAGATGAAGTGTTTTATTTGTTTTTAAAGCATATTTCACCTATTTTTAGAGGCCTTAGAGCATGCACATGCAAAAAGTGTGACTTTTCCACTTTTGTGCCACATTTTTGGGTAGTTTTTGATGCTTTTCCTGGAGCTTTCTTCTTGAGCTCGAATTAGGGTTTTGAGATATATATCTTGAAAAAAACTTAGTGTTTTGCTAAGTTGAGATTATTTTTTCTTGCTTTGATACACATTCAGAGAGCTTGTAAACTTTTTGTACTTAGTTTCAGACTTTGGCGTACTCCTTCAGTTCAATAAAAGTAGCATCCCTATCTCCAATTTCTGTCTCTATTTGCAGTTTTAGTATGATGTCTACATTGTGATTCTGTTTACAGATCCTTTTCATTTCCTATTATTGCAGATCATTGATACAAAAAGTTCATTTAATGCAAGTTGCATGTTGTGTTTAAGTCTAAACCTTCATGCAAATCAATTATGTACTGGGTGTTCATGAGAGATTGTGAATTCATTGTTGTTTTCTGAAGACTGTTTGTGGGTAGAGTATCAAAGTCACCATTAAGCTTTGGAATCATATTAGATAAGTTTTACATTTTAGTCATATTTTCTATCCCTTTTCCCAGAAAATCACTTAGAATAGGATTCATCATTCAGAGAACCAACTCACTCTAGACATTCCCTTTTCACATAGATCACCCACATCTGAAAAGGGTTTCCATGTTTCAACACATATTTTAATTTCTACAAATTTAACACAGGGTGCATATCTGATTGTTAACAGTAACTTAATTTTTATGCTTGGCCAAGCAATTAGCCCATTATGTATGTATGGACTTTGTGACAACACTCTCTACCATTCCTAGCATAGATCTTGCATTTTTCTAAATAATAGATAGAGATGCATGTTAATGTTTGGGAACACACCATATTCCACCTTGCAAATTGATCTCTTGGTAAAATTTTCATGCACAGTTGGGTATTCTTCAAGTTGGAAGAATTCTGGGGAAGCGTAAGCTTTGTGGTTGGGCGGTAAAGCATTTCAACCATATCTCGTCCACCAATGGAGGTGAGTGTCAAGAGGAAACCTTGGATATTTTCATGACCATCATGGTCTATGATGTAACCTTGATGTAAAATTTATATATTGTATTGACTTTGTGACCCTATGAGCCAAGTCAACTTGGATATTGTAATTGACATTGAAATTGAATATATATATTTGACTCATTTTAATTAGACATTTGTTGCTATGATTGAAAATAGCTGCTTATGTATTTTTAAAATTAAATAAATTCATAATGTCATTTGCAATAATATAATTAAGTAATAATTAGAATAGGTTATTACATTTGGTATAAGAGCTTAGGGTTCAACTCTAGGCCTTTTGAGTCCACAATAGCCATGACTAGGGGATAGTTGACCCTTGACCAAATTGAGATGTCCTAAGGATTGAATGAACTTGGATTGACTGCAGGTATGGGAAGGTCTAAGTCTGGTAGAAGGAAAGGGAAGACCGTTAGGACCTTGAACAAGAAAGTCATAGTGCAAGAAAACACCAAGACTGAGGTTCAACCCGAGATTCTCGACGATGAAACTCTAGCTCAAGCCCTCACTCAACTTAAGTTGGAGAGAGGCAAGAAGATTGAGGAATCAAAGTGAAAACCTAATATTAAGAAGCTTTCCGCAATTAGAGATTGGCCTCTAGGGTGTGGACCAAACACACCCTTGCTAACTAAAGAGGAAAATGAGAGCTTGTATGCTCAACCCTCCTCTTTTGAGAAAATTGATGTAAATTTTGATGAGGACCCAGAGGAGTGTCCTCTCTCAGAGAATGAGAAGACTGACTAATGTAACAAGAAGCTTTTGTAAATAAGAGTCTATTGACCTACACTTAATTTAAATAAAGAAAGGTGTTATTTTTGGTGTGTTCAAATGAAGAACTCCAAAACATGTTTATTGTGCATAAATGTGTATGTCTTCAATGAATGAGGGATATATGCATGCATATGTAATGCTATGTAGAATAATAATGTTTATTCATATAACCCAATGTTAAATTATGATAGACATGAAATGTGATGCAGGTTGAGTGTGAGTTAACATGGTGACCACCAGGAAAGAGACGAGACGTAGTGGGTGAGACAATGGACCAAACAAGAGGCTAGAATAGATTCTAGAGAATTTGAACAGGAAAGAGGATTTTATGGACCACATAGAACGTGAGGTTTGAGTGGCATGCAAGGACTGGGTTCACATGAATGCAGAAGTCAATCAGGGGGACAATGGTCCAGGAGAAGGCCCACGAGGTCAAATTGAGGAAGACCTTGGAAAAGATCTCAAAAGAGTAGCACTGCTTAAGTTTGATGGTAAGGAAATCAAAGTAGGAGCTGAGGCATGGATCATTGAGATGGAGAAATAATTTGGACTTTGTAACCTATCTGACTAGACCAAAGTGACATGGGCTATGTATCCACTTTTAGGAGAAGCAACTACTTGGTGGGACGATGAAAAGTCAAAGGATTCTTCAACCCAGGTTGAGATTACTTGGGAACTCTTCCTCCAATCTTTTATGAAGAGATGGTTATCACAACTCTTTTTTGACAAGAAGGTGACAAAATTCCAAAACCTAACTCAGGGGAGCATGACTATGACCCAATACTGGGAAAATTTCACCAACCTACTGAATTATGTGCCCAATACCAGGGAGACAAATGTTTTCGTATCTGGAAGTTCATATTGGGACTTAGACCCCATATTGGAGTAGAAGTGGACATGCATGATCCTCTCACCATGGATGAAGTTTTCCTAGAGGCCACCAAACAGGATCATAAATCACAACAATTATCCAACCTCCATAACAATTCAAATCCTAAGTCGCAGTTTAGGAACAAGAAGTTTCATAAAGGAGACACAAACCATCAGATCCGTAATCTCAAGAGGGGAAGTGAGTCACAGGAGAAAGTTGAAGGTGGTAATGGTGGAAAGAGAAAGAAGGAAAATAATAACAAAGGCGAAGATGACCAAAACCAGAAGGGATTTAGAGAGGACAAGCTAGGAGGTCGCAAAGGGCCTCACAACAGATGCTATACTTGTGTAGGTGATCATTATGCTACAAATTTTCTGCAGTGATCAAAGTCACGAAGGGAAGGAAACTATCAATAGTCTCAGCATCATCAGATCCATGTTGCAGTGGATAACAAGCAGGTAGAGTATCAGGCTTCACCAATATAGTTGACGGGTAAGCTCTATGGCAGAACTATCTTTATTTTAATTGATACTGGAGCTATTGAATGTTTCATAGACCCTAGAGTAATATCCAAGATACCCATTAGACCTGAAGACATGGAAAAATCATGGATAGTCCAGTATGCTAATCGAGCAGAGAAGATGGTAGATACCTATCTCTTTTGCAACAAGTTAGAGCTTCCAACCTTCCAAACCTAGGTTAACTTGTATGTGGCACCCTTAGGCTCATACAATGTAATTTTGGGAATAAATTGGTTAATCGAGCATAAGTCAGTAGTGAACAGTGAAGATAAGGTAGTTAATTATCTGGATGATTATGGGAACCAATCGAGATTTGTGGGATACAAAGACCCTTAGAGCTTAGATAGATCTCTGCTATGCAACTCAAAAAGGCTCGTTGGAAGGGATGTGCTATTTATGTTGTGCATATCAGTAACCTTGATAACAAGGAACTGTATCTATATGACTACCCTATTCTCAAGGAGTTCTGAGATGTATTCCCTGATGAACTCACAGAGTTACCGTTGAAACAAGAATTTGAATTCTCTATTGACCTTGTACTAGGAGCTAAGCCTCAATCCAAAGCACCTTATCAAATGATCACCACCGAACTCTATGAGTTGAAGGCCCAGTTAATGGAATTATTGAACAATGGGATCATAGGACCTAATGTGTCTCCTTGGGAAGCACCAGTTATCTTTGTGAAAAAGAAGATGGAACCTTGCGTCTGTGTATAGACTATCAGTTGTTGAAAAAGGCGACCATCAAGAATCGATACCCACTCCCAAGGATCGATGGGTTGTTTGACTAGATGAAGGGAGTGACAATGTTCTCCAAAATCGATCTTAGGTCGAGATACCATTAGTTGAGAATAAAGGAATAAAATATTCTAAAGATATCCTTTTGAACTCAATACGGACATTACGAGTTCACTATGGCACCTTTTGGTTTGACTAATGCACCTACAACTTTCATGAACCTCATGAATAGTGTTTTTAGAGACTGTTTGGATGAATTTATTTTGATTTTCATTGATGACATCCTAGTCTACTGAAAGTCTGTTGAAAAGCATGATAGGCACTTGAGGATAGTTTTACAGTGACTGAGAGAAAATAAATGCTTTGGGAAGCTATCCAAATGCTCGTTTTATCAAGATAGGGTGCACTACCTAGGCCATATTATTTCAGCTAAAGGAGTCTCTATAGACCCTTAGAAGATCAAGGCGATCATGGAATGGTCAGTGCCTCAGAATGTGTCAAAATTTTGTAGCTTCATGGGCCTTGTAGGATACACTAGTACAAAAACAACAATAAACTACGAAAAACTACTTATAAATGACTACAGTTGGTCATGTGACCATTAGTAGTTTATTTCCAGTCATATATAACAGGACCAAATTGATGACAACCATTTTTGGTCATTTATTGGTTGTTTTTATTGATTGATTTGGTAGTATATTTAGTCATTGATTTAGTCATTCATTGCTATGACCTGGTCACTTATTTAGTCACTTTTTTCCACTAATATATTTAGTCATTGATTGTTGTAATCTGGTCACTTATTTAGTCATTTTTTATTCACTGATATATTTAACTGGTCACTTATTTAGTTGTTGATTTAGTGATTGATTGTTGTAATTTGGTCACTTATTTAGTCATTTTTTATTCACTAATATATTTAGTCATTGATTGTTGTTAATTAGTCAAGTTTTAGTCATTTTTATTCATTGATTTTTGTGCATTGGTAGTGTATTTAGTCATTAATTTTAATCATCATTTTGATCAATTTGGTAGTATATTTAGTATATTTAGTCTTTTTTATTCACTGATTTCACTAGTCATATATCTAGTCATTTTTATTCACTATTCACTGATTTATGTCAATTGGTAGTATATTTAGTCAATTTAATTATTAATTGATGTCAATTAGTAGTATATTTAATCATTTTAATTGACTGATATTTGAGGATTTAAGCATAAAACACATAAATACACATCAATCATTAATTGCTCACTATAAGACAACCATTGAGAAGGCAAAATTGGTGAAATTTATTAATAAAAGAAAGGTGTTCTAGATACAACTTACAAATGGAGTATTACAATTGTTACTTTTAGTCACAAGACTGAAAATATGAGTTACAATATTGCAGAGAAATGACTACAAGAAAGAAACTTATCCAAAAGACTTCTCCAATGATGGAAACACATGCTTGAAGCCCTTCAATGTGAGCACATGCCCCTTTCATCTCTTAAAACTTCTACAACATGAACAATCTTCTTGGAGAAAACTGTATTGTGTAGAATCCAAGGAGAGTGTTGATCATGTCCCATATATGAAGCTCTCTCCTTCAATGCAGTCAACAATAAACCAACTAGAATATTTCCTCCTTTATATGCAATGTGCCATCTAATATGAGCAATAGGGTGTTTCCTTTTCCACCATGAATGAAGTTGTGTCTCAATACAACCAAAAAAATTAATATTAGTCTTAATTCAGAAAGAATAAAAGTGCATTGTATATTGAAAGTTTACAAAAGAAAGTCCAAACACAACATAAAGAAAATTCAATTAAAAAACTATAGCCTTGTCAAAAAATGCCTTAAACAAAGTGTTCAACATAGGCCTAAAATATGCATATTGAACCCTTGATTTTAGAACCTTGTTCAAAATTTAAGGTGATATGCTCAGATTATAGAATGAAGTTGACATATTATAGAATGAAGGCTATGAATACTAACCAAACTAGAACAAAATTATCAACAAAAATTTCTTGGAAACCAAGCCCAAGAATGCCATCAGACTTGGACAACAAAAATGTCAACCCTGGTTCATGTGTTGTCTTAGTAAAGACCTGCACCATTAAAAAATCCATTTATACATAAATTCCAAATTAAGTTGATGAGAAAAGGTCTTTGATATCCAACTAGGAAGCCTTAACATCCAAAAATTACTAACTTGATGTTTCACAACAAGTTTCCCAACTGTGACATCATCTTTGCTTAAGTAACTGGATATTGATCCACTGCCATATTGAATCTCATAGGATTCTTCTTCACAAACAAAAAATGATATATATTATTTTTTTACCAACTTCCTTAATATCCCCATGCAAGCAGACTAAACTAAGTGAGGTTGAGGGTTTGAAGTAGAGTACCATCTTCTTGGTATGTTCTTGACTTTGATGACTTGTATCTTGAATGAAAATAGCAAGCTAGCTACACTATAAAATTATTGTTAATCATTGTTACAAAAATAACCACAAAATCCTCATTAATTAAAATAATCCTTCTAGATATTTCAGTTAATTTCTAAGAGAGCTAATTTCATTATCCAAACAACCATCAATCTATTTACTATATATAATTTCCCAAAATTCAAAATTTGAATGTAATGAAACTAACCATAATTACCAAAGATTTGACACCAAAATGTAGTACAAAATGAATTGTGTGACAGAATGCCTCAAAGAGATGTCATCTCATCTCATGGAATGAAATGATATGATTGTAGAATGCGCACAAAATAGATTTTGCAAGTAAGCTCTCAAAATATTTGAATTAATGAAGCACTCTAGAACACTGACATTGTAAGCTTTGCTTGTGTTCTAGATGCATGTAGTCATGCAGGTTTAGTGGATGAGGGTTGCACATACTTCACACATTAGTAACCCTTATTGCATTACATATATAATTGATCATTAGGTGTGCATGCTTGACCTTCGTGCCCATGATGGCTATCTCGAGGATACTATTGAGAAGTTGTTGAAGATGATTTAGCATTGTTTTCATTGATGTCAAAACCTTGGATCTGGAAGGTTGTGCTCTGGATGATGTATATACTTGATCTATCCTATTGAGTTCTATGATGTTACGTAGTATGGATATTATCCTTGATCAAGATATGTCAATACTTCTTTTTGGGACACCTATTGAAATTAGTTTATGCAGTATAATGAAGTCTAATGTTTTGATGTTGGTTGTTGTGTTCAAATCTTACTCCAGGTAACCTTGCTATCTGGAACTTCATGTACCATGTTGCAAGTTTTTGTATGTCATATTGTGGTTCTCCAGTTAACACTGAAATTGATGATAATCAATATTTTGTCTTGGTTGTGGTGTTCTCATTGGCTCCAGAATATATTTCATTTAATTCAAAGTTTGCTATCTCTTGGCAATTATGCTATCTTATGTATGGCCTATTTTTGGTCCCTTAGTAATGTGGTAAGATCTTTATGTGCAACCTATCTTTTGGGTCCAATGCTAGTGAACAAGGCCTTATTGGATATCTCAAGGTTGTTCTTCATGCCGACATGTTTTGTGGTGATCTAATTCAACTTGTATTTGGCCAACTTGGAAGACTATGAAGACATTGCGTATGGTCAACCTAGGAGATAATGATGGCATGGAATGGTATAAGTAAAGGTTGTTTTTTTTCGATGAAATTAGAGGTGTGGAGTATGATGTGTGTGAGCAGACAAAAGGGTGCAAAGGAAGAAGTAATATATTTTGAAGAGTTTGTGCAAAGAAGCTATGTAGAAGGTTCTTGATCAGATCTACTACAGACAGATGTTGTACTCTTAATTAGAACTGAATTCATGCATATGTAGATGCAATTTCATCAGTTCACTTTATTCAGTGAGACTATTATGTAATCAGTTGTATTAATCGAGTAGTGATCCCACCGATAGTGAGCCTTACCTACAGTGAGCATTTTGGTAGTGAGCGTTTTGTAAAATCACCTTAACCGGTGTTCTATAATTGAGAATTAGCATTCTCTGTGGTTTTTCCCTTCTTGGGTTTCCACGTAATTCTGGTGTTCATTGTGCATAGCGTTGTTATGTGCTTCCATGTTCTTTTCTGTTAGATGTTTATCTAATTAATTTAAGTTGGATCCAGATTAATCAAAGATAAGAAAATTGTTTAGGATAACTGATTCACCCCCCCTCTTAGTTATCTAGACTATTCAACAATTGGTATCAAAGCTTGGTCCCTTGTAGATAGAGCTTAACTGCTCGAGGAAGATCTTGGCAGTTTGAATAGATGGTAGGAGCTTATCACTTTGAGGAAGAACTGAAAATAATGTTAGATGACATGGAAAGCATGGAATTTGAAAATGAAGAGTTGAAAGAAAATCTCAAGGAGGAAAATGCTTGTATTGCAAAGCTAAGGGAGAAAATTTAGAATTTCAAAGCAAGATAGAAAGAAATTAGACAAGAATTAAAGGAGTCAAAAGAAAGTATTGTGAATTTAAAACAACAATTGGACATGAATGCAAGAAGATTGAAGAAAATCTCAAAGATACTATCAAACATAAAATGGAAGAATGGAAGAAGACTAAAGAAAATCTCAGGGATACTATCAAACATAAATTAGAAGAAAATGAGAGGTTAGATCAAGAATTAAGAATGTTGAAAATAGAAGCAAGATTATGTGAAAGTAGCATGATTTTGGATCAACTTTTGTCCCTACAAAAGTGTCACAAGGATAAGGGAAGACTTGGATTCTCTGGTGAAAACTCAAATCAGGACACTAAGGGTGATGACAAAACAATTGAAGCTGAAGCAAGATCAGTTGTAACAAGTAAGGTCCGAATCTCTAATGCGCCTAAAAAATGATCTTCGGTTAGGAAACCAAATGCTCAAAGGTACTTATCATTCAATGGTCACTATTTTCTATGCAAAAATTTTGGACATAAGGTTGTAGAATGCAGAAGCAAGATGGAACCAAGTACTTAATGCTTTAACTGTCACAAGTTTGGTCACAAAGCAAGTCTTTGTAGAAGTTAGTTATCTAATCCGGCTGGAAGGAATGGATTGGACAATCTCTTTCATGGTTATTGCTATTTATACTATGGTTATGGTCACATAGCTAATTAGTGCAGACCTAGAGTTCACGTAGATAAGTCAGAACAAAGATGTTACAAGTTCAATCAACCCAGACATTATGCTAACACATGTAGATATGTTGCTTCAGAAAAGCTTGAGAACAAAAAGAAGGTTACAGAATCAAATGAGTCTAAGAAGAAGATGGTCATGGTTTGGAGGAAGAAGGAAACAAGTGTGGAAAAAAATTTCATGGTACTAGATCCCAGTACATGCCCTACCAGTATCTGAGCCAATCTGCCTTGGCTCAAAGGAAGTTTTGCATTGCACATCTTGTCAGTTCCCCCTCTCTAAAGTAATATTGAAGTGATTTTTAACATGTTTAAGTTCAAATCGGTTGATGATAAATGATGAAGCTTAATCCGGTTGATTGAAAAGCGAAGTACAATTGTTGGCGTCATCAATGTGCATTTTTGGTGGTGAAATCATTATGAGTAATTAAGAATAAAAGGTGGGAGTTTTCAAAATCATTACTCGCAGTTTGCAAAGGAGAAGAAGAAGTTGTTCCGTTGAGTGATAAAGAATTTGAAGAGGACAAGCACGATGATGGAATCTATTAACAGAGGATCGAGTGGTGATATTTTGGGAAGGCTGAAGGGAGTTGAGTTGGATGAGTTTGATCATTGAAAAATAAAGGAAATGGAACTAGGGTTGAAGATGAATGAATTGCAAAGCGTAAATACTCTGGGTATGCATTTATGGGGAGAATTTCCCTGGTTTTCCAACAGAGGATCTATCTTGTTCCTGTTGAGTTGATTCAAGGATGGCAGCATTGTTTTGGACAAACCCTATCCGATCACGAAGGAAGTCATTGAAGCTATTACTGGTTTGTGCAGTGTCATTGACCTCCCTAGGAAGAAAATGGTGAAATACAAAGATGTGGAGGAACTTACTGGTATCGACAAAGACCCCCGTGCTCTACTAATAAATACCATTGTCAATCCTACAATAAGGTATGTTGCTTATGAAATCTCTTATAAAATCTATTTCAAAAATCGTGAAGGTTCTACTTTGGCTATTGCTATATATCTTGCACACATGATGGTGAAGGAAAATAAGCAATTTGATTTGTGTAGCCTCATGATGAAAAACCTAACTGACAATTTCATAATGTCTTAGGTTGAGAGTTATCCTTTCTAATTTGGATCTTTGGTCATATGTTTGGTATTTTACTTTCTGATTTTTCTACTGACAAAGGAGAATGTTAAGTGGAAGTCTGGTATCCTTGTCAGAAAGCAAGTCTACATGTATTTGGAATGTATGGAAGATAAAGCAAGTGCATCCAAAGTCTATTTCTCATCCTTGTAGATGAATCTGTGCTTCGGTGTGATAGTGTCCAGTTAGTTTGAGGAGGGTTCCTTCTATGGTAAGGAGGATTTGGAATTTATTATTGGTGGTTCCACTCTGGAACCTAAAATGAGGAAAGTTAACACAAAAGATGTCATCACTATCTTAGAAGAAAAGGAGAACGAAGAAGAGTCTCTACCTAGATCTGATTCTGTCGATCCAAATGATATTCAATTGATGTTAGATGAAGGTGATATGAAGAAGGTTGGTGAAATGTGGTGTGCCAGGTCTCCAATCAGAAGGCTTAAAATTGATGATGCTCTGGTTGATGATTTTCTCAAAAAGGGTATTACTATTTCAAATGTTTCTGACTTGTTACTAAATAATCTAGTAGAAGTTTTTGAAGAAAGAATGTTGCTGGAAGGACCTGAAGGACATAAGTTTAAAGCTATGATTGAGAGAAGATGTTCCAAAGCTAAACAAAGTTATCCAAACACATTGGTGAGACAAACAAATGCATTAAGGAGATGCCTGACATCTATAGGTATTGTCTCTAGTGACCTGCTGGTGTTGATAATTTTAGAAGCAAAATTGAAGCTATTGAATCTGAGATGAATAATATTGGAAAGAGTTTTTATTTCTTCAAAGAAAAAGATGGAAAATAGAGAATAAGAGTTGGTGAGTTACAAGCAGAGTTATTGATTGTTCAGAGATAGAGGGAAGACTTGGTTAGAACTTTTTGGTTGGTCACGGAAATTGTTGAGGTTCGGTTGGATCATCTCTCTGGGATACTTTCTGATGCAGAAGATTGTGAATGACAATGCCTGTCTCAGAATTGGTCATCCTCATTTATGTTGTTGACTATATTGGATAGTATGAGTGCCAGATTGGATTCTGCGGTGCTACCTTGGAAGAGGATTCTTCCAATTGTGAGAGAAAGGTACAAGAATTTTTTTCATGTGAAAAGTGTTATTTTTACTTGAGTTCCTGAATGTTCAAAAAATGGCGCCCTTTTCCTTTGATGACAAAAAGGGGGAGAAAAATGAAGAGAAAAACAAAAACAAAAAAGGTATTGAATTGCTTGACAAAGGGGGAGTACTTGGAATCTTTGGAGTTTACAGTTTTGGAGTTGGAGTTTTGAGTTTTGTGTTTTTTGAGCTTTTGTTGTTTTTCCATCAATGCCAAAGGGGGAGATTGTTGAGAAGTTATTGAAGATGATTTAGCATTGTTTTCATTGATGTCAAAACCTTGGATCTGAAAGGTTGTGCTCTGAATGATGTACAAACTTGATCTATCCTATCGAGTTCTATGATGTTATGTAGTATGGATATTATCCTTGATTCAGATATGGCAGTACTTCTTTTTGGGACACCTATTGAAATTAGTTTATGTAGTATAATGAAGTCTAATATTTTGATGTTGGGTGTTGTGCTAAAAGCTTACTCCAGGTAACCTTGCTATCCAGAACTTCATGTAGCATGTTGCAATTTTTTGTATGTCATATTGTGGTTCTCCAGTTGACACTGAAATTGATGATAATCAAGATTTGGTGTTGGTTGTGGCGTTCTCAACAGCTCTGAAATATATTTCATGTAATTCAAAATTTTCTATCTCTTGACAATTATGCTATCTTATGTATGACCTATTTTTGGTCCCTTGGTAACATGGTAAGATCTTTGTGTGACCCATCTTTTGGGTCTAGTGCTAGTGAGCAAGGCCTTATTGGATATCTCAAGGTTGTTCTTCATGTTGACATGTTTTGTGGTGTGGTGATCTAATTCAACTTGTATTTGGTTGACTTGGAAGACTATGATGACATTGTGTCTGGCCAACCTAGGAGATTATGATGGCATGGAATGGTATAAGTAAAGTTTGTTTTTGTTCGATGAAATGAGAGGTGTGGAGTATGATGTTTGCAAGCAGACAAAAGGGTGAGAAGGAAGAAGTAATCTATTTAGTAGATTTTGTGCGAAGAAGCTATGTAGAAGGTTCTTGATTAGATATGCTACAAACAGATGTTGTGCTCTTAACCAGAACTGAATTCATGCATATGTAGATGCAATTTCATCGGTTCACTTTTGCCAGTGAGACTATTTTGTAATTAGTTGTATTAATCAAAAGTGAGCCCACCGATAGTGAGCCTTACCCACAGTGATCATTTTGTAAAATCACCTTAACTGGTGTCACCTTAACCAATGTTCTATAATTGAGAATTAGCATTCTCTGTGGTTTTTCCCTTCTTGGGTTTCCACGTAATTTTGGTGTTCATTGTGCATAGCTTTGTTATGTGCTTCCATGTTCTTTTCTGTTAGATGTTTATCTAATTAATTTAAGTTGGCTCCAGATTAATCAAAGATAAGAAAATTGTTTAGGATAACTGATTCACCCCCACTCTTAGTGATCTGCACTGTTTAATAGATACCCTAAACATCATTACTGAGATTCTAGTTAAACCTTTGGTTCCTGTGGATCATATATGAATATAGGCTGAGTATTCCAGCAACACTACTTTTTTAGTTGGATCCTAAAAATGCTGCAACTTATGTTCTTCTCTAAAACATTTGTACAGAAGTGGGCAGGTGTGGTGAGGTTCAAATAGTAAGGAGATTGATGAAAGATAGAGGAATTAAAAAGATACCTGCATGTAATTGGATTGAAGGGCATAAAATGCTACATGCTTTTTTGTGGAACATATCACATCCACAAACATGGGAGATCTATGCAAAATTGGAGAAATTGGCTTGGAAAATGAAGGTAATAGGGTATTTCCAGATTCAAGACTTTTACTCAATGTTGTGGAATAGAAGAAAAAGGAATCATTTATCTGCCACCATAGTGAAAAGTTAGAAATTGCATTTGGTTTGTTAAACATGGCCACTAGTACAACTATTAGAGTTGTTAAGAACCTTTGAGTACGTTCTAATTTTCACACTACATCTAAATTCATCTCCAAGATTGTTGCAAGAGAAATTTTTCTAAGAGATGTGAACCATTTCCATCATTTTAAACAGGGACAATGTTCTTGTGGAGAATATTGGTGATGTTAAATGAAACAATCTAAAAAATAGGCTTACACTATAATAATGTGCACTACATCGGATATCCAGTAATAATGAAGGGACATCCATCAAAGCATAACATGGATTTTTTTTGTCATATGTTGTAGTTACAAGTGCCCTGCTAGACATACATGAAAATGTGGAAGCAATATACACAAGGCAAGAAAACTATTTGAAAAAAATGCCTCAAAGAAATGTGGTATTTCTTCTTATAGTTTAACCGCAATACCACACCGTTTTGACATGATCCTTGCGGTGATGCAGGATGTTATTGTTACACTACACCATTATTGCTTAGCCTTCATGGTAATGCAGAATGTTAGTGCTACACCGCACCGTGTCTTCTTGGCTCTTGCGGGGATGCAGGAGAAGTATTTGAGTTACCACCATACCGCACATTTATTGCTCGGCCTTCATGGTAATGTGAGATGTTACCACTACACTGCACAGTGTCTTCTTGGCTCTTGCAGTATGACGGTATTATGAAACTTTTCAAAACAGTCTTATGAAACTTGTCACGACCATCTACTACCTTGACACAACAGTCTTATGAAACTTATCAATATTTATGGGCACCTTTTAAATTACATTCAAATCTATAAGTAAACTATCTTATAGGGATGATAGTCCCAAGAAATATGGCAATGGTTACACCAATAAATAGTTAACTAGAAACCATGAATTTTCAATGCATAATGGAGAATATAAAGAGAGTTAAGTCAATGAGCAAACATCCTTTGAGAATTTTCATCAAAAGTATGACAACCTAAGAGTTCATAGTAGAAAATCATATACCCTCAAAGACCTAACAGTCATAATAGACCTAGTGATAGATTTCAGAGTCATAGGAAAAAATTCATAAGAGAATAAATGCAAGAGCATGAAAAGACACTGAGATGGAAGGGCAGTTGGTAGAGTTGAAGAATTAGGCCTGTAGTGAGAAGGTAGGGAGAACAAATTAATTTATAGTCAAGAGCATCATGGCAGTTTCTTAGGTGACTATATTTGGGCAAGGAGAGAACTTAGTGACAACATTACCATCAAAACAATAAGGATACTCAAAACCCTACCAAACCCTAGGGCCTTTTTCATCATCTTGTAGAGATCTCAAATATGCATGAAAATACTTCATAGAGACTAAAATCATCTCTATTTTTTATGATCACAAAAAGTAAGAAAAAGTAACAAAAATTTAGATTTACAAGTGATGAAAAGTACATGGAAAGTATATTATGTTGAATTTATTTAAAAAAAAAACTTAATTATTAACTATCCAATACAATCTAACAAAATTTAAATATAAAATAAAATATTATGATTAACAAAATGATAATTTTAACGGTTATCTTAAGGTAGACAAAAACAAATTGTGCAAGTGAAAAATAACACCCTTAGATTATTCTAAACAAATAACATTTTCATTTACATCATTTCAAGCAACAATTTTTTAGATCCGTCCAGCTGTACAAAAATCAAATCAAATCTGCAATGATCTCAAAGATTTGAAGGTTTAAAAGTATGATAATTTTAGATCTATTTTTGGGTGTATCCTGCAAACTTCATCATAGAAGAATGGGTCATCACCTCATTTAGACTTGGATGTGGAACTGCCTTTGTTGTTTCCATAGAATCCAAAATAGGCCTAACAAATGTTGGAAGAAATAACCTTGTAAACATGCAAAAGGAAAAGCTAAATCAATAGTAATTTACTAATTTTCATTCAACTTCTCTATAATCATTTTAAGTACCTAATTCTATTATACTTTAAAGATTTATAATATGAAGTTTATCTATTCAAATAGCTTAAATAATTTTAAGTTATAAAATTGATAAATAGTCTTTAGCAATTCAAACAAAAATCCACTTCTAAAATTTTAAATATCTTTACTGTATCTATTTACCGTTGTTAGAGAGTTGCAAACTGTGAATTGTCCCTTGTCCTATAGGACTGAGAAAGGAAGAACACTGTCAAATAGTGATTGAATCATAACAAGTAGTCCAAAAACAATGAAAGTTACTATCAAATGGTGACAAAGATCTGTCCTCTAAATCATTTGCACATGGTGATTGAGAAAATAGTGAGTAAGAAGTAAAAGAGCACTGGATCATAGCACTACAAAATGGTCATGAGTTATGCAATGAACTTCACTGTTCTTTTGATCACAAAGGAGATCAAGATAATAACCAACATACTGATGTGCACAGAGAATGTTCATGGACTGCAAACTTCCTTACAAAGCAATTACCACAGTGGAGTTTGAGGTGAATTGCACCTACTATTTTATGCTGATATGGGTATGTTCTAACCTATAGTTAATTATTGTAGCATAAAAGATAGGCTAAATAGTTGTTCATATACCATTGTTTCAAATTCTAAATTGCTATACCTTATTCTAGGAGCAAATCACAGGGGGATTCTATACATAAGACACCATTGTTTCAAATTCAAAATTGTTGGCTCTTTCACAATTGTTTGCTTCATTTCTTTGATCTAAGACAACCTACTCTCAAAATCATAGTAAAATTCTTTAATCTGGGATGATTGTTCAAAATTTTTCCCATCATAACAATGAACAAAAGCATTAGTCATTAACCTGAACTTTGCAAGAGTTTCATCAAATTCTACTTTTCCACTCTCTTTTCCATTCTGAATTTTATTCCCAATTTCATCCATGAAGAACTTCCTCAGCATGTAGATCCTGTTGTTATCCATAAATTTACTAGGTGTCAAGGATAGCTTTGAATTTTTACCCAAGTAGCAATTGACAAAATTCAGCCTTACCAAATTAAAATCTGGTAAGGTCGAACTTTGTCAATTGATCTGGTAAGGGCGAATTTTGTCAATTGATCTAGTAAGGGCGAATTTTTTTAGTTGATCTTGTAAGGCCGAATTTTGTCAATTGATCTGGTAAGGCCAAATTTTGTCAATTGCTACTTGGGTAAAAACTCAAAGCTATCCTTAAAACCTAGTAAAGTTATGGCTAACAACAAGATCTACAGGTTGAGGAAGTTCTTCATGGATGAAATTGGGAATAAAATTCAAAATGGAAAAGTAGAATTTGATGAAAATCTTGCAAAGTTCAAGTTAATGACTGATGCTTTTGTTCATTGTTATGATGGGAATGATTCTGAGTAGTCATCCTAGAATAAAGGATTTTACTATGATTTTGAGAGCATCTTCTATACAACAGGCTATCATAGATCAAATAAATGAAGCAAACAATTGTGAAAGAGCCAACAATTTGAAATTTGAAAGAATGGTGTCTTATTATAGAATCTCCCTATGATTTGCTCCTAGAATAAGGTATAGAAATTTAGAATTTGAAAAAATGGTATATGAACAACTATTTAGCCTATCTGTTATGCTACAAAAAATAACTATAGGCTCGAACATATCCATATCAACATAAAATACTAAGTGCAATTCACCTCAAACTCTGTTGTACCTGAGTATGACAGTATCTGAGATTCTGGTGTTTCTAGATGAAACCTATAGCAGAAAAGTGTAGTTTCCATCTGAAGGAACCATCTTCGGAGCTCTTCCCTGAAATGAGGGTTGAAAACATTAGAAGAAAAGCAATACCATAATTCTAAAGTAACAATTTGTATCAAGCCAAATATCAGAAAGTATAATTAAAAAGACAAATCCTTACAATTGGACCTCAAATTGGACCAAGAAAATTTATGATTTTATCTTTAGAATGTAGGAACTTTCTCTGTCGGAGCTTGACGACCTCAAATTGGATCTCCAATTGGACCAATAAAATTTATGATTTTGTCTTTAGAATGTAGGAACTTCCTCTGCTGGATCTAAAATTAATCCAACAAATTTATGATTTTATCTTTAGAATGTACCAACTTTCTCTATTGGATATTAATGATGTTAGGTTGGATGTCCAATTGGACTAACAGATTTATGAATTTATCTTTAGAATAAAGGAACTTCCTCTGTCGATTTTCAGAAATTCCTACACCTAGGTTCTACTTCTTGGCGAAAACACCTGAAAGTGTTTCATACCGACTCAAGGTACTCTCCAACCTGGTTATGTCACCAATAGCAATCCAATTTTTCTTGAACTGTCCATACCCAAACATTGCATCACAATCTATTCTTCTTGCACATAAAAATGCCACATATTAACAACTTCTAAATAAAACTAAAAAATCATCATAAAACCATAATTAGTAAATCATTTCATATTCAAAAAATAATCCGATGTCATTTACTATGAAAACAAAAGTTGTGTAAATCACAAAAAATCCATGAAGCCATCCATCCAAAGAGAAAATAAGCAATGTAAGGATTTGAGCAATATAAGTCCAAAGGTTTATGCTGTAACGGTAATGGAATCACCATAAGAGCACAACTGAGGAACAAATTCTTGTGACTATAATTATGTGATCCATAACTCTATTGGTCATGTGGCACAGTTGTGCTATAACAAATATAAGATGCATTCATGTGTGACCCAAGTTTAATGTGGCTATGTTGTGATAGAAATGGAGACACTCATAAAAGCACAATTCATGTACAAATCATTGTCATCACAATTAGGTGTCAATCATCATTGGGTGCATTTAGGTTGACTCAAGTTTAACAAGTTACGATGTAATGATAGCATGATCCAAGAGTGATTACCTCTTGCTACAATAACGGGCCTATAACTCTGGTTGATATGCAGAGTGGTTGTGTTATATCAATTATGTAGTGCATTCAAGCACAATCCATGTTTAATGGGCTATTCTAGAAAGTGATCAAGATTTTCTAAATCTTATGAATGTTACTTAAAAGTGTACAACTTAAACTACAAACCAAGTTTGTTACATACTTGAATGCAATCTTGGGTTACCACAAACTATAATAATGTGATTTGCTAATAGCCATTATGGAAAGTATTAAAGCAAGACCCATGCTATATAGGATAAATTTCCTTGATTAGGTTTACATACCTTAATGATCAAACACAAGCTTCCCACACACTCTAGGATACAATCCAAGATCATGCCACAACCTTTTCAAGACAAATAATTTTTTGACCCAAGATTTAAGGTTGTTTTTTAATACCAACATAAGCATTGGTAACAACATGACTAGGGTACAAACCCTAGGCCTCCGTAGAAACATAAACAATAACTCTAGCAGATTATTGAGGTTGCAATATGAGAAAGATTGAGACGTTGTAGCCAATAACAAAATCTTGCAATCCAAAGATTGTAGCCAATAACAATCACACTATGTAGCTTAGTGACATTTGTAAATGCAGTCTATGGTAAGAAGAATGATAGTCACTTGATGTGTGACAGTCAAAAAGAGGTTGAGCAATGACAAGATAATAAAGCTCAAATCTTGCATAGTAAAGTGGAGATTTTAACAGCGAGTTTCCTTACCCCCTTGCTAAACTTAAGGGTTTTTCAAATGCTTTTGGCAGTGTTAGAAAAGGTAAATGCAATCAGGGAATGACTGTCCAAATGAAGTAACAATGGTAATCACAGGTTCAATGTTTCTTTTTAGCTATTGTATAATGGAGGTAGTGGATTGCATGTTTGAGCAGTGTTTTGAGACTCATCAAAGATGGGAGAATAGTGAATAATACCTTGTGGGCTGTGAAGTAGTGACAATAAGGTTGAAGGATCTTAAGACCCACAATACCATAAAACAATGAGTCCCCTATAGTAAGTAGGTAGTTTATAGGGCATAGTTTGATTTTATAGAAGGATGCTCATGAAAGGAATCTTCAAGTGACAGTGAGTGAGTTGTTTGAGATTGCAACTGAGGGTACAATATCCAGTCTTAAAGGAAGTTAGCAAAGTAGTAAATGTGCAAGAAAATCAAATTGTACACAACAAACAATTCACAATGTTATCTTGCATAATGCCTTGAGTTTGAAGACAAAAATCTCATTACATCTTGATGAAATTAGTGACCTTAATGGTCAGTCACTGGAAACCATGATCTTAAAACATGCTATTGTGCTTATGGAGGAAACATTTTAAGCAAGGCAGTGAGTGGTGGTTTGGAACAATGGCAGGTATGAAGGACTTGCTTTATATGTATACTATACAATCTAGCTTAAGACAAGATTCTTAGAAGAGATTGAAGGTGGATTATGGAACTCAAGGGTTACCATGATAAGGATTAAAGCAAAGACTGAGATCTATTTAAAAGCCACTATCATGAAGATATTAAAGATGTCACATGCAAAACCCTAGCAGCTAGAGTAATGAATACAGTGCCAAAGAGGACAATGTGCTGGGGAAAATTTAGGAGATCTCCACATTATCTAATCACAGACAAATACATCATTTATTTTATTTTTTAAAATTAAAATAAATCTTTCTAAACCCTATATAGGATACATTGATACTTCAAAAGCATTTGAAGGAATTTGAGATTATGTAAATATATTTCAATTAAATACCTGGATTACAAATAGTAGCGCGAACAATGTAACCCTTGTTGAGCAGGGTAGGAATGAGATAAGCAATAATGAATCCTATGCCTCCTGTCACACACATCTCCTTACCATTCTATGTCATTATTTATTGAAACACTTCTCCATTTTGGTAGGCTACGCCTGAAAATAAGGTTTCGACGAAGGTTTTAGAGTATGTTTATTAAAATGAAAACTCCATTCTAGCGGGCTATTCTTGAAAAATAATATTTTGATGAAAGTTTTACAGTATGTTTATTAAAGTTTAAGAGTATTTTGGTGGGCTATATTCTTGATTCCATAAATGATTTATTCAAATGGATTGTGACTAAATAAATGACTAACTATTTAGTCATTTTTATTTGTGTGACTAAATAATTTTTAGTCAACGACCAAATTAGTCATTTATTTACTCATTTATAGCCGGGTTGCAAAAAATGAGTAGAATTTAGTCATTTTAGTTGTTGTGACTAAAATTTTGTCACCTAGTTATTTATTTGCCAAATTCTACTAGTGATACTATAGGAAGTTTGTGCAAAGGTTCTCCTATATTGAATCTCCAATCACATCACTCCAAAGAAAGGGAACACGGTTTGAATGGACTGAGAAGTGTGGACATGCATTCCAACTCTTGAAGCAGAGGCTCATAACAACACTAGTGCTGACCATCCTTGATCCTAATGGAAGATTCACTATAATCACAGATGCTTTAGGTGAGGAATTGGGAGTAGTACTAATGCAAGATGGACAAGTGGTAGCGTATGAATCAAGGAAGCTTAAACAACATGAGGTCAATTACACACCGCATGATTTAGTGTTGGTCGCAATAGTTAATGCCTTGCAAATGTGGAGGCATTATCTCTTGGGGAAGCCGTTTGAGCTCAAGACAGATCGATTGGGATTGAGATACATTTTTACTCAACCAAACCTCAATGCATGAGAAAGAAGGTGGTTAGAATTCCTTAGTGAGTAGGACTTCAGAATTGAGTATATGAAGGGAAAAGAGAACAGAGTGGCTGATGCTCTTAGTAGATGAAGAAATATAGCAACCATGATCTTGACAAGGTCTAATTTGAGACAATAGGTGATACACCATTTTCCAGGGGATGAGCACTATGAAAGAGTGAAGAGTGCCCTAGCAGAGAATCCATTTGATCATTAGTTCGATGGGTATGAGATCAAACGGGATGGAATTTTGAGATACTAGAGAAGAATGTATATTCCAGACTCTAGAGAGCTGAGAAAGTTGGTTTTAGAAGAGGTTCATAATGCACCTTATTCAGGACACCCCGAAGTATCCAAGATGATCACAAAATTGAAAAATCTATACTTTGGGCTAAACTCAAGAAGGATGCAGTGGAGTACATAGCTAGATGCTTAGAGTGATAGCGAGTCAAGGTTGAGCATGTACATACAACAAGACTATTGTATCCTCACAACATACCTAATTATAAATGGTAGGTGATTAGTATGGACTTCGTATAGGGGTTACCTTTGAGCAAGAATCAACATGATGTTATCTTGGTTGTGAATCGATAAGTTGACCAAGGTGGCACACTTCATTCTAGGAAACCTTAAGGATGGATCGTTGACCCTGCCCAAGAATTTTTTCTAGGAGATCTTCTGCTTGCATGGAGTGCCAGAGACTATCATTTCTGATAGGGACAGCCGGATGACCTCAAGATTTTGGACGACCCTGAATGCCGCATTGTGAACCAAGTTAAATTTCAGCTTGAATTATCATCCTTAGACCAACAGGTAGACAAAGAGGGTGAATCAGGTAGTCAAACACATCCTTCGAATGTACTATATGGACCAACAGTATAAGTGTGAAGAATACATACCATTGGTAGAGTTTTCTTACAATAACTCTTACCACACATCTCTAGGTATGGCACCATTCAAAGCTCTTTATGGGAAAAAGTGTGGTACACCCATCAATTGAGATAGATTGGAATATAGGATCATAGTAGGACCTAAAATGCTTAAGGAGATGGAAGAACAAATGAGAGTTATTAAGAGAAGACTAAAGGAGGTGACAAATTGACAAAAAATTTATGCCGACAAGAATATAACTCTTAGACAGTTTGTGGCAAGGGATGAAGGACCTTCTTAAGAGTCAGGCCTCATAAAAGTTCCATTGCCTTTGGAAAGTCTTCCAAGTTGGCCCTAAGATATGTGGGCCCGTTTGAAGTCTTGGAAGTGATTAACCCAGTTGCTTATAGACTTTCTCTACCACTTGCTCTGGCTCGACTTCATAATGTGTTTCATTTTTCTTTGCTTAAGCCATATCATCCTGATGTAGCTCATGTGCTTGATTGGAAATCCTTGCAAGTACAAGACCCATGAATGGTGCTAGTGGAGCCCATTAGAATCATGGATAGACACAACGTTAAGTTGCAGAGCATAGATATTTCTTAGTTAAAGGTCCAATGGGACCAGTATTCAGAAGACTGTGCTACTTGGGAGGATGTGGAAGAAATAGAACGCTCCTTCCCACATTTGCTTTCTGTGCCATAGAAAAATGGTCCCTTATCATTTTCATGGCCTTTTAGGTCTTGTTTCATGGTGTTTGATCTATTTTGCTATGATTTTATGATGTAACATGGCTTGAACATGCATATTTAGGTACTAAAATTCAAATAATGGCATCTTGTGAAGGTGTTGTGAAGTGTTGTAAAACATTTCTACACTCTTCTAGAATCTATTCATTATAATTCACCTAAAAATCACCTTTTTATCACTAATCAAGTCCTATTTTGAAGTGTTGTAAAGTCTTGTAACAAGATTTCATGCTTTTCTAGGCACAACTTCACCATGCATCCCTTTCTTATGACTTATTTTACCCATTTATGCCCTTATAAGGCTTAATTAAGTGTATTTTTGAATGTAAGCCTGACAAACAACATTAAATGCAAGATAATTCACACCCATTTTCAGGTCCTAGGTGGGACCCATTTTCCATGGGTGGCGAATAAGTCTCCCTTGGCTCCAAATTCAAAAATTTTAAAATTTCCTTTCAGGTTTTTATTCAAAAACACTTGATGTCGGCTTGTGATGAGGTATGAACGAGTTACTAATGCATAAGATTGTATAAATATGTGATTTTCACCTCATTTTACATCCTCGAACATTCACATATCATATTCAAGCAATCTCAAGCATTCAAGCATCTTACAACATCTTATCAAGCATTATTCAAGCACTTTGAAGCATCCATCGACATTACTTCAGGTTTGCATCATCAAGGGTTTGGTAAGTTGATAGTATTTGCATGTTGTTAGTTTATCATTCTCTTGCATTTCATTATTTCATTAAGGGTTTGATTACTAAAAGTGGGGTTTGACCAAGGCAAACCCCTATTTGCTAACCCTCAACCAATTTTCCCCTCTTGCATGTGTGTTTGCATACCTAGGTATGCAGATTTAACAAGCATTTTGGTGTTGAAGATTGGTCAACAAGTCAACTAGGTGCTTCAACTCAAATCAATTCTATTTCAAGCTTGGAGAAGGTTTTCTATCTGTTTCTTGCATAATTGGCTTCAACAACCTGACAAGCAGATATTTCCAGATTTGGTGTTGTAGAGTTGTCTCCTAATTTTTTAGAATTTTGGGAGAGGACTGATTTGCCACCAGTGGCAAATGAGTCCCACCTTAGGACTAAAAGTCTAAATTTTGTCAGATTCTGGATCCCAATAGTCAAAAACCTATTTCTGACACTTTTTCACCAGTAGCAGGACTAATTCGCCACCCTAGGTGAATGAGTCCCACTATAGAATTTTAGTAATTTCAGATAGCCTTCTACAGATTCCAGATTCTTCATCAGGCCTCTAGGTGCACTCTGTTTCTTCCCATTTCTTTTTGTTCTACATAATTTCATCTTTTAGTTCATTTTTTGCATACCATAGTGTGTTTTCAAACATAGCATAAATCTTAGTTTTGCATTCAAATTCATTCATTTAAATCATTCACTTGCATTTAAATTACTTCATTTAGCTTAGACAACATCTCACATAACATAATTTGAATGAACCCTTAGCATTTTTGGGCCCTATCTCTCTCCTTTTAGGTGAAAAACCCTAGAAGAGCAAGAGAAGTCCATAGGAACCAAAAATCTACCATTCACTTTCTTAGAAAGAGACTTTTGATAATTTTGTTTGAATTTTTTTGGATTGAATATTATAATGTTTTAGCTTGGAACACTATGATATGATGTTGAAATAGACATATATGCTTAAATTTTGATTAATAAGACATTGGGACGATGTCTCTTCCAAGAGGGGAAGGATGTCATAACCCAATTTTTATTGCATTTAAATTATAATATGATAAATTGAATTATTGAGGAAATTCAATATGCTGAATGAAAATTTTGATATTTTTGAAAAGTTTGAAAGAAGTTGACCATCATTGACTATGTGATCTTTTGAACTATCTTATACTTTATCATGATTGAATGTTACTGATGAACTGTGTAAGTGCAAGTGTGTGTAATTGCAGGATGATAGGTTGAAGGACAAGAACACAGTTGAAGTAGGATCATTTAGCTGGATTGAACAATAAGATTGATGAAATTTGTGTGCACACACCACAAATAGCATGATGATTTGATTTGCATACAAAAGAACTTATTTCATACACATGATGCATATACATATGTATGTATGTATGTACACACACACACTTTTATATATATATAAGAACAAAAATGTGTGTAAATGTACATATATATATATATATATATATATATATATATATATATATATATATATATATATATATATATATATATATATATATATATATATATATATATATATATTTATATTCCATATAAAAATTGAATATGGATCAAATTTATTAAATTGTATACTGTTGATTTCAGATAAAATGGAATGAGGACACGTATTAGATGAAGTGGCCTGTATTCAAATTTATGGCCAAGTTAAATTAAATTCAAATAGTGGGGTGGAAAATTAATGCCCATTATGAAAGAAATGACCCCGTATCCAAGCGAACAAGTAAGAAGGAAAATCCTTCCATTTTTGAAAGGGAATGGCTGGTAAAACATCAAGCAGCGGTGACAGGTTTCTAGGGAAAAAGTAGGCAAGTGACTCGGTTGTGGGGGAAACATAAGAAAAAGCTTAGGAAAAAGCTTCGACCTTGAGGTAAATCGATTTTTGTTTGAGAATATGTTTGATTTCTTAGTAATCTCCATTTTGAAAAACTTACAATATTCTTCTCAGAATGTTGATTCTATAGAATCAGTGATAAATTAATAAATGTCTACAAATGTTTTCAGCTTTGAGCCTAGTTGTTTTATGTAAGATCGACCATATTTTCTTGATTTAGGATACCAGGGCCTATTGACCATCCTTGCATGTTTTATTCTTGTGCTTCTTACACCCTATTGGCATGCTAGCTGAGCAAGGCCAAGATTTGTACGCCTAATCATTATTAGTTGTATTCATATTTCCTTGCATGTGAGTTTGTTAGCCATTTTATGGCTATTCAGATTATATCTGAATAACAAAAGTTGTGTTATTTTGAAATGATGTAGAAAAATCATAGATCGTTCCCTTAGGGAACAATTGTATTATCACTGTTATTTCTTTTCCATAGTTTTGATTCCCATGTCGCCTAGGCCGAATAATGGATGTCACACCCTTGGGGTGTAAGGATTAAATTGAAATCTTAAAGCAACAGAAAAATCATTGCAGTTGTATAAATAAGTATGCATCTTCATTATGAACGATGGAGGAACAAAGATATCATTCCATTCTTGCATTATGTGTATCAATCTATAAGATTGACTATCGACATGTTATTGAACATAGGTAAAATCTTGCATGTCAAGCTTTATAAGCCATTAAAAAGGCATTCATCATGATCAACCATTGTTACTATTTATGGTTAAACTGAACAATCACTCGATTGTTGGTCATTCTTTGGAACGACAAGTGTCTTGAACCTTTAGTCTTTTTCTTGCAGTCACCAATAGGAAACACAGGGTTTTCTATAACCCTAGAGATAATGATATTTTTCCAAGACTCTTATGATTATTTTGGTCTTAAAACGACAAGCATGTTGTTCTATTCATTTATTTCACAGAGGATACTACTATTATTTATTTGTTGAATACCAAAAAGATGGAGACTTTGTTATTTTGTATGTAGTATTGAATAGCCTAAATTTGTTAACGAAACATAATGGCACAAAAACTTGTAAACTCCTTTAAACATCATCATTTTGTTATAAATTTTTTTGTTTAGCTGCAAACAACATCGTTTTGTTATAAACAATATTTGTTTATCTGCAAACAACATCATTTTGTAATAAACAATTTTTTTTAGCCGCAAATAGCATCGTTTTGTTATAAACAATATTTGTTTAGCTACAAACAACATTGTTTTGTTATAAAACAACATTTCTTTTGCTGCAGACAACATCGTTTTGTTATAAACAGTATTTGTTTAGTTACAAACAACATCATCTTGTTATAAACAACATTTTTTCTACTACAAACAACATTTGTTCTACTACAAACAACATTGTTTTGCTACAAACAACTTTGTTTTGTTACAAACAACATATCAGTATGTGGAAACTACCTGATCTCAGTTCTTCTACTTCTTGTATTTCTGACAAATGATATAACAATCTGTAACATTATTTGGAATGAAATCAATCTGATATAATAGTTTATTTCAGAATGTATACGAAAAATTAATAACTTAAGTTGGCACATATATGTGTATGCACATAGACCTTCGTCTACGTACATACACATACTTGTGACATATCTTCTTTTGTTACTTATTAAATTCATTCTTAAATGAATTATAATTTACGGTGAATGTAATCATGCGTATGAAATGAATGGATAATGTATTGACCAGTTCCATTTGAATAATTTTTCTAATTGATGAAATAAGTAGACTGAATTACTTTTCCATAGACATGTGTACAAAGAATATTCTATTTATTGAGTAGAATAGCAACACCTAAGTAGACTAGAGCACCTCAGGTTAGATGTTGCTAGAGGCTAGATAACTATTATGGAATAATTGTGTTGTTAAAAGTTACCTTTCAGGACGGGTGCCAAAATGGAGTTCAGAGAGTATAGGTTTTTGCTTTATCCAAAACCTATCGTTTGTTGTTGCAACTTAATTTTTATTCTTGGCCAAGCAATTAGCCCATTATGTATGTATGGACTTTGTGATAACACTCTTTGCAATTCCTAGCATAGATATTGCATTTTTCTAATTCATAGATAGAGATGCATGTTGATGTTTGGGCACACACCAGATTGCACCTTGCAAATTGTTCTCTTGCTAAACTTTTTTTGCGAGGTTGGGTATTCTTCAGGTTGGAAGAATTCTGAGGAAGCGTAAGCTTCGTGGTTGGGCGGTAAAGTGCTTCAACCATGTTCTCGTCCACTAATGGAGGTGAGCGTCAAGAGGAAACCTGGGATGTTTTCATGACCATCATGGCCTGTGATGTAACCTTGATGTAAAATTTGTATATTGTATTGACTTTGTGGCCCCATGAGCCAAGTTAACTTGGATATTGTAATTGACATTGAAATTGAATATATATATATATATATATATATATATATATATATATATTTGACTCATTTTAATTAGACATGTGTTGCTATGATTGAAAATAGTTCCTTAGTTATGTCTTTTTAAAATTAAATATTCATAATGTCATTTGCAATAATATAATTAAGTAATAATTAGAATGGGTTATTATGTTTACTAGGGTTGGAGGATGTATTGGAGAATGTGGTGCCTAGAGTTGGGATCCCTCTCCCCAAAGACTACTATCTACTCTGGCGAAGGGGGTGGCCTCTTGAGAAATTTCCTCTAATTTTTATAGAGGACCTGTCGAAGATTCCAAAGTTCAGGATTGGGGTGGTGACTGGCATCCTCTAACTTAAACGTAGATCATTGGGTTGGCTCTAGAGGGCAAGGTGGGGTGGTTGCAAGAATACATCTTGAAGGAGGGGCTGATGGATGTTGAGGGGTCTGTGAACTAGAATAGGGAAAATGTCATGGACGAGCTGGGGGGTGGATGGTGGAGCGATCATGAGGTCCAGTGGTAGGGTTTTGAACTAGCTTCTTCTATGTTTCTGGTATGGGCATGGGATAAGGGTGTCGAGTGTTTTTTCACTAATATGTAAGCTAAGTAGTGGGGATTTCCATGCTAGTTTTGAGCATTTGGGTAGGATTTTTTTCTGGGTTGATGAGCCAATTTCTCTCCCTGTATGGCTTACTTTTGGTGGTGTGTTTATGCCCCCATACTCTAGATGTAATGTTCATATTTTTTGATCAATATAACGGGTGCAACCCCTTAGTTGCCTTTTGAATTGATAAAAAAAAATGGAAAATATAATATTATTGAAAAGCCAAATTATAATAAATTTTATTTCAAAATCATTTTTATTATATGAGTAATTATATGGTGATAAAATATAAGTGTTTTAAACAAGTTAATAATGAATATAATATGTTTTGAGTTTTCATCTTTTTTCTATCTATTAATAAATAATTAAAATTAATTGTATGTTAATTAAGTTATTTTATAATATTATATGATTATAATAATATGATAGAACAACCATCTAAACTGGAATTCTTTATTAGTAGGGGATCCTATCTCTCAAAATTACTTTCAAGTTAAATTAAATTTAATTGTATCTATGAAATATTTAAATCTTAGTCAAGGAATGAAATGATTTTAATTATGTTCACAAAATGGTCTATGGAACCATCAATTGCACAACCCCTACAACCACTCAAAGATTCATGAGATCAAAATCAAGCTTAACCAAAAGAGCATTTTTCTTTGATTGTTGAGCCCATTCACTTGTTTCCCAGGCCAATATTAAATTATCAAGGATAAATCTTCCATCAAGGAACCCAATTTGCTGAAGTCTAACTATCCCTTTAGCCATCAATTTGATCCTAGTGGCTAAGGCTTTAACAGTAATTTTATAGGAGGTGTTGAGCAATGTAATAGGCAGCCATCTAGAGATAAGGTCCATATTTTGTCCTTTCAGAAGAAACTTGATTAAACCTTTCTTAATATTTGGCCCCAATAACCCTTGATTCACAACTTCCAAACAAACTAGATAAAAGTCTTCCTTAATATGCTGCCACAAAGTTTGGTAAAATTTAATTGATAACCCATCAATCCTAGAATTTTGTTAGGAGCCATAGAAAAAACATGTTTAAAATCCTCAATAAAAAGGTCACGATCAAGAAATTGACTATATTCTTGGTCCACCTTTTTGGGAATGATTCCTTTGGTGATAGATCTTCTATTATCAATTAAGCATCTTTCCAATGAGGTTCTTCTCTAAAAAGCTTCTATAAAAATCTTGAAACATATTTTTGATCTCTTTTGGGTTCGTATAAATCCTTCAATTCTCATCTTGTATTGATCCAATATACATGCTCCTTTTTATGTTTATAGTTTAAATAATTAAAGAAATATTTAGAGCCTTTGTTACCCTCTTTAAACCAATGCAATTTGGTGCTGATCTTGGCACCTTGTGCCTTATACATATCAAGTTTGTGAAGTTTTGTTTCAATAGTGGCCATGTAAGTTTGAATAGTAATATTTCATAGATTCAAATTCAACATTTTTCTATTCATCTCTAGCTTCCCTTGTAGAGATTTTCCTCTATGTCTTCCCTACCATGTTAGTCTCTTACGAAAAGCATGTAAGAAATCAACACATTGAGAAATGGTAGCCAACCATCATTTCCTATAAGATTTTCCTTCTTTTGGCTTAGGTATAGAATTCCAAATGCCAACCAATGTATCAACACAAGAAAAATTTCAAGATCTAAGGTATTAAGCTTATGTGAAAGCTTTGAGTCCACTTCTTTAATCTTTTCTTTTGCAAAAAACATAAATGATAGGAAAGTGATCTGAGAGAGTAGTAGAGTAATCTACTTTCACATAATTCCCCATAAAATCTTGTATTAATTGTAGGTTGGGAGAGATATAAAACCTATCTAATATGCTAAGTTTCCTGTCAAATCCCCACCTACAATTAGTTCAAGTATACTAGTTATATTGATGACTTGATTTTTCTAATAATAGGATCTATAATCCCCACAAAGTTACGATAAAATATCCATTTATAAAACTTTTCATTACTTAGCTTTAAATGATTAGCCTAGCTGCAATCAACTTGCTGGTGTTGGTATTATGTTCCACCATATTAAAGTCTCCTCCTATAACCCAATCAAAATGAGGAGGATGTTTGGACATCCATTCCCATAACTCACATCTTTCTGCAATGTTTGGAGCATAAAAAAAACATAAACCAGTGGGTTGGCCATTGATAAAGGCAAGGATCCACACACAACTATGTGAAGGATCCTCCCCTTTATTAATGGCAAACCTATTAATCCATGAAGCTAGACCAATTACAACCCCTCCTACCTTCTCTATGTAACGTATGGAAAAAGGTTGCATCTCTCCATACGTTAGAGAAGAGACAAATTGGGGGCCATTAATCTTGAGTTCTTGTAAGAAAATAGTATTTGGTTTCCATTTGACAATAATATTTGTTGATCATGAAAGCTTGCGCTTCTCCCAAACAACCTTATGGGAAATTCAGTGAGTGGGGGACCAACTTGCGCTTCACTGAATGACCTCTGGGATTTTTATAGAAGCTGACTCTTCCTTGTGTTTGGGGGAAAAGGGGAAGAGAAATGCAAAAATGAAACTAAGGTGATGTGCCATAAGGTTCTTAGAACATTCAAAACCTTAGCAGGCTCTTATTTATGATGGAATGGACACAAAATGCCACAAACCCTTCATTGTTGGGAAGAGAACGAACAACTAAGGCCTGAAAGAGCACAAAGCAGTCATTCAGATCTCCCTGCGGGAAGCACCCATTAAGGTTTGATAGAAATAAGAAGTCCAATACTAAAAGAAATATTTTAGATCTTAACAAAACCTTCTTGCTCTCATGACATAATATGAAAGTTAGCATAATCCTTACATAAAATGAAAAAGTATAACGAACATGATTCAATTTCTGAAAGATAACATTGTTCAAACATAAAAGCTAATGGCATATATAAGGCAATCACCAAGACTATACTTGTATGAATTGACATAGAGCATTCAACACATACATAATAGAGAAAGAAGACAAGTGACAGAGGCCATATATACACAATCTCAAATATTCCTTCCTACTATTACTTGTTAATGCAATAAATAACATAAATGCAAAGGTCAGATACCAATCTGAGTAATAGTTTTGATAATTTTAACATGCCATAGAGCAAAACAAAGCTCTATAAAAATCTCCCCTATTTCTCCCCTATTCTAATATTCTAATAGATAAAAACTTATGTCTTGATGATCATGATAAACAAGCCACTGAAACCTCCTTTTATAGAGCCAGAGAGATGAGCCAACACTACGGCCAATGAAGATGAATCACTGACAGGTGTCCTCGTTTGGTACTCTGCAATCCGATTAAGGATTTGATTTTATCATAATAATCTTTGCCAATAAAAGTTGAGTTGCTTCATTAATGGCCCTGGATGCTGCAGAAGCTTTGTGAAGATATGGTTGCTAGAGGAGGATCTAAAATCATTACAACCTGGCAAAAATCTGATCTGATCAACCGTGAGAAATAATGATGCCACCCCAAAAGACCAATCCCAAAGATATAAGACCCGTTGTGTTGCCCGAAAAACTTTGCCAAAGAAATGATACACCTTTGGGTGAAACAACTCGCCCAACAAAAGTGAGTGACATGGCACGCTGGTAGGCATTTTTTGAGTCCATGAGAGCAGCTTGGGGAAAATCCCTGCCATGTAGCCACGTGTCCTGTTTCAGGCTTGAAAGGAAGGCGATTATGAAAAATTCGTGCAACCACTACGTGGCACATTGTGCGCCTTTTTGTGGGAGTAACTTTAACCTTTGGGGTGCAGTGTCATCAAAACACACAAAAGAAGTAGGAGTCGATAAAACAATACTATAGGGACCAAAATTAATAGCAAAAATACTTGGAGCAAAATTGCTCCACGATATCCTTGACCTCAAATTTGTAGCAAGAGAGAGATAACACTCTGATATTCCAAGAAAGAGCTTTGAAATTAATTGTTAGGCAGAGTTAGGGAGGTCTTCCACTTGTGGTAGAACATCAAAGCGATTAGCAAGTATAATAGATTGGTTAGAATGCCTATGTTCCTTCACAGCTAAAGTAGGCTCGACCTAGATGTCTCATAGGTGGAGATAAAGGAACATGTCTCAGAAGAGGAGAATGAGGCATTTATATTCCAGAAGGTGTTGACGAAGCCCTATTCAAATTCCTCTCATTGGACTAGGTTGGGGAGCTATTACAACTTTGTGAAGATGACTGCCCATTTTGGGTTTCAAAGGACCTTGAAGGCTCCTTTCTTCTCCTAATCATCCTCCACCCATCTATCATGATAGCGTATTTATAGGTAGGGGATTTATCATTCTTACTTTTTTCCTTTGAAATGACATTTTCTTGTTTCAATTGAAGGATTGTATTAGGCATAACAATAGGTTGAGTGATGTTGCAACTGTTGTGTGTTTGGTGAAGTTGCTATGTTAGCTTGAATGTATATTTTTTTTTAGAGGACAATCTCTAATTAAATGTCCATCTTGTGGGTAAAAAGAGCAAGCATTGGGTTTGCTTAAATAAACTAGTTGTTGGAAAAACTCAAACCTTGGTCCAATTAGTTTGATATTTTTTTTAGATAATGATTGTTTAGATCCATTTCCACACAAGCCCTTGGAACCTTGGACTAAAAAAATTATCTGTGTTATTTTTACACCAACGAGCTCTCTTAAACTATGAAACAATATCCCTTAAGAAAGGCCTAAATGCTAGGTTTAGAAATGGTAACTCTATCTACATCAGGTACCTGGATTTTGAGGGGCCTAGCATTCATGCCTTTGACACACGTCTATTTGCCTATCTCACATTTGAACTTACGGGAACTAGTTTTAAGCGAAACAATTATTATCTTTTTCCTCCATTTGATTCAATGTTTAAATAAACTTTATTACAATAATATTGACATTTTTAAAGTATTTTCTTTTTGACATCACTACTCTAAACTTTTCATTCACCTAATTTTTAATATCTTTGTTGAAATTTAAATATTCTTCATTTATTCATCCACATTTTCTTCTTTATTGATACCTCTTCAATCTCTTATAACCCTTGTCCATCTCGATGATTTATATTTTGTTGGTCACATAATAACTTAATCAATGTGAGAATTAAACAAACCCGTTAGAATAATTTGGTTGCTCTTCTTGAATTTGCCCCAAAAAGAGCTGAACTCAAGATCGCTGGGCTGAACTATCCATTTCTCTCAGTGAAAATAAAAATAAAAATGGTGGTTTGCATTATTGTGCAGGCAGAGCTCACCGTTGAGAATGGAAAATTGCTCGTGTGGCTTTTGCGGTACGCCCCTGCGTAAACAATGAGGGTGTCGCCAGCCATACCAGATGACTGTCTTCTTAATTTTTCCCGTTAGTCCATTGTCTACATATATCTATTATATTATAAATCTTATAAGGTGCTTTAATATATTTTTGTTGCGTTTTTCATCTGGGTAATCCTGGTGGGGTATTGGGGCAATGTCGAAGGCAAAAGCCCAGTTTCATCGTGAATTGCAGAAGCTCTGCGTCCAGGTGTAAATGTTAGTGCACGGTCTTTTGCTATGTGCCATGTACATCGATATTTAGAATTGATGATGCCCTAAACTTCTATTTTTGATGATTTTACTGTATACCCTTTTTGCTTGAAACCTTGTAACAAAAGTAGGGCAAGCTGAGTGTAAGTATTCCGAGTGAAGTGGAAGATATAATGGAGATGGAATCAGTAATTGATGGCAACAGCATAAACTTAAACGTTTCTTCTTTGCTGGCAATTGTTCGCCAGTGGATCAACCAGGGAAACCCCCTTTCTCACTTTACAAGCGGTAGTAGGACATCTTTTGTTTTCTTTTTTTCAATTTTTTTCTTTTCTTTTTGGGTAGTCTTTGTTTAGGTATTGGGTATAAAGTCCTGTTTGTGTGGTTACGTTCTGAATTGGGTTCCATTTGCACATTGTCTTGGCTCCCTAGCGATTGAAACATCTGATTTCTGTTTGTTTAAAATAAGTAGGTTGTGTTCATTTCGTAAAGAACCATGGTAGTTCAGTTATTTTGCTATAGTGTAGCTACGGATGAGATTCAAGATCAATTTACTTGAAGATTAGAAAGCAATATCTCAATCATGGCGCGCACTGCTCTGAAAAAGATTTGATCCTATAGATATGGTTAACATGTTTGAATCGTATATTGGGTGACTTAAAAAATGCAGAGTTTTAGATAAGTGAAGTTTTTTTGGTTATGGCTCATGGGATAAGTGCAGTAATGAACAATAAAAGTTGAGAGCTAATCTCAAAGCCAATGATTTTGATGTTTGGGCTTTGTTGTCTATTTCAAAATGATTGTACGTTTTGCAATTTGGATCTCAGCCCTTATGAGTGAAGATTGTGTCTTTCCTGTGCATTTAGGAAGAGGATTTTGGGGTGAGGTCAAATTGAGCAGGTCAAACCCACTCGTTAGGTATGCAGAAGTGAGACTATTGGGGCTTTGCAGTTCACAGGGATAGGTTGATTTCTACTTTGCTTAGGCACGATCAGTCGCTCAGTTGTTCACCACAATCGGCTTGCTTCTGGTAGCCACCATTTAACCTCTGTTGCAGAGTTTCTTACAGCCTGGTTTTGAATTTGTGCGAGCTAGTAAGTGCCATCATTTAAGTCCTCGGCCTTAGCAACATAAAATAAAAAAAATAAACATAAAATTAGAACATAAAGGTAGCTCCCTGAATCAATCAAACATTAGGGATAGGTTGATTTCTACTTTGCCCAGGCACAATGAGTCGCTCTGTTGCTCACCACAGGCAGCTTGCTTCTGGCAGCCACCATTTAACCCCTGCCGCAGAGTTTCTGCACAGCCTGGTTTTGAACTTGGGTGAGCTAATAAGTTGTGTCTTTTAAGCCCTGAGCCTCAGCAACTTAAAATAAAAAAATAATCCTAAAAATAGAACATAAATGTAGCTGCGCGAATCAATTAAACATTTAGAGATGGGGCTGCTTATACAGTGGTTTTTAACAAAACTTATGCATTAGGTATCACTTCTGACTTATAATCCAAAAAAATATAACATGATATACCTTTGAAGGCATTGTAATCTCAATCTTACCCTGACTCTCCAAACAGGGTCAAAATGGCAACAGGGTCTTATAATCCCAATGACACCCCTCCGGTCTTTCTCAATCATCTTTTGAGAGTTTTGAAATTTTGAGCCTTAATTTGTGGAATTCTTCGACTTGGTTCCCCATTTTAAAAACCATTGTTCCTTTTTTTGGGGAGTTTCAATCTTGATTTGATATTTCTTTAGTTTTTGTGCATTTCCTTGCAAGATTATACATATTCTTGGACACTGTAAAGTGCTTGTCATTGTGGTCGTTGAAAAATTGATAGCCAAAATGCGAAGTACATATCATTCAAGAATCCTAGGTTTGAATCTGATTTTTAAAAAAACAATTGCATTGAGAACCGTGCAAAACTAAAAGTGAGAGGGCACAGCTAATGTTTGTAATTTTTATTTTTTTGCAGGTTGTTGTTGGTGTTTCAGATTTTTCTATTGGCTGAGATTAATTTCTCGAGTCAGTCAAGTGAAAAAAATTAGACATTGAAAACTAATTGTCCACCACTAGCTTTTGGAGTAGCTTGGAGAATAAAATGGCATGAAAAGTCCTAGAAAATCCTATGTCCTTTTTGAGGTTGGTAATTGGGATACGGTTGGTAATTGGTATTTCTAGATTATCCCATTGGGTGAGATTAATTTCCCAAGCCAGTCAAGTGAAAAATACAGACATTAAACAATAATTGTCTATCCCTGAACTGTCTGGCAGCTTGAAAAGAAAATGGAATGAAAGGTCCAGGTCATTATTAATATTTCTAACTGGATACCAACAAAGTTTTTATGTTTGTAACTTGTAAGAGCTGGCACGTGCAGTTAATAAAGTAGTTTATATTATAGAAACAATAACCTGGAAAAATTATGATCAATGACAAATCGTTGCAGTTCTTGGAAAATTGTGTTTTTACAATTTTTTTTTGGGCGAGGGGGTTCAACAATGTTTGACCTTTGAATTGCAGGTAATGATATTTTTATCTGAGTCAATATGGATCAAGGAGTTTGACTCAACAGCTGGATAAAAATATTACAATTTGACATTTCAGAAAACACTGTCTATTTATAAATTGCACAATTTTTAACTTTCTTTTTCTGATTTCAATGGTGTTTACCGGAGATTTTTTTGAGGTTTACCAACATCTGAGGCATTTGTTTGATGGGATTTTACTTAATTCACTTTGTGCTTGGAAGCAGTCCTAACATTTTCCCTAGGGGAGAGGACCCAGTAGGTACTGAGCATGTTTCAATAGTTGTGATAGTAGTTGTTTATATAATGTCCAATATTTTTATTGATATTGGACCAATAGTTGTGACTTTAAAGTTGTTAGTGTTGACGATGACTACCCATAATTAAACAAAATGTATTCCTTTGATCTAAAAAGCAACCAACCATGTGATTCCACAACATCGCTCAATAAAACATGCTGTGAATGCACAAGTAGTGGTCTCACTTTTTTTTTGGGCCTTTTTGGACACCTTGACAAAAAGCATGTTGATGTGGCATCATATTTGATGATGTGGCCTTGAAACCTTAGTTATAAGCAGGGGACTTGCCAAGTAAGCTGCTGTAAAAAATTGGGAGTGATTTGAAATTTCCACGTAGGATAATTAGAAGCGCGAAGTTAGGGTGCACAACTATTGGGTCCTCTCCCCTATGTACTGTGTCTGTTCCTTCAAGCTGCAACTTCAACCATGGCTTTGCATTTTTTCCACATTCAGTTACAATTTACAACCTTTTTTTTCATTCACTTTTATTGTAGTTATTCTGCTTGTTTGTGCACTGCTTGAAGAAAGAGACATGCTAGCATTCCTAAAGCATGGTAGGTTTTTTCTCTTTTTCTTTTCATTTTTCAATAGCCAATTTTTTCCTAAAAACATTTTTGCTGCTATGGTTTATATGGTTCTATATTTGCTGATAATAGATCTTAGGGATATTTTTATCTTAGATACAAATCTAGGTCAAAGGTACACTTCGGTAAATAGATCCTAAGTTTTGTCAATCTAGGCATATACAACTAGAAGCCTATGCCTTGCATGCTTGTATTATTTTGAATACCATTGTATGTAAGGGAAAGAACCCCCATTTACGCATCAAAACAAATCATACCTTGGAATGAAAATAGTTCTCTAATCTCATTATAGGGAATGGAAAAAAAATGATTACAAACCTTGGATTAACATTATTGGTATAAGCCACAAAAATAAACATGATAAGATGACTATGAATTCAGCTATACTCCGAACATGACAATGATGCACAATTTTTAATTGTCCTTAAAAATGGACAAATTCACCTTATAAGGACAAAAATACAAGAAACAAGATAATTGAAAACATTGAAATATTAATAACATCTAGTAGGAGTATAAAGAACATTTAAGCAACATGACTATAAAGGGGAAAATAAGCACACCTAAACAATGGAGAATTAAGGAGTCATCTTTGCTAAAACTAATGACAAAATCATGTTTGTTAGACTATTTACATCCTTTCCTTGTAGCCTCCATTGTAGACCTATACAAGTTCTAAGAAAATGGATTTATTTGTTGCTTTTTAGATCTAGATATAGGGTTATCAAGGATAAATATTTCTACATCAAAGTAAATGTGTCGCACTATAGAATTCTTGCAACTAGTCTTTGTGAACACCTTATAAAAAATTGATAATATTTTACCAATAAAAAGATAGGTTACAATATACATGTGTCCAACAGACCACATCAACCATCAAACTAGGCACAAAAGTTGCCTAAAGATTCCAAAAAGGAACAAAATATAAAGGATTAGAAGAGAACTTATGATGTTGAGTTGTATAATAGTTCAAGATAGTTAAACATATTACATCTTATTAAAAATATAAATTATATAAGAATACTTTCCACATAATTTTACCTTCCTTACGTGAGTCTGTAATGTCCCCTTTTGGGATTGCCCTAAATCTTGCCCTAGAATCACAAGTTCAATTGAAACAAGAGGTGTAATATAGTTAGATTTTAACTTTACCAATAAACACATCCTTAGCTAAAACCTTGGAATAAGTCTTGCAATTATGTTAGATAACATATAATTCTACCAATGACTCAATAAGAGTTAGAGTACATATAATGCATAGATATTATCAATTATTTTAATCCATTTGAATAAATCATTTAAGAAATCAAGAATCAATAGTGCTATTCCCATAGTCAACCATGATGGGGTTGGAGAGGAAGCATGTTAGGGTGCCTTAACTTCACCACACCCAAGAGCGCCGAGTAACCATACTTGACCCCTTGGCCCCAAGGGGGGACTGCATGAGGTGGTCTACTTAGAAGGGGAAGACACCCCTGCATCCCTAATTATTTGGTGTATGAAGACCTCCAAGGTTTGCTTGCACCTAATCATCAAGAAGACATTGCCCTGCCTTCACCCTGAACCTAACAATCTTCTAGGCTCTGCCCTGATTTGGTTCACCAACTGAACCTTGCTATAACTCTGTTCAAGAGTCTCCACCTTGTGCTTTAACCTCAGAGGATTCAACACTTTTTAATTTTGCTGTCTCCTCAAACACCACTTGAAACTACAATCTTTTACACTACACCTAGAAGAGTCTAGATGCCCACTTGATCAAATTGTTAGAACTGCTTGCAAGGGAAATGAAGTTGCTGTCTCCATGCTTTTTGCAATCAAACTGAACCATTTTTTTTGGTGTCCAATCCTCAACATACCCGATTCCATGAATTTGTCTTTTGGAGAGGCTAATCCTTGTAGCCCTTACCAGTCCGTTTTTGGCCTTTTTCTCTCAAACTTGCCACACAACCTAATGATTAAATCACATTTCCAGACACCCTTTTCAGACTTTTAAATCTTCCAAAAGTTTTTAGGTCACTAGCTGTTCCGTACAGTGCCTTCCAAAACTCTTGGAGAGGAGGCCTAATTGCCCTATCTTCTAGGGTTTTAACTCTCCTTCCTTCAAATCTACCTCACATGGATAAGTTGAGGTCTCAATCTCCCTAAATTGCTTAGTTATGACAAAAATGCACCCTAATCCATACTAAGACCGTACGGTACTCCTTCCCCTGCCAAATTCTTTAATTTTTGCTCCCAAATCCCTAACCATGCATACCTAGCTTGCCTAGGGTTTGGGTATAAAATTTTCTGTTCCAGGCTCTATATTTCCTACTACCACATACTTACAAATGTTTGAATCCATTCCCATATTTCACCAGCTTCAGGGGAACCCCGTGGTCAGTGACTATGGGGGAGTCATTTCAACTTTGCTGCTCAAAACAATAATTCCTAACCTCTAAATGCTAACCTAAAGCTTCTATTCAAAGACTCTACACTCAATAACCTAAACACAAGATGATTTTTGCTCTATCCTATCTAATGAGGGTGAATACAGTGCTAAATGGACAAAAACAACGCCCACAAAATCACTGACTTTTTGGAAAACACGGGCTGACACAGGAAATGTAATTATGAGACACAGGAAATGTAATTATATCTGCTTTCTTGCTGCCTAAAACTTAAATATAATACATGCAATCTTACTCCATGGACTATATACGAGGAAAAGATACTATTAAATGCTAAGGAAACTATGTTTCAATGTCCTACCCAATGCATTAACACGTAAATATCATAGATCTAGAAACACACTGTGTTTTCTATAAAACACAGAAAATACAGAAAATTCAAACTGTTTTTAATTCTTTCACCACAGAAACTTTTTTACAATGTTCTCCTTGCTCTTTCTCGAGCCACACACTCTACATTGATGCCTTTACCACCTTTCAAGGGCAGTTAACCACGCATTATCCCTGATTTCAAGGGATTCCCAACGCAAGATAGGTTGCATGTATTTCCACAAACTTTGCCATGCAATTTTTACAAACATTTTGTAACTTACTAACACGTTTTGGTCCTGAAGTTAAGGATCTCAACCTCCTTACTCAGAACCATCAACTCCATAACTGTGTTTTGGCATCTTTTAACATAGACCATGTGTTTAAAACACATTAACTGCCCTATATACAACATAGGCTATCTAAAACTAATAAAGCCAAAATTTAAAAGCATGATTAAACTAGAATGACAACTATGCTAATAATTTAACTCAACACACCTACACAAGACCTTCTAAGGTCCAATTCAAACATACCAAAATCCCTGACTTGGCTAAAGTCAAAACAAGCCAAAATTGTGCACAAACTTGGTGGAGGTCAGCCTAGGTGCTCCTGCACCATTATTACTCCTCAATAAGATGCCCTAATTTCACCACGTCTAAGCCCAAGAGTGCGAAGTATCCATACTCAACCTCTTGGGCCCAAGTGGTAGGAACTCTTGTTGCCCCAACATGAGGTGGTCCGCTTAAAAGGGAAAGACACACCTATTGACCTTATTGAGATTCCTCCTTAACCCTTTCATGATTGCAAGTATAGGATATTCAAATAAACAAATGATTACAAAGATTAACTACCATCGTCACAAATAATTGATAGACTATATATTCAAAAGATATTGCTTTATAAGAATCTATGATCCCTATTTATATTAAAGAATCATAATTACTTATAAGGCTTAATAACTGTTACAAGCATCATTATTGCATACTAATATATAACATAAATGAATATATATAAATATTCCTAATTAATTTCAATAATTACCTTTGCATGAATACACACACACACACACACACACACACACACACATACTTACTTCCCAAATATATTTTTGCTACTAATATTTAATCCAATAAATCTATAATTTCCAATGCTTATTCCTTGTTTCCAATGTGTTGTTCTTTTCCCAGCTTATCCCTTGATGCCTTACCAAATGAATTGATCTTCCTTGTATATCTCATACCTTTCATTTCTTGGGGGTCACACCCCTTTGTTATTATTGCCCTTTTGGAAGGGTCATAACCATTCCTTAATCGTTGGTCTGAATCATTAAATTTTTTTAATTAAAATATCTTTATGAAAAGGGGGTCGCTACCTTTTGAATCTTAACCTGAGCGTTGCCTTGATCATTGCCTTTTGTTATTAATTGCTACCTTATACCACTTCAATCATTGTTGTTATTAATTCTCTTCTATTTCAAATCTGCTGCTACCTTCTATACATGCTCTTATATTAATCAATGTCCTTTTATTTATTGACTAAATAGTTGCCATACTGATTGCTCGATGAATCAGGGGACATATTCTGAAAACCAAGTCTGACATGGAATATCATGTCCCCATTGTTAAGGCAATGTTAATATATTTATTTTATATTAGTTTGTATATATTTTATTATATTATAATAATTATATTTATAATAAGATTAAATTGTTAACATTTATATTTATATTTATATTTATTTTATTTATGTATTTGTATTTGAATGCTTGGTTTTTTATATTTTAGTGTTACAATTTTGGGGGCATAACAACCTGCTCTTCCCAAGATTGCTTGTCCTCAAGCAACCTTGTAGGTTTTGTATTGCACTCCTTCTTGTGATGTAATTAGCTTTGTTGTGATACGTTGATGTCCTTTGGAGTAGTTGTTAGTATACTTTTCTCAACTTAGCTACTAATAAGGTTAACACCATCCTCTAAAATATGAGGATAATTTCTGATTCATGTACTACTATAGTCTAACAACAAAACCAAGAGTTGAAAATTGGAAAGACTGGTTATTTAAGACAAGTTTTCTCTCATTTCATTACCACAAAGGTCAGGGCAGTGATGCAAATTCTTTTGAGATCCAAAATGATAGAAAAATGTTGTATCCTTCATTATGGAGAATGGGAGTGTTGTGAATATCCAAATCTTGCAAGGTCAAATTTTATTTGAGTAAGGGATCTAGGTGTCCTTTACTAAAGGTTATATTCCCTCTAAATAATTAAATGGAAAATTCTGTTAAATAAAGTATATTTTATTTCACCTAAACATTCAAACCAAGTTTTGAGGTGGGTTTGTCTCTAATGAGGATGTAATACAAAATAGTCTAAAACATCTTTCAACTCTTATCATTGACTCATATATTATAACCTTTTAATTATATATTCTCTTAGATGATACTCAAGTACTAAATTATGGGATTGATTAAGTCCAAAAATATGTACAATTAAAGGACTTAAATTTTTAGGTTTACACTAATATTTCAATTCTTGTCCAATTTCCAAGTCAATTGGAGATTATCACTTTTCTTGTAGGGATTTGACATATCCCCATGTTTAACACAAGGATGATTTTCATATCTTAGGGGTGGATTGTTTTATTCCATCTAGTGAGGTAGAAACTGATCCTGAGATTTGTGGGTTATGGGCCCATAATGTAACTTTAAGTAGACTTATGTAATAACTTTGTTGTAGCTTGATTTATATCAAATTTATCTCAGATAACTAGTATTGATGTCCTTGACCTTAAATCATGGATATAGAGTAAGAAAGATGATTTAGCTGAAGAAGAGGCTAGGATGAAATTATCTCAAATATTTTCTATATCACTAGTTCCTAAAGAGTTGAGCTATCTTCATTACCTTTGCTTGAAAATATTGTGTTTGGTATGCATGATTGTGTAGTGTAGAAAAATGCACCCCTTTACATTTTCTCACTTGTTTGGGCCCTCCTAGTTTAAAATGGACTAAATAATGCCTTAATTTAGTGTTGTTAAGTGTACCTTATTACATTTACACACTTATTTGGGCCCTTTTAATTAATTGTGCTTAATTATGCCTTAATTGGCCCTTTAATTCATTTTACAAGCCTAATAAATTACATTTTCCAAAGAGGAAACTCGACAATAATTAATGCCAATGCACAACACCTTACATTGAGCAATGCGTGTTCCAGGAATAGGGACTTGGGACCCATTCGACCATGGGAAAATGGGTCCTCCCTAGGCTTTGGAACCCATTTTTAAATAATGTTTTGGTAGTATTTTTATCATCCTAAATTCAAATTCTAAAGGTCAGCTTGTAATGTTTTAATTTTGGGAAATTAAGGATAAATGACTATAACTACAAGGTTATTTTATCAATTCAAAACATCTACCAAAAAGTGAACTTAACAAGAGCCAAGATTATTGTCAAGAGCATTCAAGAGCAAAATTATCAAGGATTTATTGCAGCATTCAAAATCTCAAGCATCATGTCAAAGTCTTTTGCAATCACACATGTTTTTGGGAGCTAATGTTGTGATGTAGGTTTCAAGATCTAATCTAAGCATTCAAGTCAAAGATCCAAAGCAAGATTCAAGTATCAAGATCCACATCCATTGAAGACATTTCATGCAAGATCAACATCAAGATTTTAGATTTTCAAAGGTTCATTCAAGGGTTTAGTGAGTTGCAACATTGAGTTGTTTATTCATCATTTAGTTCATGCTATTTCATTTCATTTCAAGGTTTAATTACCAAAACGGATTTTGATCGAGGAAAACCCCCATTCAACCAAAAACAAACATTTTTATGTCTTTCTTTGTGTGTAGCATATTTGTAGGTTCATAGGTTGAAGATCTCAAAAGTGAAAAATTGCAAAGTTGCATTTGTTGTCACCTTTGTTGTCATCTCAAGGAAAAGATTTATTTCCGACCATCTGAATTTGAAACCTAGAGGATCTGGAATTACATAAACAGAAGCAAAGAACCCAAAAATCAATTTTGGAAAGGTGAACAAAGACCCATTTTCCTATGGGCGAATGTGTCCTAGGACAACTTTCAAAAACAGTGTTTTGTGATAGGTACACGACATTTTCCATTTTCAGATTGGTTAGAAGCTTTACTGTTTCTATTAGTATTATGTTTCATCTATGAGATCCAATCTTTACATGTCATGAATGATTTCATTTGGTATTTTTAATCTCTCTGAAAACCCTTGTTTAGTCATTTCTGCCAAAAAGTTGTCTCATGACACTTTGCAACTATTTTTGAGGAAAGTTTTAAGTGTCTTCCACTCATCCGATTTGCATGAAATAAATTGTATATTAGCTCTATCCTACATCTACTCATATTTGGTCTTACATTTCAATTTTGAGTTGATTTGCTATTTTATTTTCATCTCCCAAAAGTATTGTTTAGTCCACATACACACATAAATGAAATTGCAAGATTCCTCAAAGAATTCACTCACATAAGTGTTGAAGGTGGATTTTCACTCGACGGATCTCATTTCCTAAATGAAATAGAAGAATAGGTAGGTTCATTCACTCAAATTTTCCCTTTCTATTTATAGTAAGTTTGGTGAAACATTCCAAATTTAGTATAAAACCCCATCTGTTTTGAACCCTACCCTATTTTTCTATGTTTCATTTTGGTGAACCTAAGTTTTGAACATTCTAATTTCTGATTTGGAGTGCATTCAAACCCTAGATCTAGGATTTGAATTAATTCATTGCATTTAGGTTTTCTAAATTTGACATAAAGTTGCATTGAATTTTAGGTGTATACTTGCATTTTGCATTCAGTTTAAATTTGAAAATTCAACAAAAATTGCATAAGGTTAGATTGATTTTGCATAGTATTTACATAATAGCATACTTTCGGTCACTTAAACTAAAAAATTGAGTCAAAATTACATTTCAAAAAGTGTCATATAGTTCATCATTTGTCATTAATTTCACTTGCATTTAGACATCAAATTCTAGAAAATTTTGTTACAAAAGTTACAGTCTGAGACTTGGAACAGAGAACACATATAATCACTGAGAAATTGTATTTTTCATTTTTAAAAACCCTTAACAGAGACCCATTTTCCCATGGGTGAATGAGTCCTTCAGGGCCTCTTAAAACCATCTTTTCTAATATTTTTTGTGGTTTTCTACACTTCCTAGATCTCTTGGTAATCCACTGTTTCAGTCTAGCAATTTTTAGGAATTTTTGTTTTATGCATCTAGGTCTAATCATCCATTTAGTGCTATAGCCATTTTAAATCATTTCAAAATTATTTCAGCATTGAAAATCATAAGATCTATAGGACATTTGTTTACATTTTCGAAGCGTTGCATAAGTCAGATAGATTATCTTTCATAATTCATAATGTTAACATCTTCTTTCCAAATATGTCAAGAAAAAGCTTGTTAACAAGCATGTTAGTAATTCCTCCAATGTGTAAGAGATTGAAATGGTTGACATATCCCTTAATTCCACATCCCCTAATACTTTTCCTATTTGTGAGAAAGTTTTAGTGAAAGAGGATGTAAGCATAGACAATCATGACAATCATAGTTGCTCTTCTCCCAATACCTCTCCTACTTGTGACAAAGGTATTTTGGTATTAGAAGATACACCCATTGAGAGTCATGAGAATCTTATTTCTTCCTCTCCTAATGCTTCTCCCACTTGGGAGCACCTAATTGAATAAAATGATCCAATCATTGGTAAGCATTATTCTCTTGATGTCTTCCCTATTTGTGGTGAAATTACTTGTTCAAAGACTTCTGGATTTGATTGTGTACAATTTTTTGCATCAACATTTCAGATCACACTCCATGATCCATCATCAGGATGAGAGTAGAGAACATAAGGAGAAAAATGATCCAGAAGTCTTTGAACAATATAATATGGATTGTGGAAATTTGATATCATTAAATGAAATTACTTCACAAAATCTAACCATAGAATGTGATGAACATCTTGTTTGCTCCTCTCCTTAAAGATCTCCTACTAGGGAAGATATCATGATGCAAGAAGATGATAGTATTGGTACATGTCTTTCAAACAATAGTAATGTGGCTTCCTTAGATGAAGATGATACAATGACATTAGAATCCCTGTTACTAAAGGATCATCACAATAAGGATAAGTCTTTCAAAGTTATGAACATTTTATATCCTTTGAAGTGATATCTTGATCCACTTCTTATCCTTTACCGACCCTCACATCAACCTCAAGTTCAAAACAAACCCGCACTTATCTTAGAACCACCTAAAAAGAAACCATTAAAACCAAGAGATATAACGAACTTTATAAGGCAACTTGATAGTAACAATGTTTCATAACAACCAAATTACAATACCATTTCTCACACATATAGTACAAGGAACAATAGGCAACAACAAACTACTCTCGTTTCATTACCATTACCTCAACCTATCTTGCTTAGTGCTCCTCGTTTGCCTTTACATAGTGGAAAGGAGTATGACCTTGTTAAACAACTTAAAAATACACTTGCTAAGATATCCTTATGGGATCTTATTCAAGCCTCACCTAGTTATCATAACATGCTTCAAAGTGCTTTGCAACAAGTTCCTATCCCTCCTAATGTGCAACCAAATGATATAGTATCCCTAATTCAAGGAATGAGTTCATACATTGTTTTCCACTAAAGTGAGCTGCCTCCTTTGGAGTAACAAAATGAAGCTTTCATGATAATAACTAGTATTAACAATAATGGTCATAATTTTGGAATTAAGATCTAACCCTTTTTGAAAATTGCTAAGCCCTTAACATATGTTGCATAAAATTTTTGGATAATATTGGAGTAGACAAAAGCCAAATACAACCAAAATCTTTATCTATCCATGGATTTGATAATGTAGGAAAACAACCACTGGGTGTGTTCACATTACTTATAAAAGTTGGAAAGGCTACATTGCAAAATCTTGTCCATGTTATGCCTCAAAATATTTCATATATTCTTCTTTTGGGAAGACCATGGATCCACGAGATGCATGCAGTGCCTTCTACTCCTCATTGTATAATGAAGTATGTCTACAACAACAAAGTTTGCACAATCAAGGCTGGCCCTGAACGAACAAGTTGTTTTCACACTAAGAAAGACAAGGAAAGTACTTTGAAAACATTGACACCAACTACACAAGTGGAACCCGTGCAAGAGAAAGAAAAAGAAAAGCATATTGAAGAAGTCACAAAACTATTGGATGATGATTGGGGTTTGTTGGATTTCACTACTACATTCATGAGAGAATATAAGATCATAACAAAAGAGTTTGAAAAGGGAAAAGAACTAGCAGTAATGTCAACACAAAATTCAAAAGAACCTTCAAAAGCATCCACTTCAACCACTTTAGAAGAAGAAGCAAATTACACAACAAAATTTGATCAAGTTGAGTATGAACAACCACCAAATTCAAAAGAAATGGAAAAGATTTATGGAAGAGGTTACAAAATTTTGAAACAACTTGGTTATAATGGAAAAGGATGTAGTGCTAGAAAATAAGGTATTCATGTTCCTATAGAACCTAATACATAAGTAACCACTAGTGGTCTTCGTTATTGTCTCTCAAAAGAAACAAAAGCATAAAAAAATCCTTCACTCAATACCAACACTATTACAAAAGATTCTCGTAAGCCAACTTTAACCTTAATGCATCCTAAACTGATAAAAACAACTAGTGATCTTGGTTATTGTCCTTTGAAAGAAATGAAAGAATCAAATAAATATTTGCTTAATATTAATGTCATCACACAAAACACTAATTATTGGGGTTCATTAGATTTTACACCCTCCTTTAAGGGAGAGTACAAAATCTCACAATCTAAAGAGTCTTTTGTATGTATGAAGCTCGAAGTTCATATTGTGGTGCCTTATCAAAGTTATCAGAGGTATAACTTTGGTATGGTTAGTATAATGAAAGCCTATAGACTTGGCATGACTTTCTCACTGTACGGTGAGAGCCTATAGACTTGGCATGACTTTCTCACTTAGCCACTCTTTAGGGGATCACCTAGTGGACAACTTGAGGTTCCACTAGCTAGTGTGAGTGTGCGTTGTTGTTTGCATAGTTTACAATGGGTTTCACTTGTAAACATTTTTGGACAAACAACTAAGGCTTGATCCACATCAATTTGGAAAAACAGTCAAGGCTTGATCCACCCTTTTTATCTTTATTTTTCTTTCTTTTAGTCTTTGACATTGTATGTTTGTGTATCTTGTCTTGTTGGTGCATATCATACATCTTGTGTGTGTCCCTTGATGCTTATGTTGGTTTGACATAGGATCTTAGATCCCGGGGGCTTGACCACCTCCTTGATCTTTGTCATCCTATCCCATCAACATTTGTGCACTTGGACCCCTCTTGACACACATTTGTCTACTTTAGTGTGAGTTTGATGCAAGGTCCCCCTCTCATTAAAGTGAGGGATAAATGTAGTGTAGAAAAATGTATCCCTTTACATTTTTTCACTTGTTTGGGACCTCCTAGTTTAAAATGGACTAAATAATTCCCTTATTACATTTACACACTTATTTGGTCCCTTTTAATTAATTATGCTTAATTATACCTTAATTGGCCCTTTAATTCATTTTAAAGCCTAATAAATTACATTTTCCAAAGAGGAAACTTGACAATAATTAATGCCAACACATAACACCTTACATTGAGCAATGTGAGTTCTAGGAATAGGGACTTGGGACCCATTCACCCATGGGAAAATGGGTCATCCCTAGGCTTTGAAACCCATTTCTAAATCATGTTTTGGGGGTATTTTTATCATCCTAAATTCAAATTCTAAAGGTCGGCTTGTAATGTTAAATAATTTTGGGAAATTAAGGATAAATGACTATAAATACAAGGTTATTTTATCAATTCAAAATATCTAGCAAGACGTGAACTTAACAAGAGCCAAGATTATTGTTAAGAGCATTCAAGACCAGAATTATCAAGGATTTATTGCAACACTCAAGATCTCAAGCATTATGTCAAAGTCTTTTGCAATCATGCATGTTTTTGGGAGCTAACATTGTGATGTAGGTTTCAATATCTAATCTAAGCATTCAAGTCAAAGATCCAAAGAAGGATTCAAGTACCAATATCCACATCCATTGAAGCCATTTCTTGAAAGATCAACATCAAGATTTCAGATTTTCGAAGGTTCATACAAGGGTTTGGTGAGTTGCAACATTGAGTTGTCTATTCATCATTCCATTTATGCTATTTCATTTCATTTCAAGGTTTAATTACCAAAACAGGGTTTGAACAAGGCAAACCCCCATTCACCCAAAACACAAATTTTTGCCTCTCCCTTTGTGTGTTGCATATTTGCATGTTCATAGGTTGAAGATCTCAAAAGTGCAAAATTGCAAAGTTGCATTTGTTGCCGCCTTTGTTGTCATCTCACGGAAACTCGGATCCCAGATTTATTTCTGACCATCTGATTGTGAAACCTGGAGGATCTGGAAGTGCAGACATAGAAGCAGAGGACCCAAAAATAAATTTTGGAAAGGTGAACAAAGAACTGTTCACTGATGGGTGAATGAGTCATATGACAACTTCCAAAAATAGTGTTTTGTGTCCAAAAATAATGTTTTGTGACAGGTGTAGACACTCAAAATTTTTCCTCACAATTGTCTTATTTTTCGTCTATTAATTAAATGGATATTATTATCTCTTTAATTAATTCATTTAATACTTTCTTCTATTCATTCATTAATTCATTTAAATCATTAAGATATTATAAGCATTTATCCATTTATCCATTTCATATTACTCCATTTGCATAATCATTAAAATATCCATGCATTCAATTCACATTAATCTTTATCCATTTACATATTTCATCAAATCATTTAAATACATAAATCCATTTAATCATTCATTAATTCAAAAATCTACTTTATTCTAAACTCTTAAACCTTCATTATATCATAAAATCCTCTTATTTATTTCTTTCATTCCCATCAACTTCACTTGAGTAAAGAATATGGGATAAACATTCATTTCTCCATTTCATGCTTTTAATCCCACATCTTCTCCCACAACATGAATCCATCCCACAAGGACATCTATAAAATACTTCTTTCTTCTCACCAAAAATCATATTCGAGATTCAATACACACATATTCAATTTCAATCACACATCTTTATCCGTAAATCAAGATCTTGATGATAGGAAAGCAATGGAGTTAGTTTTCTTTTGAATGCATATGTTTTGGTTTTTGTAGTGTAGTATTTCATTTCTTTGCATTTGTGATCATTTTGGAAAATCTTCATTGATGATATGCTGAAAATTTGATTTGGGTTTATAGCTTTAAATCCGTTTCTCATCTTTTAGCATAAACAACAGGTATACAACATTTTTCATTCCTAGATTGGCCAGAAGCTTTAATGTTTCTATTAGTATTATGTTTCATCTACTAGATCCAATCTTTACATGTCATGAATGAGTGCATTTGGTATTTAATCTTTCTCCCAGAAGCTTTGTTCAGTTATTTTTGCCAAAAAGTTGTCTCAGGACACTTTGCAACCAAATAGGACACTTTCCAACTATTTTTGAGGAAAGTTTTAAGTGTCTTCCACTCATTCGATTTGCATGAAATAAATTGTGTCTGTTAGCTCTATGCTCCATCTATTCAAATTTGGTCATACATTTCAGTTTTGAGTTGATTTTCTATTTTATTTCATCTACTAAAAGTGTTGTTTAGTCCA
>VDFB02353493.1:211330073-211395947 GCA_007258455.2 Sequoia sempervirens
TGGTAAAACATCAAGCAGCGGTGACAGGTTTCTAGGGAAAAAGTAGGCAAGTGACTCGGTTGTGGGGGAAACATAAGAAAAAGCTTAGGAAAAAGCTTCGACCTTGAGGTAAATCGATTTTTGTTTGAGAATATGTTTGATTTCTTAGTAATCTCCATTTTGAAAAACTTACAATATTCTTCTCAGAATGTTGATTCTATAGAATCAGTGATAAATTAATAAATGTCTACAAATGTTTTCAGCTTTGAGCCTAGTTGTTTTATGTAAGATCGACCATATTTTCTTGATTTAGGATACCAGGGCCTATTGACCATCCTTGCATGTTTTATTCTTGTGCTTCTTACACCCTATTGGCATGCTAGCTGAGCAAGGCCAAGATTTGTACGCCTAATCATTATTAGTTGTATTCATATTTCCTTGCATGTGAGTTTGTTAGCCATTTTATGGCTATTCAGATTATATCTGAATAACAAAAGTTGTGTTATTTTGAAATGATGTAGAAAAATCATAGATCGTTCCCTTAGGGAACAATTGTATTATCACTGTTATTTCTTTTCCATAGTTTTGATTCCCATGTCGCCTAGGCCGAATAATGGATGTCACACCCTTGGGGTGTAAGGATTAAATTGAAATCTTAAAGCAACAGAAAAATCATTGCAGTTGTATAAATAAGTATGCATCTTCATTATGAACGATGGAGGAACAAAGATATCATTCCATTCTTGCATTATGTGTATCAATCTATAAGATTGACTATCGACATGTTATTGAACATAGGTAAAATCTTGCATGTCAAGCTTTATAAGCCATTAAAAAGGCATTCATCATGATCAACCATTGTTACTATTTATGGTTAAACTGAACAATCACTCGATTGTTGGTCATTCTTTGGAACGACAAGTGTCTTGAACCTTTAGTCTTTTTCTTGCAGTCACCAATAGGAAACACAGGGTTTTCTATAACCCTAGAGATAATGATATTTTTCCAAGACTCTTATGATTATTTTGGTCTTAAAACGACAAGCATGTTGTTCTATTCATTTATTTCACAGAGGATACTACTATTATTTATTTGTTGAATACCAAAAAGATGGAGACTTTGTTATTTTGTATGTAGTATTGAATAGCCTAAATTTGTTAACGAAACATAATGGCACAAAAACTTGTAAACTCCTTTAAACATCATCATTTTGTTATAAATTTTTTTGTTTAGCTGCAAACAACATCGTTTTGTTATAAACAATATTTGTTTATCTGCAAACAACATCATTTTGTAATAAACAATTTTTTTTAGCCGCAAATAGCATCGTTTTGTTATAAACAATATTTGTTTAGCTACAAACAACATTGTTTTGTTATAAAACAACATTTCTTTTGCTGCAGACAACATCGTTTTGTTATAAACAGTATTTGTTTAGTTACAAACAACATCATCTTGTTATAAACAACATTTTTTCTACTACAAACAACATTTGTTCTACTACAAACAACATTGTTTTGCTACAAACAACTTTGTTTTGTTACAAACAACATATCAGTATGTGGAAACTACCTGATCTCAGTTCTTCTACTTCTTGTATTTCTGACAAATGATATAACAATCTGTAACATTATTTGGAATGAAATCAATCTGATATAATAGTTTATTTCAGAATGTATACGAAAAATTAATAACTTAAGTTGGCACATATATGTGTATGCACATAGACCTTCGTCTACGTACATACACATACTTGTGACATATCTTCTTTTGTTACTTATTAAATTCATTCTTAAATGAATTATAATTTACGGTGAATGTAATCATGCGTATGAAATGAATGGATAATGTATTGACCAGTTCCATTTGAATAATTTTTCTAATTGATGAAATAAGTAGACTGAATTACTTTTCCATAGACATGTGTACAAAGAATATTCTATTTATTGAGTAGAATAGCAACACCTAAGTAGACTAGAGCACCTCAGGTTAGATGTTGCTAGAGGCTAGATAACTATTATGGAATAATTGTGTTGTTAAAAGTTACCTTTCAGGACGGGTGCCAAAATGGAGTTCAGAGAGTATAGGTTTTTGCTTTATCCAAAACCTATCGTTTGTTGTTGCAACTTAATTTTTATTCTTGGCCAAGCAATTAGCCCATTATGTATGTATGGACTTTGTGATAACACTCTTTGCAATTCCTAGCATAGATATTGCATTTTTCTAATTCATAGATAGAGATGCATGTTGATGTTTGGGCACACACCAGATTGCACCTTGCAAATTGTTCTCTTGCTAAACTTTTTTTGCGAGGTTGGGTATTCTTCAGGTTGGAAGAATTCTGAGGAAGCGTAAGCTTCGTGGTTGGGCGGTAAAGTGCTTCAACCATGTTCTCGTCCACTAATGGAGGTGAGCGTCAAGAGGAAACCTGGGATGTTTTCATGACCATCATGGCCTGTGATGTAACCTTGATGTAAAATTTGTATATTGTATTGACTTTGTGGCCCCATGAGCCAAGTTAACTTGGATATTGTAATTGACATTGAAATTGAATATATATATATATATATATATATATATATATATATATATTTGACTCATTTTAATTAGACATGTGTTGCTATGATTGAAAATAGTTCCTTAGTTATGTCTTTTTAAAATTAAATATTCATAATGTCATTTGCAATAATATAATTAAGTAATAATTAGAATGGGTTATTATGTTTACTAGGGTTGGAGGATGTATTGGAGAATGTGGTGCCTAGAGTTGGGATCCCTCTCCCCAAAGACTACTATCTACTCTGGCGAAGGGGGTGGCCTCTTGAGAAATTTCCTCTAATTTTTATAGAGGACCTGTCGAAGATTCCAAAGTTCAGGATTGGGGTGGTGACTGGCATCCTCTAACTTAAACGTAGATCATTGGGTTGGCTCTAGAGGGCAAGGTGGGGTGGTTGCAAGAATACATCTTGAAGGAGGGGCTGATGGATGTTGAGGGGTCTGTGAACTAGAATAGGGAAAATGTCATGGACGAGCTGGGGGGTGGATGGTGGAGCGATCATGAGGTCCAGTGGTAGGGTTTTGAACTAGCTTCTTCTATGTTTCTGGTATGGGCATGGGATAAGGGTGTCGAGTGTTTTTTCACTAATATGTAAGCTAGGTAGTGGGGATTTCCATGCTAGTTTTGAGCATTTGGGTAGGATTTTTTTCTGGGTTGATGAGCCAATTTCTCTCCCTGTATGGCTTACTTTTGGTGGTGTGTTTATGCCCCCATACTCTAGATGTAATGTTCATATTTTTTGATCAATATAACGGTTGCAACCCCTTAGCTGCCTTTTGAATTGATCAAAAAATAAATGGAAAATATAATATTATTGAAAATCCAAATTATAATAAATTTTATTTCAAAATCATTTTTATTATATGAGTAATTATATGGTGATAAAATATAAGTGTTTTAAACAAGTTAATAGTGAATATAATATGTTTTGAGTTTTCATCTTTTTTCTATCTATTAATAAATTATTAAAATTAATTGTATGTTAATTAAGATATTTTATAATATTCTATGATTATAATAATATGATAGAACAACCATCTAAAATGGAATTCTTTATTAGTAGGGGATCCTATCTCTCAAAATTACTTTCAAGTTAAATTAAATTTAATTGTATCTATGAAATATTTAAATCTTAGTCAAGGAATGAAATGATTTTAATTATGTTCACAAAATGGTCTATGGAACCATCAATTGCACAACCCCTACAACCACTCAAAGATTCATGAGATCAAAATCAAGCTTAACCAAAAAAGAATTTTTCTTTGATTGTTGAGCCCATTCACTTGTTTCCCAGGCCAATATTAAATTATCAAGGATAAATCTTCTATTAAGGAACCCAGTTTGCTCAAGTCTAATTATCCCTTTAGCCATCAATTTGATCCTAGTGGCTAAGGCTTTAACAATAACTTTATAGGAGGTGTTGAGCAATGTAATAGGCCGCCATCCAGAGATAAGGTCCATATTTTGTCCTTTCAGAAGAAACTTGATTAAACCTTTCTTAATATTTGGCCCCAACAACCCTTGATTCACAACTTCCAAACAAACTAGATAAAAGTCTTCCTTAATATGCTACCACAAAGTTTGGTAAAATTTAATTGATAACCCATCAATCCTAGAATTTTGTTAGGAGCCATAGAAAAAACATGTTTAAAATCCTCAATAAAAAGGTCACGATCAAGAAATTGACTATATTCTTGGTCCACCTTTCTGGGAATGATTCCTTTGGTGATGGATCTTCTATTATCAATTAAGCATCTTTCCAATGAGGTTCTTCTCTAAAAAGCTTCTATAAAAATCTTGAAACATATTTTTGATCTCTTTTGGGTTCGTATAAATCCTTCAATTCTCATCCTGTATTGATCCAATATACATGCTCCTTTTTATGTTTATAGTTTAAATAATTAAAGAAATATTTAGAGCCTTTGTTACCCTCTTTAAACCAATGCAATTTGGTGCTGATCTTGGCACCTTGTGCCCTATACATATCAATTTTGTGAAGTTTTGTTTCAATAGTGGCCATGTAAGTTTGAATAGTAATATTTCGTAGATTCAAATTCAACATTTTTCTATTAATCTCTAGCTTCCCTTGTAGAGATTTTTCTCTACGTCTTCCCTACCATGTCAGTCTCTTACCAAAAGCATGTAAGAAATAAACACATTGAGAAATGGTAGCCAACCACCATTTCCTATAAGATTTTCCTTCTTTTGGCTTAGGTATAGAATTCCAAATGCCAACCAATGTATCAACACAAGAAGAATTTCAAGATCTGAGGTATTAAGCTTATATGATAGCTTTGAGTCCACTTCTTTAATCTTTTCTTTTGCAAAAAACATAAATGATAGGAAAGCGATCCAAGAGAGTAGTAGAGTAATCTACTTTCACATAATTCCCCATAAAATCTTGAATTAATTGTAGGTTGGGAGAGATATAAAACCTATCTAATATGCTAGGTTTCCTGTCAAATCCCCACCTACAATTAGTTCAAGTATACTAGTTATATTGATGACTTGATTTTTTTAATAATAAGATCTATAATCCCCACAAAGTTATGATAAAATATCCATTTATAAAACTTTTCATTACTTAGCTTTAAATGATTAGCCTAGCTGCAATCAACTTGCTGGTGTTGGTATTATGTTCCACCATATTAAAGTCTCCTCCTATAACCCAATCAAAATGAGGAGGGTGTTTGGACATCCATTCCCATAACTCACATCTTTCTACAATGTTTGGAGCATAAACAAAAAATAAACCAATGGGTTGGCCATTGATAAATGCAAGGATCCACACAAAACTATGTGAAGGATCCTCCCCTTTATCAATGACAAACCTATTAATCCATGAATCTAGACCAATTACAACCCCTCCTACCTTCTCTATGTAACGTATGGAAAAAGGTTGCATCTCTCCATACGTTAGAGAAGAGACAAATTGGGGGCCATTAATCTTGAGTTCTAGTAAGAAAATAGTATCTGGTTTCCATTTGACAATAATATTTGTTGATCATGAAAGGTTGCGCTTCTCCCAAACAAACTTATAGGAAATTCAGTGAGTTGGGGACCAGCTTGCGCCTCATTGAATGACCTCTGGGATTTTTATAGAAGTCGACTCTACTTTGTGTTTCAGGGAAAAGGGGAAGAGAAATGCAAAAATCAAACTAACTAAGGTGATATGCCATAAGGTTTTTAGAACATTCCAAACCCTAGCAGGCTCTTACTTATGATGGAATTGACACAAAATGCCACAGACCCTTCATTTTTGGGAAGAGAACAAATAACTAAGTCCTGAAAGAGCACAAAGCAGTCATTTAGATCTCCCTACGAGAAGCACCCATTAAGGTCTAATAGAAATAAGAAGCCTGGTACTAAAAGAAATATTTCAGATCTTTACAGAACCTTCTTGCTCTCACGACATAATATGAAAGTTAGCATAATCCTTACAGAAAATGAAAAAGTATAACGAACATGATTCAATTTCTGAAAGATAACATTGTTCAAACATAAAAAGCTAATGGCATATAAGGAAATCACCAAGACTATACTTGTATGAATTGACACAGAGCATTCAACACATACAAAATAGAGAAAGAAGACAAGTGATAGAGGCCATATATGCACAATCTCAAATATTCCTTCCTACTATTGCTTGTTCATGCAATAAATAACATAAATGCAAAGGTCGAATACCAATCCGAGTAATAGTCTTGATAATTTTAACATGCCATAGAGCGAAACAAAGCTCTATAAAAATCTCCCCTATTTCTCCCCTATTCTAATCTTCTAATAGATAAAAACTTATGTCTTGATGATCATGATAAACAAGCCACTGAAACCTCCTTTTATAGAGCTAGAGAGATGAGCCAACACTACGACCAATGGAGATGAATCGTTGATACGTGTCCTCATCTGGTACTCTGCAATCTGATCAAGGATCTGATTTGATCATAACAATCTTTTCCAATAAAAGTTGAGTTGCTTCATTAATGGACCTGGATGCTACAAAAGCTTTGTGAAGATATGGTTGTTAGAGGAGGATTTGAAATCATTACAACCTGGCAAAAATCTAATCTGATCAGCCGCGAGAAATAATGATGCCACCCCAAAAGACCAATCCCAAAGATATAAGACCCGCTATGTTGCCCGACAAACTTCGCCAAAGAAATGATACACCCACGGGTGAAATAACTCGCCTAACAAAAGTGAGTGACATGGCACGCTGGCAGGCATTTTTTGAGTCCATGAGAGCAGCTTGGGGAAAATCCCTGCCATGCAGCCATGTGTCCTGTTTCAGGCTTGAAAGGAAGGCGATTATGAAAAAGTCAAGCAACCACTACGTGGCGCATTACGCGCCTTTTTGTGGGAGTAACTTTAACCTTCAGGGTGCAGTGTCATCAAAACACACAAAAGAAGTAGGAGCTGATAAAACAATACTATAGGGACCAAAATTAAAAGCAAAAATACTTGGAGCAAAATTGCACTCCACAATATCCTCGACCTCAAATTTGCAGCAAGGGAGAGATAACACTCTAATATTCCAAGAAAGAGCTTTGAAATTCATTGTTAGGCAGAGTTAGGGAGGTCTTCCACTTGTGGTAGAACATCAAAGCGATTAGCAAGTATAATAGATTGGTTAGAATGCCTATGTTCCTTCACAACTAAAGTAGGCTCGACCTAGATCTATGTCTCGTAGGTGGAGATAAAGGAACATGCCTCGGAAGAGGAGAATGATGCCTTTATCTTCCAGAAGGTGTTGACGAAGCCCTATTCAAATTCCTCTCATTAGACTGGGTTGGGGAGCTATTACAACTTTGTGAAGATGACTGCCCATTTTGGGTTTCAAAGGACCTTGAAGGCTCCTTTCTTCTCCTAATCATCCTCCACCCATCTATCATGATAGCGTATTTATAGGTAGGGGATTTATCATTCTTACTTTTTTCCTTTGAGATGCCATTTTCTTGTTGTTTCAATTGAAGGATTGTATTAGGCATAACAATAGGTTGAGTGATGTTGCAACTGTTGTGTATTTCGTGAAGCTGCTATGTTAGCTTGAATGCATATTTTTTTTGAGAGGACAATCTCTAATTAAATGTCCATCTTGTCGGTAAAAAGAGCAAGCATTAGGTTTGCTTAAATAAACTAGTGGTTGGAAAAACTCAAACCTTGGTCCAATTAGTTTGATATTTTTTTTAGATAATGATTGTTTAGATCCATTTCCACACAAGCCCTTGGAACCTTGGACTAAAAAAATTATTTGTGTTATGTTTACACCAAAGAGCTCTCTCAAACTGTGAAACAATATCCCTTAAGAAAGACCTGAATGCTAGGTTTAGAATGACAACTCTATCCACATAAGCTACCTAGATTTTGAGGGGCCTAGCATTCATGCCTTTGACATACATGTCTTTGCCTATCTCACATTTGAACTTATGGGAACTAGTTTTAAGGTAAGCAATTATGATCTTTTCTCTCCATTTGATTCAACGCTTAAATAAACTTTATTACAATACTTTTTGACATCACTATAAACTTTTCATTCACGTAATATTTAATATCTTTGTTGAAATTTAAATATTCTTCATTTATTCATCTACATTTTTTTCTTTCTTGATACCTCTTCAATCTTATGATTCCTATTTTTTCGGTCACATAATAATTGAAGTAAACCAACCCGCTAGAATAATTTGTTTGCTCTTCTTGAGCTCGCCCCATAAAGAGCTAAACTCAAAGTCGCTGGGCTGAACTCTCCATTCTCTCAGTAAAAAGAAAAACAAAAAAAAATGATGGTTTGCAGTATTGGGTAGGCGGAGCTCCCCGTCGAGAATGGAAAATTCCTCGTGTGGCTTTTGCGGTACGCCACTGCGTAAACAATGAGGGTGTCGCCAGCCATACCAGATGACGGTCTTCTTAATTTTTCCCGTTAGTCCATTGTCTACTTATATCTATTATATCATAAATCTTATAAGGTGCTTTAATATTTTTTTGTTTTTCATCTGGGTAATCCTGGTGGGGTATTGGGGCAATGTCGAAGGCAAAAGCCCAGTTCCATCGTGAATTGCAGAAGCTCTGTGTCCAGGTGTAAATGTTAGTGCATGGTCTTTTGCTATATGCCATGTACATGTATTTAGAATTTATGATACCCTAAACTTCTATTTTTGATGATTTTACTGTATGCCTTTTGCTATAAACCTTGTAACAAAAGTAGGGCAAGCTGAGTGTAAGTATTCCGGGTGAAGTGGAAGAGATAATGGAGATGGAATCAGTAATTGATGGCAACAGCATAAACTTAAACGTTTCTTCTTTGCTGGCAATTGTTCGCCAGTGGATCAACCAGGGAAACCCCCTTTCTCACTTTACAAGCGGTAATAGGACATCTTTTGTTTTCTTTTTTTCAATTTTTTTTTTATTCTTTTTGGGCAGTCTTTGTTTAGGTATTGGGTATAAAGTTCTGTTTTTGTGGTTACGTTCTGAATTGGGTTCCATTTGCACATTGTCTTGGCTCCCTAGCGATTGAAACATCTGATTTCTGTTTGTTTAAAATAAGTAGGTTGTGTTCATTTCGTAAAGAACCATGGTAGTTCAGTTATTTTGCTATAGTGTAGCTACGGATGAGATTCAAGATCAATTTACTTGAAGATTAGAAAGCAATATCTCAATCATGGCGCGCACTGCTCTGAAAAAGATTTGATCCTATAGATATGGTTAACATGTTTGAATCCTATATTGGGTGACTTAAAAATGCAGAGTTTTAGACAAGTGAAATTTTTTGGGTTATGGCTCATGGGATAAGTGCAGTAATGAGCAATAAAATTTAAGAGCTAATCTCAAAGCCAATGATTTTGATGTTTGGGCTTTGTTGTCTATTTCAAAATGATTGTACGTTTTGCAATTTGGATCTCAGCCCTTATGAGTGAAGATTGTGTCTTTCCTGTGCATTTAGGAAGAGGATTTTGGGGTGAGGTCAAATTGAGCAGGTCAAACCCACTCGTTAGGTATGCAGAAGTGAGACTATTGGGGCTTTGCAGTTCACAGGGATAGGTTGATTTCTACTTTGCTTAGGCACGATCAGTCGCTCAGTTGTTCACCACAATCGGCTTGCTTCTGGTAGCCACCATTTAACCTCTGTTGCAGAGTTTCTTACAGCCTGGTTTTGAATTTGTGCGAGCTAGTAAGTGCCATCATTTAAGTCCTCGGCCTTAGCAACATAAAATAAAAAAAATAAACATAAAATTAGAACATAAAGGTAGCTCCCTGAATCAATCAAACATTAGGGATAGGTTGATTTCTACTTTGCCCAGGCACAATGAGTCGCTCTGTTGCTCACCACAGGCAGCTTGCTTCTGGCAGCCACCATTTAACCCCGGCCGCAGAGTTTCTGCACAGCCTGGTTTTGAACTTGGGTGAGCTAATAAGTTCTGTCTTTTAAGCCCTGAGCCTCAGCAACTTAAAATAAAAAAATAATCCTAAAAATAGAACATAAATGTAGCTGCGCGAATCAATTAAACATTTAGAGATGGAGCTGCTTATACAGTGGTTTTTAACAAAACTTATGCATTAGGTATCACTTCTGACTTATAATCCAAAAAAATATAACATGATATACCTTTGAAGGCACTGTAATCTCAATCTTGCCCTGACTCTCCAAACAGGGTCAAAATGGCAACAGGGTCTTATAATCCCAATGACACCCCTCCGGTCTTTCTCAATCATCTTTTGAGAGTTTTGAAATTTTGAGCCTTAATTTGTGGAATTCTTCGACTTGGTTCCCCATTTTAAAAACCATTGTTCCTTTTTTTGGGGAGTTTCAATCTTGATTTGATATTTCTTTAGTTTTTGTGCATTTCCTTGCAAGATTATACATATTCTTGGACACTGTAAAGTGCTTGTCATTGTGGTCGTTGAAAAATTGATAGCCAAAATGCGAAGTACATATCATTCAAGAATCCTAGGTTTGAATCTGATTTTTAAAAAAACAATTGCATTGAGAACCGTGCAAAACTAAAAGTGAGAGGGCACAGCTAATGTTTGTAATTTTTATTTTTTTGCAGGTTGTTGTTGGTGTTTCAGATTTTTCTATTGGCTGAGATTAATTTCTCGAGTCAGTCAAGTGAAAAAAATTAGACATTGAAAACTAATTGTCCACCACTAGCTTTTGGAGTAGCTTGGAGAATAAAATGGCATGAAAAGTCCTAGAAAATCCTATGTCCTTTTTGAGGTTGGTAATTGGGATACGGTTGGTAATTGGTATTTCTAGATTATCCCATTGGGTGAGATTAATTTCCCAAGCCAGTCAAGTGAAAAATACAGACATTAAACAATAATTGTCTATCCCTGAACTGTCTGGCAGCTTGAAAAGAAAATGGAATGAAAGGTCCAGGTCATTATTAATATTTCTAACTGGATACCAACAAAGTTTTTATGTTTGTAACTTGTAAGAGCTGGCACGTGCAGTTAATAAAGTAGTTTATATTATAGAAACAATAACCTGGAAAAATTATGATCAATGACAAATCGTTGCAGTTCTTGGAAAATTGTGTTTTTACAATTTTTTTTTGGGCGAGGGGGTTCAACAATGTTTGACCTTTGAATTGCAGGTAATGATATTTTTATCTGAGTCAATATGGATCAAGGAGTTTGACTCAACAGCTGGATAAAAATATTACAATTTGACATTTCAGAAAACACTGTCTATTTATAAATTGCACAATTTTTAACTTTCTTTTTCTGATTTCAATGGTGTTTACCGGAGATTTTTTTGAGGTTTACCAACATCTGAGGCATTTGTTTGATGGGATTTTACTTAATTCACTTTGTGCTTGGAAGCAGTCCTAACATTTTCCCTAGGGGAGAGGACCCAGTAGGTACTGAGCATGTTTCAATAGTTGTGATAGTAGTTGTTTATATAATGTCCAATATTTTTATTGATATTGGACCAATAGTTGTGACTTTAAAGTTGTTAGTGTTGACGATGACTACCCATAATTAAACAAAATGTATTCCTTTGATCTAAAAAGCAACCAACCATGTGATTCCACAACATCGCTCAATAAAACATGCTGTGAATGCACAAGTAGTGGTCTCACTTTTTTTTTGGGCCTTTTTGGACACCTTGACAAAAAGCATGTTGATGTGGCATCATATTTGATGATGTGGCCTTGAAACCTTAGTTATAAGCAGGGGACTTGCCAAGTAAGCTGCTGTAAAAAATTGGGAGTGATTTGAAATTTCCACGTAGGATAATTAGAAGCGCGAAGTTAGGGTGCACAACTATTGGGTCCTCTCCCCTATATACTGTGTCTATTCCTTCAAACTGCAACTTCAACCATGGCTTTGCATTTTTTCCACATTCAGTTACAATTTACAACCTTTTTTTTCATTCACTTTTATTGTAGTTATTCTGCTTGTTTGTGCACTGCTTGAAGAAAGAGACATGCTAGCATTCCTAAAGCATGGTAGGTTTTTTCTCTTTTTCTTTTCATTTTTCAATAGCCAATTTTTTCCTAAAAACATTTTTGCTGCTATGGTTTATATGGTTCTATATTTGCTGATAATAGATCTTAGGGATATTTTTATCTTAGATACAAATCTAGGTCAAAGGTACACTTTGGTAAATAGATCCTAAGTTTTGTCAATCTAGGCATATACAACTAGAAGCCTATGCCTTGCATGCTTGTATTATTTTGAATACCATTGTATGTAAGGGAAAGAACCCCCATTTACGCATCAAAACAAATCATACCTTGGAATGAAAATAGTTCTCTAATCTCATTATAGGGAATGGAAAAAAAATGATTACAAACCTTGGATTAACATTATTGGTATAAGCCACAAAAATAAACATGATAAGATGACTATGAATTCAGCTATACTCCGAACATGACAATGATGCACAATTTTTAATTGTCCTTAAAAATGGACAAATTCACCTTATAAGGACAAAAATACAAGAAACAAGATAATTGAAAACATTGAAATATTAATAACATCTAGTAGGAGTATAAAGAACATTTAAGCAACATGACTATAAAGGGGAAAATAAGCACACCTAAACAATGGAGAATTAAGGAGTCATCTTTGCTAAAACTAATGACAAAATCATGTTTGTTAGACTATTTACATCCTTTCCTTGTAGCCTCCATTGTAGACCTATACAAGTTCTAAGAAAATGGATTTATTTGTTGCTTTTTACATCTAGATATAGGGTTATCAAGGATAAATATTTCTACATCAAAGTAAATGTGTTGCACTATAGAATTCTTGCAACTAGTCTTTGTGAACACCTTATAAAAAATTGATAATATTTTACCAATAAAAAGATAGGTTACAATATACATGTGTCCAACAGACCACATCAACCATCAAACTAGGCACAAAAGTTGCCTAAAGATTCCAAAAAGGAACAAAATATAAAGGATTAGAAGAGAACTTATGATGTTGAGTTGTATAATAGTTCAAGATAATTAAACATATTACATCTTATTAAAAATATAAATTATATAAGAATACTTTCCACATAATTTTACCTTCCTTACGTGAGTCTGTAATGTCCCCTTTTGGGACAGCCCTAAATCTTACCCTAGAATCACAAGTTCAATTGAAACAAGAGGTGTAATATAGTTATATTTTAACTTTACCAATAAACACATCCTTAGCTAAAACCTTGGAATAAGTCTTGCAATTATGTTAGATAACATATAATTCTACCAATGACTCAATAAGAGTTAGAGTACATATAATGCATAGATATTATCAATTATATTAACCCATTTGAATAAATCATTTAAGAAATCAAGAATCAATAGTGTTATTCCCATAGTCAACCATGATGGGGTTGGAGAGGAAGCATGTTAGGGTGCCTTAACTTCACCACACCCAAGAGCGCAGAGTAACCATACTCGATCCCTTGGCCCCAAGGGGGGACTGCATGAGGTGGTCTACTTAGAAGGGGAAGACACACCTGCATCCTTAATCATTACTCCTCAATAAGATGCCCTAATTTCACCACGTCTAAGCCCAAGAGTGTGGAGTATCCATACTCAACCTCTTGGCCCCAAGTGGTAGGAACTGTTGTTGCCCCAACATGAGGTGGTTTGCTTAGAAGGGGAAGACGCACCTATTAACCTTATTGAGATTCCTCCTTAACCCTTTCATGATTGCAAGTATAGGATATTCAAATAAACAAATGATTACAAAGATTAACTACCATCGTCACAAATAATTGATAGACTATATATTCAAAAGATATTGCTTTATAAGAATCTATGATCCCTATTTATATTAAAGAATCATAATTACTTATAAGGCTCAATAACTGTTACAAGCATCATTATTGCATACTATTATATAACATAAATAAATAAATATAAATATTCCTAATTAATTTCAATAATTACCTTTTCATGAATACACACATATATATACTTACTTCCCAAATATATTTTTGCTACTAATATTTAATCCAATAAATCTATAATTTCCAATGCTTATTCCTTGTTTCCAATGTGTTGTTCTTTTCCCAACTTTTCCCTTGACGCCTCACCAAATGAATTTATCTTCCTTGTATATCTCATACCTTTCATTTCTTGGGGGTCACACCCCTTTGTTATTATTGCCCTTTTGGAAGGGTCACAACCATTCCTTAATCGTCGGTCTGAATCATTAACAAATTTTAATTAAAATATCTTCTATCAAAAGGGGGTCGATACCTTTTGAATCTTAACCTGATCGCTGCCTTGATCATTGCCTTTTGTTATTAATCTCTACCTTATACCACTTCAATCATTGTTGTTATTAATTCTCTTCTATTTCAAATCTGCTGCTACCTTCTATACATGCTCTTATATTAATCGATGTCCTTTTATTTATTGACTAAATAGTTGCCATACTGATTGCTCGATGAATCAGGGGACATTCTGACAACCAAGTCTGACATGGAATAGATCATGTCCCCATTGTTAAGGCAATGTTAATATATTTATTTTATATTAGTTTGTATATATTTTATTATATTATAATAATTATAATTATAATAAGATTAAATTGTTAACATTTATATTTATATTGTTATTTATTTTATTTATGTATTTGCATTTGAATGCTTGGTTTTTTATATTTTAGTGTTACAATTTTAGGGGCATAACAACCCGCTCTTCCCAAAATTGCTTGTCCTCAAGCAACCTTGTAGGTTTTGTATTGCACTCCTTCTTGTGATGTAATTAGCTTTGTTATGATACTTTGATGTCCCTTGAGAGTAGTTGTTAGTATACTTGTCTCAACTTAGCTACTAATAAGGTTAACACCATCCTCTAAAATATGAGGACAATTTCTTATTCATGTACTACTATAGTCTAACAACAAAACCAAGAGTTGGAAATTGGAAAGACTAGTTATTTAAGACAAGTTTTCTTTCATTTCATTACCACAAAGGTCAGGGCAGTGATGCAAATTCTTTTGAGATCCAAAATGATAGAAAAATGTTGTATCCTTCATTATAGAGAATGGGAGTGTTGTGAATATCCAAATCTTGCAAGGTCAACTTTTATTTGAGTAAGGGATCTAGGTGTCCTTTACTAAAGGTTATATTCCCTCTAAATAATCAAATGGAAAATTCTGTTAAATAAAGTATATTTTATTTCACCTAAACATTCAAACCAAGTTTTGAGGTGGGTTTATCTCTAATGAGGATGTAATACAAAATAGTCTAAAACATCTTTCAACTCTTATCATTGACTCATATATTATAACCTTCTAATTATATATTCTCTTAGATGATACTCAAGTACTAAATTATGGGATTGATTAAGTCCAAAAATATGTACAATTAAAGGACTTAAATTTTTAGGTTTACACTAATATTTCAATTCTTGTCCAACTTCCAAGTCAATTGGAGATTATCACTTCTCTTGTAGAGATTTGACATATCCCCATGTTTAACACAAGGATGATTTTCATATCTTAGTGGGGTATTGTTTTATTCCATCTAGTGAGGTAGAAACTGATCCTGAGATTTGTGGGTTATGGGCCCATAATGTAACTTTAAGTAGACTTATGTAATAACTTTGTTGTAGCTTGATTTATATCAAATTTATCTCAGATAACTAGTATTGATGTCCTTGACCTTAAATCATGGATATATAGTAAGAAAGATGATTTAGCTAAAGAAGAGGCTAGGATGAAATTATCTCAAATATTTTCTATATCACTAGTTCCTAAAGAGTTGAGCTATCTTCATTACCTTTGCTTGAAAATATTGTGTTTGGCATGCATGATTGTGTAGTGTAGAAAAATGCACCCCTTTAAATTTCTCATTTGTTTGGGCCCTCCTAGTTTAAAATGGACTAAATAATGCCTTAATTTAGTGTTGTTAAGTGTACCTTATTACATTTACACACTTATTTGGGCCCTTTTAATTAATTGTGCTTAATTATGCCTTAATTGGCCCTTTAATTCATTTTACAAGCCTAATAAATTACATTTTCCGAAGAGGAAACTCGACAATAATTAATGCCAATACATAACACCTTACATTGAGCAATGCGTGTTCTAAGAATAGGGACCTGGGACCCATTCAACCATGGGTGAATGGGTCCTCCCTAGGCTTTGGAACCCATTTTTAAATCATGTTTTGGCAGTATTTTTATCATCCTAAATTCAAATTCTAAAGGTCAGCTTGTAATGTTTTAATTTTGGGAAATTAAGGATAAATGACTATAACTACAAGGTCATTTTATCAATTCAAAACATCTACCAAAAGGTGAACTTAACAAGAGCCAAGATTATTGTTAAGAGCATTCAAGAGCAAAATTATCAAGGATTTATTGCAACCTTCAAGATCTCAAGCATCATGTCAAAGTCTTTTTCAATCATGCATGTTTTTGGGAGCTAATGTTGTGATGTAGGTTTCAAGATCTAATCTAAGCATTCAAGTCAAAGATCCAAAGCAAGATTCAAGCATCAAGATCCACATCCATTGAAGACATTTCATGCAAGATCAACATCAAGATTTCAGATTTTCAAAGGTTCATTCAAGGGTTTAGTGAGTTGCAACATCGAGTTGTTTATTCATCATTCCGTTCATGCTATTTCATTTCATTTCAAGGTTTAATTACCAAAACGAAGTTTCACCAAGGAAAACCCCCATTCAACCAAAAACAAACATTTTTATGTCTTTCTTTGTGTGTAGCATATTTGTAGGTTCATAGGTTGAAGAAAGGTTGAAGATCTCAAAAGTGCAAAATTGCAAAGTTGCATTTGTTGTCACCTTTGTTGTCATCTCAAGGAAAAGATTTATTTCCGACCATTTGAATTTGAAACCTAGAGGATTTGGAATTACAGACACAGAAGCAGAGAACCCAAAAATCAATTTTGGAAAGGTGAACAAAGACCCATTTGCCTATGGGCGAATGAGTCCTCGGACAACTTTCAAAAACAGTGTTTTGTGATAGGTACACAACATTTTCCATTTTTAGATTGGTTAGAAGATTTACTGTTTCTATTAGTATTATGTTTCATCTATCAGATCCAATCTTTACATGTCATGAATGATTTCATTTGGTATTTTTAATCTTTCTCTCAAAACCCTTGTTTAGTCATTTCTGCCAAAAAGTTGTCTCATGACACTTTGCAACTATTTTTGAGGAAAGTTTTAAGTGTCTTACACTCATCCGATTTGCATGAAATAAATTGTGTCTATTAGCTCTATGCTACATCTACTCAGATTTGGTCTTATATTTCAATTTTGAGTTGATTTTCTATTTTATTTTCATCTCCCAAAAGTATTGTTTAGTCCATACACACAAATGAAATTGCAAGATTCCTCAAAGAATTCACTCACATAAGGGTTAAAAGTGGATTTTCACTCGAGGGATCTCATTTCCTGAATGAAATAGAAGAATAGGTAGGTTCATTCACTCCAATTTTCCCTTTCTATTTATAGTAAGTTTGGTGAAACATTCCAAATTTAGTATAAAACCCTATTTGTTTTGAACCCTACCCTGTTTTTCTATGTTTCATTTTGGTGAACCTAAGTTTTGAACATTCTAATTTCTGATTTGGAGTGCATTCAAACCCTAGATCTAGGATTTTAATTAATTCATTGCATTTAGGTTTTCTAAATTTGACATAAAGTTGCATTGCATTTTAGGTGTATACTTGCATTTTGCATTCATTTTAAATTTGAAAATTCAACAAAAATTGCATAAGGTTAGATTGATTTTGCATAGTATTTACATAATTGCATACTTTCAGTCACTTAAACTAAAAAATTGAGTCAAAATTACATTTCAAAAAGTGTCATATAGTTCATCGTTTGTCATTAATTTCACTTGCATTTAGACATCAAATTTTGGAAAATTTTGTTACAAAATCTACAGTCTGAGACCTGGAACAGAGAACACATATAATCACTCAGAAATTGTATTTTTCATTTTTAAAAACCCTGAACAAAGACCCATTTTCCCATGGGAAAATGAGTCCTTCAAGGCCTCTTAAAACCATCTTTTCTAAGATTTTTTGTGGTTTTCTACACTTCCCAAATCTCCTGGTAACCCACTGTTTCAGTCTGGTAATTTTTAGGAATTTTTGTTTTATGCATCTAGGTCTAATCATCCATTTATTGTTATAGCCATTTTAAATCATTTCAAAATTATTTCAGCATTAAAAATCATAAGATCTATAGGACATTTGTTTACATTTTCGAAGCATTGTATAAGTTAGATAGATTATCTTTCATAATTCATAATGTTAGCATCTTCTTTCCAAATATGTCAAGAAAAAGCTTGTTAACAAGCATGTTAGTAATTCCTCCAATGTGTAAGAGATTGAAATGGTTGACATATCCCTTAATTCCACATCCCCTAATACTTTTCCTATTTGTGAGAACGTTTTAGTGAAAGAGGATGTAAGCATAGACAATCATGACAATCATAGTTGCTCTTCTCCCAATACCTCTCCTACTTGTGACAAAGGTATTTTGGTATTAGAAGATACACCCATTGAGAGTCATGAGAATCTTATTTCTTCCTCTCCTAATGCTTCTCCCACTTGGGAGTACCTAATTGAATAAAATGATCCAATCATTGGTAAGCATTATTCTCTTGATGCCTTCCCTATTTGTGATGAAATTACTTGTTCAAAGACTTCTGGATTTGATTGTGTACAATTTTTTGCATCAACATTTCGGATCAGACTCTGTGATCCATCATCAGGATGAGAGCAGAGAGCATAAGGAGAAAAATGATCCAGAAGTCTTTGAACAATACAATATGGATTGTGGAAATTTGATATCATTAAATGAAATTACTTTACAAAATCTAACCATAGAATGTGATGAACATCTTGTTTGCTCCTCTCCTAAAAGATCTCCTACTAGGGAAGATATCATGATGTAAGAATATGATAGTATTGGTACATGTCTTTCAAACAATAGTAATGTGGCTTCCTTAGATGAAGATGATACAATGACATTAGAATCCCCATTACTAAAGGATCATCACAATAAGGATAAGTCTTTCAAAGTTATGAACATTTTATATCTTTTGAAGTGATCTCCTGATCCACGTCTTATCCTTTATCGACCCTCACATCAACCTCAAGTTCAAAAAAAACCCGTGCTTATCTTAGAACCACCTAAAAAGAAACCATTAAAACCAAGAAATATAACAAACTTTATAAGGCAACTTGATAGTAACAATGTTTCATAACAACCAAATTACAATACCATTTCTCATACATATAATACAAGGAACAATAGGCAACAAAAAACTACTCTCGTTTCATTACCATTACCTCAACCTATCTTGCCTAGTGCTCCTCGTTTTCCTTTACATAGTGGAAAGGAGTATGACCTTGTTAAACGACTTAAAAATACACTTGCTAAGATATCCTTATGGGATCTTATTCAAGCCTCACCTAGTTATCATAACATGCTTCAAAGTGCTTTACAACAAGTTCCTTTCCCTCCTAATGTGCAAACAAATGAGATAGTAACCCTAATTCAAGGAATGAGTTCATACATTGTTTTCCACTAAAGTGAGTTGCCTCCTTTGGAGTAACAAAATGAAGCTTTCATGATAATAACTAGTATTAACAATAATGGTCATAATTTTGGAATTAAGATCTAGCCCTTTTTGACAATTGCTAAGCCCTTAACGTATGTTGCATAAATCTTTTGGATAATATTGGAGTAGACAAAATCCAAATACAACCAAACTCTTTATCTATCCATGGATTTGATAATGTAGGAAAACAACCACTGGGTGTGTTCACATTACCTATAAAAGTTGGAAAGGATACATTGCAAACTCTTGTCCATGTTGCCTCAAAATATTTCATATAATCTTCTTTTGGGAAGACCATGGATCCACGAGATGCATGCAGTGCCTTCTACTCCTCATTGTATAATGAAGTATGTCTACAACAACAAAGTTTACACAATCAAGGCTGACCTTGACGAACAAGTTGTTTTCACACTGAGAAAGAAAAGGAAAGTAATTTGAAAACATTGACACCAACTACACAAGTGGAACCCATGCAAGATAAAGAAAAAAAAATCATATTGAAGAAGTCACAAAACTATTGGATGATGATTGGGGTTTGTTGGATTTCACTGCTACATTCATGAGAGAATATAAGATTATAACAAAAGAGTCTAAAAAGGGAAAAGAACTAGCAGTAATGTCAACACAAAATTCAAAAGAACCTTCAAAAGCATCCACTTCAACCATTTTAGAAGAAGAAGCAAATTACACAACAAAATTTGATGAAGTTGAGTATGAACAACCACCAAATTCAAAAGAAATGGAAAATATTTATGGAAGAGGTTACAAACTTTTGAAACAACTTGGTTATAATGGAAAAGGATGTGGTGCTAGAAAATAAGGTATTCATATTCCTATAGAACCTAATACATAAGTAACCACTAGTGGTCTTGGTTATTGTCCCTCAAAAGAAACAAAAGTATAAAAAAAGCCTTCACTTAATACCAACACTTACAAAAGATTCTTGTAAGCCAACTTTAACCTTGATGCATCGTAAACTGATAGAAACAACTAGTGATCTTGGTTATTGTCCTTTGAAAGAAATGAAAGAATCAAAGAAATATTCGCTTAATATTAATGTCATCACACAAAACACTAATGATTGGGTTTCATTAGATTTTACACCCTCCTTTAAGGGAGAGTACAAAATCTCATAATCTAAAGAGTCTTTTGTATGTATGAAGCTCAAAGTTCATATTGTGGTGCCTTATCAAAGTTATCAGAGGTATAACTTTGGTATGGTTAGTACAATGAGAGCCTATAGACTTGGCATGACTTTCTCATTGTATGGTGAGAGCCTATAGACTTGGCATGACTTTCTCACTTAGCCACTCTTTAGGGGATCACCTAGTGGACAACTTGAGGTTCCACTAGCTAGTGTGAGTGTGCGTTGTTGTTTGCATAGTTTACAATGGGTTTCACTTGTAAATTTTTTTGGACAAACAACTAAGGCTTGATCCACATCGATTTGGAAATATAGTCAAGGCTTGATCCGCCCTTTTTATCTTTATTTTTCTTTCTTTTAGTCTTTGACATTGTATGTTTGTGTATCTTGTCTTGCTGGTGCATATCATACATCTTGTGTGTGTCCCTTGATGCTTATGTTGGTTTGACATAGGATCTTGGATCCTGGGGGCTTGACCACCTCCTTGATCTTTGTCATCCTATCCCATCAACATTTGTGCACTTGGACCCCTCTTGACACATATTTGTCTACTTTAGTGTGAGTTTGATGCAAGGTACTCCTCTAATTAAAGTGGGGACTAAATGTAGTGTATAAAAATGTATCCCTTTACATTTTTTCATTTGTTTGGGACCTCCTAGTTTAAAATGGACTAAATAATTCCCTTATTACATTTACACACTTATTTGGTCCCTTTTAATTAATTATGCTTAATTATACCTTAATTGGCCCTTTAATTCATTTTACAAGCCTAATAAATTACATTTTCCAAAGAGGAAACCTGATAATAATTAATGCCAACACATAACACCTTACATTGAGCAATGCGTGTTCTAGGAATAGGGACTTGGGACCCATTCACCCATGGGCAAATGGGTCATCCCTAGGCTTTGAAACCCATTTTTAAATCATGTTTTGGTGGTATTTTTATCATCTTAAATTCAAATTCTAAAGGTCGTCTTGCAATGTTAAATAATTTTGGAAAATTAAGGATAAATGACTATAAATACAAGGTTATTTTATCAATTCAAAATATCTAGCAAGAGGTGAACTTAACAAGAGACAAGATTATTTTCAAGAGCATTCAAGACCAAAATTATCAAGGATTTATTGCAACATTCAAGATCTCAAGCATTATGTCAAATTCTTTTGCAATCATGCATGTTTTTGGGAGCTAACATTGTGATGTAGGTTTCAAGATCTAATCGAAACATTCAAGTCAAAGATCCAAAGAAAGATTCAAGTACCAAGATCCACATCCATTGAAGCCATTTCATGCAAGATCAACATCAAGATTTCAGATTTCCAAAGGTTCATACAAGGGTTTGGTGAGTTACAACATTGAGTTGTTTATTCATCATTCCATTTATGCTATTTCATTTCATTTCAAGGTTTAATCACCAAAATGGGGTTTGAACAAGGAAAACCCCCATTCACCCAAAAAAAAACATTTTTCCCTCTCCTTTTGTGTGTTGCATATTTGCAGGTTCATAGGTTGAAGATCTCAGAAGTACAAAATTGCAAAGTTGCATTTGTTGTCGCCTTTGTTGTCATCTCACGGAAACTCAGATCCTAGATTTATTTCCGATCGTCTGACTGTGAAATATGGAGGATCTGGAAGTGCAGACATAGAAGCAGAGGACCCAAAAATAAATTTTGGAAAGGTGAACAAAGATCCGTTCGCTGATGGGCGAATGAGTCATATGACAACTTCCAAAAACAATGTTTTGTGACAGGTGTAGACACTCAAAATTTTTCCTCACAATCATCCTATTTTTTCATCTATTAATTAAATGGATATTATTATCTCTTTAATTAATTCATTTAATACTTTCTTCTATTCATTCATTAATTCATTTAAATCATTAAGATATTATAAGCATTTATCCATTTATCCATTTCATATTACTCCATTTGCATAATCATTAAAATATCCATGCATTCAATTCACATTAATCTTTATCCATTTACATATTTCATCAAATTATTTAAATACATAAATCCATTTAATCATTCATTAATTCACAAATCCTCTTTATTCTAAACTCCTAAACCTTCATTATGTCATAAAATCCTCTTATTTATTTCTTTCATTCCCATCAACTTCACTTGAGTAAAGAATATGGGATAAACATTCATTTCTCCATTTCATGCTTTTAATCCCACATCTCTACCACAACATGAATCCATCCCACAAGGACATCTATACAATCCTTCTTTCTTCTCACCAAAAATCATATTCAAGATTCGATACACACATATTCAATTTCAATCACACATCTTTATCCGTAAATCAAGATCTTGATGATAGGAAAGCAATGGAGTTAGTTTTCTTTTGAATGCATATGTTTTGGTTTTCATAGTGTAGTATTTAATTTCTTTGCATTTGTGATCATTTTGGAAAATCCTCATTGATGATATGCTGAAAATTTGATTTGGGTTTATAGCTTTAAATCCATTTCTCATCTTTTAGCATAAACAACAGGTACACAATATTTTCCATTCCCAGATTGTCCAGAAGCTTTAATGTTTCTATTATTATGTTTCATCTACTAGATCCAATCTTTACATGTCATGAACGAGTGCATTTGGTATTTAATCTTTCTCCCAAAAGCCTTGTTCAGTCATTTCTGCCAAAAAGTTGTCTTAGGACACTTTCCAACTATTTTTGAGGAAAGTTTTAAATGTCTTCCACTCATTTGATTTGCATGAAATAAATTGTGTATGTTAGCTCTATGCTCCATCTATTCAGATTTAGTCTTACATTTCAGTTTTGAGTTGATTTCCTATTTTATTTCATCTCCTAAAAGTGTTGTTTAGTCCACATACACATATAAAGGAAATTGCAAGATTCCTTAAAGAATAAACTCACCTAAGGGTTGAAAGTGGATTTCAACTTGAGGGACCTCATTTCATGAATGAAATAGAAGAATAGGTAGGTTAATTCACCCCATTTTACCCTTTCTATTTATAGTAAGTTTGGTGAAACAATCTAAATTTAGTATAAAATTCTATGTGTTTTGAACCGTACCCTATTTTTCTATGTTTCAGATTGTTCATATGTTTATTTATTTATAGTGTATAAATGTTGTTAATGAAGAGGATTTAAGTCTTTTCAACAATTTAAGAGATCTCAAGGATTGTGATTGTTGGGGAATATGCATGAGTAATATGTGAATTTCAAGAGACCTTAGATTTTTCAAGCAATCTTTGGTCGTTTAATTCCTAATATTAAGGTGAGGATTAGAAGCATGACACACATCTAGGGTTAAGGATTAGAATCATGACACACATCTATGATATTTAATGAGGATTAGAAGTATGCAACAAATTTATGATCTTAATGAGGATTATAAGTGTGACACATATCTATGATCTTAATGAGGATTAGAAGCATGACACACATCTATACATCTATGATCTTAATGAGGATTAGAAGCATGACATACATATATGATCTTGAGGACGATGTTTCTTATGAATACTTTTTTTCCTTCCCCCTCACCCAAGGTGGTAAACATAGGAATATTTCTATGGTGATGCAATGTGGATGATATTATCTTAGTAAAATAATTCTTTTTCCCTAGTTGCAATAGAAACCATACATGGGATATCTATGTTATGTATAGTAGGTTTGAGTACACTCTATTATTCTTTAGAACTTAATTTTATTTACTTACTTAGGTTCTATTCTCTATTGAATTCTCTAATGATGTTATGGATGTCTAACTCAAATAAAATTCTCTCCCTTTTATATTCCAAGTTTGAGGGGAGTCACACCTTTTCACTTAGGTAGTTAAAACTCTTCATTATTGCATTTGGATACTAATAATAATTTAATTTTAGATAAGTTAATTTGTTAGTGCTTCTCAACTCATGAAGCATTTTGAAAAATAAAGTTTTTAACATTTTCATATTTTTTAAGCATAATGTAATCATATACATACATGGAGTAATCTTGTTGAAGACACATCTGACATGAATTAAACACATAGATATATGCAATACATGAAGTATACATATAAATACATATAAGACACAAAGCATGAAGCATACACGTGAATACACGTAATACATGAAATATACATAGGAAGCATGAAGCATACACATGAATACACAAAGTATACACAAGAAGCATGAAGTATACATGTGAATACACACAATATATGAAGTATACATAGGAATCATGAAGCATACACATGAATACTTGTAATACATGAAGTATACATAGGAAACATGAAGCATACACATGGATACACATAATACATGACACATGCACATAAATTCACATAAGTCATGAAGTATAAGCATGCATACAAAGTGTACACATGAATACACATAAGTCATGAGGTATACATATGAAAGGAACACATATATAAAAATGCATTATTGACCTACTTAAGAAGAAGGATGAATAGTTAATTCTAATTGAATGGTGGTTAAAGTTGGTTTGTTCACAAGCTGCAAGATTAAGGCTTTGATACCAATTGTAATATCCCCTTTTATGACTACGCTAAATCTTGCCCTAGAATCACAAGTTCAATCAAAACAAGAGGTGTAATATAGTTAGATTTTAACTTTACCAATAAACACGCCCTGAGCTAAAACATTGGAATAAGTCCTGCAATCATGTTAGATAAATATAATTCTACCAGTGACTCAATAAGAGTTAGAGTACATATAATGCATAGATATTATCAATTATTTCAATCCATTTGAATAAATCATTTAAGAAATCAAAAATCAATAGTGCTATTCCCATAGCCAACCATGATGGGGTTGAGAGGAAGCATATTAGGGTGACCTAACTTCACCACATCTAAGCCCAAGAGCGTGAAGTAACCATACTCAACCCCTTGAACCCAAGGGGCAAGAACTCTTGTCCATCATGCATGAGGCGGTTTGATTAGAAGGAGAAGACACACCTACATACCTAATCATTACTCCTCAATAAGATGCCCTAACTTCACCACGTTTAATCCCAAGAGTGCAAAGTATCCATACTCGACCTCTTGGCCCCAAGTGGTAGGAACTCTTGTTGCCTCAACATGAAGTGGTCTACTTAGAAGGGGAAGACAAACTTTCTAACCTTATTGAGATTCCTCCTTAACCCTTTCATGATTGCTTATAGGGGATTCAAATAACTAAATGATTACATAGATTAACTACTATCATCACAAAGAATTGATAGACTATATATTCAAAAGATATTGCTTTATAAGAATCTATGATCCCTATTTATATTAAAGAATAATAATTACTTATAAGGCTCAACAATTGCTGCAAGCATCATTATTGCATACTAATATATAACATAAATGGATATATATAAATATTCCTAATTAATTTCTGGGTGACCCATACAACGCAGTGGTTGAAACACTTGCTTGGTGATGTTGCCACCAAGGTTCAAATCCCCGTTGGGCCACTACACTAATAGGATTTGTGCTTTCGTTGGGCTAGCGGGCTTGTGGATTTGAGCAAAAATAGTATTAGGCACCTTAAAAGGTGCCCATGACCGATCAAAAAAATAAATAAATAAATTCCTAATTAATTTCAATAATTAGCTTTGCATGAAAATATATGTATAGCTATATATTTTTTATATACATACAGACATATACATACATACATACATACATACATACATATAATTATTGTAGACATTGAAAAATGTCCTATGCTTGCGAATGTCACTTTTCTGCATCATTCTCTCTTCTCCCTTGTATAATTAAACAATTTTAATTATTTCTCTTTAATCACATTCTTCTATTAATTAAATAATTTTAATTATTGAAATAATTCACGTTCGCTTTCTTTATTCTTCTTTTGATTAATTAAGTAAATTAATATTTATTTAATTACGTTGCTAACATTCTCTTTCTTTCTATAATTAAATAAATTTTCATTTTTTAATTATTCGCTCTTCATTATTTGTCTATAGTTAAATATTTATTTTTAATTATTTAACTATTCATTAATCTTTTTTGTCCTTCTATAGTTAAATAATTATTGAAATTATTTAACTACCCTTTATCACTCATCCATCATTACATAATTAATATTATTTAATTATTTAATATCTCTATCCATTTCCCTCTTATTTTAAATGGTTGTACAATCATTTTAATTAAATGCCCATTTCTCTTATTCTCTCACAAATAAATAATCTAAATGATTATTTAATTCCTCAAATGCTTCTCCATGAATTACATAATCTTATTATTTAATTCCTCCACTTTCCCTCCACTTCCTCTTTTGAATATTGACCATTGATTACTTCTAGCCTCCTTTCAATCTTAACCGTATATCCTTAGCCATCCCTAACCCCACCTCTTTGTGGTGCAAGAAACCTCCACCGTTGATCTTGGCATCATTATGGCTTTCGATCTCAACCATCCGTTTGAGTAGCTTTTCTATAAAAGAGAGTTGTCTCCTTCATTTTTGTTTTACAACCACATTCTCCAAAGTTCTTGCTATCTTGTCATTGTCACTTGCAGGTATTCAAACACTTTGAAATCTAAGGGCAAGCTTGCACATTAAGAAAAATGGAGTAGATGCAAGGAAGATGAACCAACTTCAACATAACTTAACTTTGTTGTTCATTTTCTTTCCATTGTTGATTGTGCTTTCTCATTTGGATTGTGATTCTAGGCTTAGATTTTAGGTAGTTATGGTTGGTATCATTGATCTTAGCCTTTCGTTTTGATTTCTAACCCTTCCGTACATTGGTGAACCCGATGTGAACTAATCTTCTAAGTGTTTGTAAGGATTTTTACAGATTCTAATGTAGAAACCCGCTTAAAATTTGTGATATTCTCTCAATTATAAATTAATTTTGTGTCAAATTTTGTAGAAAGGTTTCTGGGTTTTGTAGATATGAGTTTTAGCTCTCCATAAAATTTTACGGTTTTAAATTTTGTTTAGATTTGAGAAAGTTATTGCTGTTTTAATTCTGCTGATTTTTTTTTTTTTTTAATTCAATTGTTGACCTCTTAAAATTTGTGTTTTCTTTCGTTTATAACAATTTCTTCATGCAAAATTTTGCAGAACAGTTTTTGGGTTTTATAGAACTTAATTTTATCTTTCCAAAAAATTTTATGGATTTAAATTTCATTAAGATTTGGAAAATTGTATCATTGTTTTTAATTTTTTGTTATCATTAAAGGGTTTTTGGGTTACTAATTTCTTGTTTGTAGCATGTGGTGTATGTTGGGAGAAGGCTTTATCTTTTAAAATTACTAATCCATTTGCTTGCAGGGTTTTTGTTTGCTTTCATTTTTTGTTAAAATAGGAACACTTCGATTTTGGGATTTAAAACAAATATTTGTCTTTCATGCTAATTAGGAACATTTCATTTTGGGCTTTAAAAAGAACAACATCTTGCACATTTTGTTTTGGGCTTTAAAAAGAACAACTTGAACATTTTGTTTTGGGCTTTAAAAAGAACAACAACTTGTAAATTTCGTTTTGGGATTTAAAAAGAACAACTTGAACATTTTGTTTTGGGATTTAAAAAGAACAACAACTTGCACATTTTGTTTTGGGCTTTAAAAAGAACAACTTGAACATTTCGTTTTGGGTTTTAAAAAGAGCAACTTGAACATTTTGTTTTGGGCTCTAAAAGGAACAACTTGCACATTTTATTTTGGTGATGTTAAAAGAATCTTTGTCTTCCATGCTAATTAGGCACATTTTGATTTGGGATTAAATGAACTAGTGTTTCTGTGTTTGGTGTGCTTGCACATTCTATTATCATAGAACCCATAGTGTGTAGTGAAATTATCCTCTTCCCTTGCGCTTTGTGCGATCTTGGGTGTAAGAGAAATCACTACATCTTATTTTTATTTTGTAGAAGGGCTTTCCTTTGAGACATTCTAATAGAGAACTCATTGGTGACCCAAAGCAATTTTTCCCTTGGGCCGCTATATAAAAGGATAAGATGAAAATCAAGTCCAAACTAACGTTAGCCTTTGTCGATAGTGCTAAACTAAAAGGGGAGATACCCACACTTGTGTGAGATATTTTGAGCCCCAAGTAGGATTGGTTAGAGCCTTAAGTGGCTTGCTGAGTGTTCATAAGGCGTTAAGTCCCCGAGTTGTGACTAGAAACCTCTCTTAGTAGCCACCCTTTTTGATTGAGTTCTTGGTATCACTTTCAGTGCAGGGGTGTAGCAACACACCCGAAAGTTACTCACCCTATGACTCCCTTAAGATGAGTCATAAATCCTTGGCTTAGTATAAGCTAATTGTATCTTTCTAGGGAGAGGGTGATTGGGTCATCCTTTTAGTCCTAGAGGCCCCTAGCTTTCCTCTCTCGTAAAGACTGAAAGAATTTGTGATTGAAATTCCACAAGCCCTAGATGATATTCTGAAGAGAAACTTGTCACACACAAATGAGAAATTACACAACAAAAATGTGAAGAAACAATAATGATTATTGATTATTGAATGATTACAATGAAGGATTGAATATCCTTATGTAGACTTAGGCGAACTCAACATGAGATCCCTGAATGATGGAGTTCTGACTAAGAGAGGAGTGAGATAATATAATGCATGAATCAGTTAAGTCATTTAACTAATTGAAATACATAATTAATGCAATAAAACTCACAATCAGAACTAGATGATCTGTTCCTAAGTTTGCATCAAGCACTAGAGTAAATATTAATTAATATACTCCAACACCCCCCCAAATGACAACTGATGAAGCAAAAGAATGCAATGATGGATGCCTTTGAAAACTGCTCACATGTCCACATGTCAGAAAGTAATGATGTTGATCCAAGATCTTGTGAAGAATGATAGAGAAAAAGCTACAAAGGCGATGAAGATGGTTGGCCAACAACGGTGATGTGGCTATCAATAAAGAGGAAAGGAGAAAATCTAGGTGGAAAAAATCCTAACAATTTATTCAAACTAAAGGAGAAAGTTGCAACTACTAAAGAACTACAAAGATGCCCTCCGGAAGGGATGATTCCATTGTTTATCCAATGCTCAATATTGTCCTGCTAGAAAGAAAATTTGGAAGCACATGAGGATGCGACTCTGGAAGCTCATGTAGTCAGGAACTTATAAAAGAAGAACAATTTTGGCTATCTATTGGAGGAACAGTGCAGAGATTAGTGGTTGATGAAGCAACTTTTAATATTCTAAGTTTGTTTATTCAAAAGAAAAATGAAAGAAACCTATACTAGAAACATGCATGCATCTAGAAACAAAGGTTTACATCTGCCTCCATTGTGGAGAAAATCTTCACAAAAGATTAAAAAAAATGCACCACAAACTGCACCTCAACAGATATCTCTGCAACAAGCCTCCAAATGTTGGTTGACCTGCACAGGAATGACGCCTTTGCAAGAGCGAATGGTGAAGGGTTCATGCTAGATCATGGGGAATTCTTACACCAAACCACCAATCACTATGGCATGATCAAACCAACAAGTCATGTTGCTCTCAAATGAATTGGGTTTGCTATCAAACAAAGATCTTTGCAAACCAATGGCTAGTTGCACCTATGCAAGCAAAACCCCCTCCTCACAAAATAGATCTTGCCTTTTCCACAGAGAAAATTACCTCGACTTCTAGATCAATGCCTTCAACAACAAATCGTGATTCTCATTGAGCTAGGTGAGAACCAGGTGCCACCAAAAAATTTCCGTCCCATATCAAAGGAAAAACTTGAATGACCTAAAATTAATAGGTGCAAGCCTATAGATGTTGGGTGGAGTCCTCTAAGAAACAATGTCACACAATCTTCCATGCGAACCCTGCCTCATCAGAGATTACATCCATGTCGTGGCTTGAGCAGGAATTTTGCAGCAGAGAGACTCCAATTCGTAGTAAAAGAAGATCACCCTTAATATCGCTACTTGTAGAAGGTTATCTTCTCGTGGCTGAGAGCGTGGATAAGGAGAAAATCATGGGAAGAAGTGATATGGAGGCTACTACAAATGGACAAAATCTCGATCCAAGATTCAAGTTGTCGCATCCTTGCCTTCAACAGCTCTATGCCGTGGCTTCCAATAGGGAAGTCTGCAATCTCCAAATGAAGGGGCAACCAATCTTACAAATAGATTGGGCCTCTTAATGAAATTCGTGCCTCCAATTTGAGTCACAACCTTCTATGGTAATCACAACCTGAACATAGGAAACCAGGGTGAAAAAGGGAATGTAGGTTGATGAAATGAGGATGGGGCATAGCAGAGAGATTAAACTCCCATACAAAGAACACCAATAGAGATTCTAACGCCAACTACAAGTATTCCAACCTCATGCTTTGACCAAAAAAATGCAAATAGCAATGATTGTTGGTGTGGCGCAACCAATGAATGAGCAAGAACAACAAAACCATGACTTCTCTTCACCTCATATGCATCCCATGCACACGGACCTGATCTTCATGTTCTTTTCCAATCAAACAATTCCTCAAAAAATTGAACAAGGATCTTCAGATTTGGAGCTTTGATACCATGAAAGAATCTGTGATTGAGATTCCACAAGCTCTGGATGATATTCTGAAGAGAAACCTTTCACACATGAATGAGAAATTACACAACAAAAATGTGAAGAAACAATAATGATTATTGATTATTGAATGATTACAATGAAGGATTGAATATCCTTATGTAGACTCACGAGAACTCAACATGATATCCCTGAATGGTGGAGTTCTGAATGAGAGAGGAGTGGGATAAAAAAATGCATGAATCAGTTAAGTCACTTAACTAATTGAAATGAATAATTAATGCAATAACACTCGCAATTAGAACTAGATGATATTTTCCTAAGTTTGCATTAAGCACTGGAGTAAATATTAATTAATTTACTCCAACAAAGATAAGAGTGAAACACCCCCTAAAGGTGTCCCTACACTTAAATCAAAGGAGATTCCAAGTTGTGGGCTTGAAAGTGCTGCGATTGGCCTTGACCTTAGGAATAGGAAGTGCTTGATGTGTTCTCGATATTATGTTATACTAGTGGAAATTAGGGTGAATAACCCTCAAACATACACTATTTACATAGGAATTTAGCAAGTCATCAACCAAAACATATTTTTAGATTGTTTTCTATGTTTGCAATCACATTCCAAAATTTTCCCAAAATGAAAAAATCATTCAGAAACACCAAATTTGAGACAATCAAACTGTGCATTGCATCTATGAAATAGTAATCCATAACTGCTAAAATTCAAAATTTCAGATCAAATCCTTGTCCAATCTTAGTCCTTATTACATTTTGACAATTAACTTACATTTTGATTACAGACTTAGTTTAACCAATCCATTTCATTACATTTATCTAGGTTTGCCTTGCATTTTCTTAGCTAGGTTACATTACCCTCCTTGCATTGCCTAGTTGGTTCTAGACCATTCATAGCTATGGGAACCCTTCATATTTCAGGCTAGGAGGCCTACCATACCTCTGATCAGTCCATGGTTACATTTCTAGATTGTTATTGACCTCATATTTCTATTAATCAATTGTCAATCATCATTGGGTCTCAAACTTATGTCTTAGTTTAGACTCACTTTGTCAAATCAATCATGCTTTCAACATTCATCTCCTAAGGTCTTGAAATTCATATTTTTTACCTTGGTATACCATATTTTGGTTAGCATCCTTTTTCTTAAGTCCAAAGGTGCATACCCTTAGTTTTATTTGTCATACATTAATCTTAGTTTCATATCAAAACCTTAGTCATTGTTTCATTTGGTCTCAATACATATCATATCCTTTGGTCATAGGGTTATTATCATCATTGAATTTCAAACCTTTGTCTCAGGTGCATTAGCATTTGACATCCTTATATATTCAAAAATTCCAAAAAATTATAGCATAGTCTCATATCTTGATGCAGAGCTAAGGGACCCAAAACCACTCTAACTTACAAAAGAGCATAAAAAATCCATGAGACTTCCAGAAAGGTTATCAACATCCAAGAAATGACAAATGAAACAAATTTTCATAATTACCAGGACAGTCTTGTTGAACTTCTCATATTCACCCCCCATTTACACAGGTTTCCTTGCAGCAGTGGAAGACGGGTTTTTGTGATTTTTCACCAAACTTCTCCAAAACCCTCAAAGAAATAAATATGGATTTAGATACCCATTTCAGGGTTACATAACATACTAGAAAACCAAGTACCACTACTTTGGAATGAATGCCTCAAAGATGGACTTTTCACTGTTTTAGGCCTCTAATTAGGCCACTTTTCCAAAGAGACTACCCTTTAATCTCCTCACCAGACCCTCAAACCCAAAAAAAGTCCTAGAAAATGATACAAAACAAGGGATTTTCTAGGTCTCATGATCCCACATGCTCATTTAAACCCTCAAACTTAAAACCCTCCTAAAACATGCAAAAACCAAGGGTTTTGGTGGAAAACACAACTCCAATCCTTCCCCAATAAAATCAACTCTCCAAAAACCGCTCCAAACATCTTCCTAGGCCTAAAAAATGTTCACAAGGCCAAAACACACTTTAGTTCACCAAAACCCTACCTAGGTTGCTTGAATTTCACAAAAAACATCACTGTATAGCCAGGGGTATCATTCCACTAGCCAATTTCATGCTCCAATAGACTTCTAAAGGAAATTAAAACTTATTAAAACATGTTACACACCAATCCATTGAGTTACAGGTCCAGTATAGTGGGTGGATTGGTGAAAACCACTAGTTTAAGGCCCTCAAACCCTTGCACAGTTAAAATAAGGCAGTCATTGTTTCTATGATTTCCACACAACTTACAATGGATTAAACCTTAAAACTAAAGGAAATTGCAAGTAAAAACATTATTCCATGTTCACAAGAGAGATCAGACCATGGAAGACCTGTACGGGTCCGTACAAAGAAAGAAAATACTGTAAAACATAGAAAATTTCTTGAAACAGGAAAAATTCTTATTGAATATGGCTTCAATCTATTTCATTAACCTCCATTCGAGTGTTTACATCATATTTGAATTTATTTTCATCCAAAATCAACTCCCCCAATGTCTATAACTACCTTCAACCACTTTTCAAACACTAACAACCCCTAAATTGCCTCCTAATTACAAATGTTACTCAAACCCCACCTAATTAACCTCCTAAGACACCAACCTACTTCAAATACATATTAAATGGTCTTTTCGACCTTATTAGAAATCAAAACATGACTTTTCAATACTACACCCACTTAGACCTCATTTTGTCATGATGACACTTGATTTACAATCTTTTACATTGCAAAATATTTTGCAAGTTCGTCGTTGCTTGACAACCAAAAGACCTTCAATCCACCTATTGGACCTTCAAATTAAATTTGATTTCATCACAAGGTGTTGGTGCCCTTGTACCATATCTCACCTTGGATTATCACCTTGCATTATCAATCCTTAGGTTGCAAGTATTATATGGTTCAAACAAGGTCACAAAGGAAAATAAAGGACATGGATTCTTTTTGTGATCCCCTTTTCAATCCCACTAGTGAAATGAACCTTGGGTAAAATTCAAATCCACCTTGCATATCACAAAGGGAAACTCCAAATCCATTTTCCAATCTAACATTAGAAGAAGTCAACAAAGGTTTAACCCCTGAAGAAATTGAAGAAGGATTACAAGACCCTAGAATAGTGCATATTATAGAAGAATTAATCAATGCATATCCTAACAAGTACTTTCTTGTGCTTACTTGGAAAGGTTCCAAATTCCCCTCTTATTTTGATACTTCCACAATTTTAGAGGGAGCAACACAAACTCAAGGTCCTAGTCAAAACACATTAAAAAAAGGTCAACCCATTTTACAACAAATATTCACTAGTCTACCCCTTGGGGCCACAACACATATTGCAACAACTACAAATATTCCTAATCCACCAACATTTAGAGCTAAGAGATCATATGCCATGCCACAAGGACCAACCTTCACATTTGATATCTCATCTTCTAATCCCATGGGTGCGACATTTGCAAATCCCATTGGCACACAAAACAATACACCCTTAATCAATGAAAGTTAAAATCCACCAAACAAAACAAAGATAATTCATATTGTCACATCTAGAGTGCCACAATAAATGATCAATACTACACCTAATATCAACATGACCTTTGGGACAAATTTGAACACCAAACCCCTCCCATTGCAACAATATGTCACACCAAATGCCAATATCAATGCCACATTCACTCCACATTATCAAAAAGGAAATCATAATCCTTTACAACAAAATGTCAATACAAATCACACATTGGTGCCAAACTTATCATACAACACTCTCAACACTAATGTTGATCCTATTATGAAAAATCAACCCAACATGACACTGTCCCCCATGCATACCTTGATGCAACAAATGTAAGCAATACATCAACAAATGGAAAACATACAATTGGGGAAAAATAAGAAGACATATTTTATAGAGGAATTGTGCCCTTACCCTTTCAACAAAATTATTTACATGCCACCTTTTCCCCCACATTTCACTGCTCCAAACTTTAACAAATAAAAAGGAAAGGAGATCCAGTGGAGCACATATGAGAGTTTAACATGACATGTATGATATTGCTTATGAGCCCACATATTTGATGAGACTATTTCCACAGAGACTTTTAGGCCTGACTCTAGAATGGTTTGTGCACCTTCCTTTTGGGATATGAACATGGGGTGAATTGGCTGAAAAATTCATTACACTTTTCAAGTATAACATAGAGAGTGACATGACCCTAGCAACATTGTGGACTACCAAACAAAAAGAGGGAGAATCAATCACATCATTCTATCAAAGATGGTGCAACATGGCAAACAAATTTCCTTGTCACATACCTGAGAAACAATTGATTACCATTTTTATAGAAAGCCTTAACACAAAAATGATGACTCAACTTCAAATTCAATGTTGCAAACCTTTGAAGATTTTATTGAAAAATGGGTCTTTATTGAGAAAGCTCTTGTGACAAAAGGACTAGTCAAAATCTTCAAAGGAACCCCAAATACTCCTAGTGACAAGGGTAAATTTTGGTCTCGAATTAAAAATGTCACTAATGATGGGCTAGTCAATGCTAAAGTGGTAAACCAAAGTCACCCAACCTTCATCTTAAAGGTCCATCTACATCAAATAAACCAACACCCAACCACGATCAAACATTGAATACTGTTCAAAATAATCAATAGCGCAAAGGACCTCCACACGCTAAGAGAACATACACACCTTTGGGGGAACCCGTTGAGTCATTTTTGAAGAAACTTTTACAATCAAACATCATTTAACTTCCAGACATTAAAACATATGAACCGACACTGGTTAAACCAAATTGGTGGAATGAAAATGAATTCTATGAATACCATTGTGGAAAAGGGTACAAAAAATAGTCATGTTGGAGACTCAAAAACCTCATCCAAAATCTTATTGAATAAGGAGATATATCAGTGGATAATTCTCAAGGTAAAACCAATGCTTCTCACACCATATTCAAAACTCACTTGCAATACCATGGGAAAGAGAAAGCCCCCAATTCAAAAAACAATAATAATGCTAATTATACTCATGTTGTGTACGAACATACCATCACCATTAATAAAATTTTAGAATGTACAGTTACCACCTGCAGAGCTAAGGTGACCCTACAAGGGGCTACCTCTAATCCTCAGCCAAAAAGTTAGTACAACCTCCTAGATCATCTAGGAAAGACCCCCGCATAGATATCCATCCTTGAACTGCTTCACATTTCCCCTGAGCATAGGGCCATTCTGGAAAAATCTTTGCAAGACACATTAATACGCTTTGACCTAAATGTCAATTAGTTTCAGGCTATGATAGGATTCCTAGCTACACCCCACCATGTCACATTTTCTGAACAATATCTCTCCGCACAAAAGCCCAATCATAATGATCCCCTACCCCTAGAAGTCTACATTAATAAACATAAAATTAGACAAGTCTTGGTAGACGGTAGAGCAGGTCTAAACTTGTGCACCCTAAAATTCATCACAACATTGGGATTATCTGAGGCTTGCATAGATTGATCTAAAAAAATTGCTATCAAGGCTTATGACAATGTTGAGCACTCATTTGAAGGATTAATCACACTTCCCACGAGGGTTGGCTCTGCTATTTAGAACACAATGTTCCATGTCTTGGATCAAGACTTGCCCTAAAATCTTCTCCTAGGTCACCCATGGATTCATGCCATGAGGGCCATGCCTTCCACTTATCATAAATGCCTGAAGTTTCCCCACAATGGAACCAACATTACCAAACCGGGTGATCTTGATCCTTTCAAATACTACAACAATCTAAGAGGGACCATTGAATTTCAAGTGCCTATTAATCAAGAAGCTTCATATTCCACCTCATCACACTACATTTATCCATCTTCCCTCATTAAATTATCTACTCCATTCACCACACCTTCTAAAGCCAAGGTCCAGATCCATGACATGGGATGTGGATAATATCGTATGGATAGTTCATTTTGTGCTAAGAAGTTATCCATAGGTGAAAACATTAATGCTACTAAGGATATCCAGACTCTTAAGAATGATGTTAAGTCAGCTTCAGATCTTTGTGAGAATATGAAAATAGATGGCCATGCTTGGATTGAAACCTTTTAGGATCCTAATGATACCTTCATCTTTACCATATCCACTCATGATCCTATGGAGGATGTTCAAGATCACCCCTCTCCATCTCATGATACTTTTCCTTCCACTCCATCTTTTGAACCATTAGCCTTCTATTTCAACCATCTTGAGTTAGGATAGTCATCCCCTACTGCTACCTCTACTGAGTCTTCTCTCCAACTCATTAAGGATGTGCAAGCCTCTCGTGATGTTAATAGTGCCAAAAAGGATAGTCATGAAGAATCCATTGAGTGCATCACCAATATTTCTTATGAACTACACATTCCTGTCATGTTATCTATCTCATCCATCTCATCTGCTTCATTCGATTCATCCATCTCACCCACATTCATCCAATCCATAGACATGGATAAAAAAGTATCACCTCAAGAAAATAACAAGGATATAATTCAAAAATCAAAGGTTAAAGTGCCTTTTTCAAATGGAGATCCAAAATTGAAAGAAAGAACAAAAAGAAAGAAAGATCAAGAAAAATCCTCTAGTCAAAATAAAAAGCTATTGGACAAGTCAAAGATAAAAATAGAATTCAATAATGAAAGTAATCAAAAGTTAATCTCCATCTATGCCTCTTCATCAAAAAATAACTAGGGGCATCTATCAAAGCAAAATGTCAAAAGAAGAGTTTGTTGATCCAAAGTCTCTATTTTCATTCTTTTAACCCAATCTATACACTCTTCCAAATCCATCCATATCCACATACTCATCATATCACTCCATCTACCTTGGCAATGTTTCTCAATGGACCTTTGACAATGATCCCTTCATGTACTATAACTCATTGGTTTCCCAAACTCCTTTTTGTGTGAAGCCTGACAATCCATGTAGTGTGCATGTTAGGAAACATACTCTATCTCCCTTCGTTCACCACATCAGTCATCCTCAATATCCATCATCCTTGCACCCTTTGTTCAAATCAAATCCTTTCATTCGACATGGTCATCCAAATATGTCCCCAGTTGGTTGGGTTTGTACATCATCACAACAACATATAGATTCAGTACTTATCAACTTTTTACTCCTGAAGGTGAACTGTTACCTGAACCTATCAATAGCATGCACCTTCATAGATATTATACCTAGCTTTCAGAGAATCTTGTTGAAAAGTCAAAAAAATACAACAAAATAAAAAAATAAAAAATTGTCACCTTGATGAAAACCTAGCAAACAAGCATCTTGGTGACCAAAAAAATAAATAAAAAAATAGAAAAAAATAGAAAAAAAAATAGTAAAGATAAATAATTCATCCAATAGTGAAAACCACTTCGGTGGCCCTTTGGATAAGTACCATGGTGAAAACCTGGCAACCAGGCGTCATGTGTAGTTGGACTTTTCTCTATCATCTACCATTATTTTGTCTAGTTTTCCCATTTTTTCCCACCCTTCGTGCATATCATTCACCCATAATAAAGCTTTGTCATCCTTCTCAAGGCTTGAGAACCATTGACATTTAGCATCCTTCACCCGTCATGACTATCCTTGGCATTTATCAATCCCCTTGCACATAATAAGTTGGTCCTATAGCTGACTGGGGGCAATTCCTTGACTTGCGTCTTTATGGGGTCCTAAACATGGGATCAACTCTTAAAACATCAAAAATCCAAAAAAATCATAAAACATAAAAAAAAAAATCATAAAACATCAAAAATCCAAAAACATTATAAATATCAAAATCCAAAAAAATCATAAAACACCAAAAATTCCAAAAATAGAGTTGGAGTCTATGTCAATCCAAGTCCAATTGAACTACGTTGTCTCGACGCATTGGTACATAGGAAAGGCCATCTTTCGATGAGCCCTCGAGGCACTAGGTCAGTCCCTTAGGGTTTTGTTGAGTCATTTTTGGTCCAAGTTGATTGAACTATGATGTCTCTGCGTGTATAACGTAGGCAAGGCCATCTTTCGATGAGCCCTCGAGACATTAGGTTGGTCCCTTAGGGTTTTTCAAGTCTATCTTGGTCTATTGTCATTTTTCTTGCAATAAGTTTTCCTTTGCTAAGGTTGACACTTTAGACACAAGGAAGCATCTATCTAAACCTAAACATGAATCAACAGATCAACCACCCAACTAGTCTTCAATCCCAATTGATCAATTTCCTAATCATCAATACCTGTCAAGTCGGTGGTCTTATCATTTTGTCTTATTCAAGATGCATCCTTCCTAAATTTGGACTTTGTCATCTATCAACCTTGTCATTCGCCTTATACATGATATGTCTTGTATAGTCGTAAAATTGCACTGCTTGCAATTTCACATACATTCTTGCGTCCGCTTTAGTGTCCACTCCTTTAACATTTGTGTAGGATCATTTTAGGCCATGCATGAGCTTTTCTCTCTTCTCAGGATGCACCAACACCCCTTTTCAGCAGCTACCCTTGTGCATATGCTTTACATCAAACTTTGGGCTTTTCTTGCACATGTCGTTTTGTAGCATGACATGTTCAGACACTAGCATGTTGCATGGATGTCTTCAGGCCGTGCTAGCATCCTATGACATTTCAACGTTCAAACGACCATTTTCAAGCATGCTTTCCACTTTTCACCACCTTTGGTTGGTGGTAATGGCTCGAGATTTTCACTTCATTTGTGACTCTTCCTCCATTTTCTAGCTCCACTCTTCTACTTCTAGCCTCTCTTACTTTGGTTCTAGCCTTCTACTCTCCAAATTTTGTATGCATAGCTTCATATAGCTTGTTGTAGCAGCTTCAAGCTCTCTCAAGCTCCCTTTACAATACTCTTTGTAGCTCTATTTCCCTTGCTTCATGGTTGTGAGCATCTTGGGATTCCATATCCCTTATCTATTGCATGTTTACTTTGTGATATAGGTTCTCCTCCTTGAGCGGGGATTGCTTTTATCACCTCTTTTGTGATACGGGTTCTCCTCCTCGAGCAAGGTTTGCTTTTATCACTCCTACTTGTTGGTGTGGGTTCTACTCTTGAGTGGGTTTTTCTTTCACCACACATTTTGGTCATTTCTCTCTTTCTCTATCTTCTTGGCTATCCGTGGATGTGGGAACACCAAAATGGGTGTTTGACTAAGGCAAACCCCTATACAGCCCCAACATTTTCTCTAGATATCTTACAGATGTAGGTTTTGAAGGCATTCACTTGTTGGAGGATTCATCACTCGCGTGGCTGTAAGTATTTCCTTTCTTCTTCTTATCTTTATTAGTTCTACTTCATTTTATTGTAGTTCTATTGCATTATGTTGCTTTGTTGCATTCTGTTAGCCCTTAGTAATTTGTTTGCTAGCAGCCACTTAGGTATTTTTTGTGATAAATTCATTCTCTGGTCCGTACGAGATGCCAGCGCGCCTCTAAGATGCCAGTGTGCCGCGCTATCATTCGTAACTTGCGCTATCATCCTGTGGCCGAGAGCTTGCCAGTTTGTCCAGAATATCTCTGTGACTTGCTCTTTTAGATTATGAAACTTCCGCTCTATTCCTTGAGGTAGTTTAGGGAAGTTCACCTCGTGAGGCTCTTTGAATGAAGAGAACTCATGAGTAGCGAATCCCCCTCTTATAAATTTTGGTGAACCCGACGTGAAGAGAAAATCTTTTGAAAAACTAGGAATTTATTTACCTGTACTTGGTGCGGTCATAACTTTTGACTCAGTGCTCATAATTCAGAACTGTTTGCACCATTAGAAAGGTCTTCTAGAGAACTAGTTTAGTCCCTAAAATGCAAGTTACTTCAACAATAAAACATTAGGGACTGACGCTAGTTACAACCTCAAATTCCACTCTGAAGACCTCCAAAAATGCAAATTACTAGAACATAGAAAATACTAAAAAAATCGTAATGGATTTAATATCTTCTTTTATTGGTTCAGTATCTAATTTTGTTCAAAATGTTAATGATATTCCATTTGATGCATGTGATGGTGGATTGGCCTTTCCTATATCACTTGATATCTTTGATCCTTCTCATGAAGGTCCTCTTGCTTCGGAGGATATTTTGTTGCAAGAAGAAGAAATCATTGATACCTTTCTTAATGTTACTTTACCTTCTATTCATTCCAATGCACTCTCTTCTAGAGATGTTGCATTGGTGAATGACGAATCTACTCTTCATTCCAATGCACTCTCTTCTAGAAATGACACATTTGTGAATAATGAGTTTCTTATCTATTCCAAAGCACTCTCCTCTAGAGATGATGCATTAGCGAATGATGAACCCCCTTCCACATCTAATTCTCCCTTGATCGATGTTGAGAATGTTTCTTTGAATAATTATTCCAAATTTGATCCTGTTTGGATTGATGTTGAGAATATGTCTTCAAATAATCATTCTACTAGTTGTGATTAATCTGTAAATGTAATATATGTCTCTGCTGCCCCTCAAAGGCCTAAGAGATTGATCATTTACGTGATTCCAATTAGTCCTTCTCCTAAAAGGGTTTGTTTTATTGATGGTATTCCATTCAATAGTGATTCCCTTGATCCTTATAAAGCTCCCTCTTATAGAGCGGTAGCCCATACTTATGAGAATAATATGAATAAAAAACCAAGCCTTCTTCAAGCACCTAAACCCATGACTAAAGCACCTAGTGATTGTGATCTTGTTGAGAAAATTCGAGTTACTCCGGCTAAGATCTCACTATGGGACTTGCTTCAGTTTGATTCAGTTTATCAAGGTATGCTTCAGGAAGCCTTGCAAAGGATCCTCTTGCCTTCTTTTGCTAGGTCAACAAATGCTGATGCATTGATGGTGTATATTCATGCAGATTCACCAAATATTACATTCTATCTGCAGGAACTCCCGCCTTCAGAAGTACAAAAGCAAGCGAACCCTCTAATGATTATAGTCAACATTAATAAAATTGGTATTAGACGTACTCTTGTTGACACCGGTTTGGCACTCAATGTGTGTAGTATCGATCTATTGCCTAAGATTAATATTGATTCATCATCTCTTAATACTTCTATTGTTATTTGTGGGTTTGATAATGTTGGGCGACAAGCTTTAGGTACAATAGTATTACCTTTGCAGCTTGGACCCGTTACCATACCTACCCTTTCATATGTTATGTCAGAAAAGTTACTTTATAACCTTCTTCTTGGTAGATCGCGGATTCATGCTATGGGTGCAGCCCCATCTACTTTGCATAAACCTATTAAGTTTATTTGCAATAATAAAGTAGTCACAGTCAAGGCTGACCCTGATGCTATGTGCTTATGTGAGATGGTAGTTGCTGGTCATCTTTTGGTTGTGCCTACTCTTATTCCTTCAATGCTTTCCAATTTTTTGATGTTTACTCTAGTAGTACCTACTACAAAGGATACTCTTGAGATAAATTTTCCTAAGGAAGATCCTTCTGAAGCAAGAAATCCTAGATCTACTCCTTCTCAAAAGAATGCATGTCTTGGTGATGATTGGGTTTCTCTAGACTTTACAGATTCCTTCAGTGGTGAACATAAAGTCAACCTGATCCACTGAAGCCTTCCAATAACATCATCCACACCTGCTATCATAGAGGACTATTCTTCTATATCGCAGGGTAGTATGAGTAATAATTGTAATGTTCTTAGTGTTGATCCTTCTTCTGAGGAAGATGATTATGCTTCTGCTAAAGAAGATAATATTGATAGTCCTGTTAAAGAGGATGATGGTGATCCCATAGAGGAGTGTGATCCCCATTGTTGGGACAATTCCCTTTATGAGGATCCTCCTTCTCTTCAAGATTTGCAAACACGTTATGGCCCCGACTTTAAGCTTGTCTCTAAATATGGTTATGAGTGTAAAGGTTGTGGGCGTAAAAAACAAGGCATTCAGGTCCCTATAGGATTCAAACCCCATAAGTGCACTTTAGGACTTGGTTTCTCTTAGGAACAATCTAAATGGAAGCCATGGTTGAGTGACAAGAATTCTTCTCAACCTCATTCTGTTGAAAAGATTCTTCCTCCATTGTCTTCTATCTTCGTGCCTTCTTCTTCTTGTGAGAAGTCAAACCTTTCTCCACAAGAGAAAGGGTTGCTTCCTACTCCTCATCCTCTATCTGAGCAAGAGTGTATTTTTTTGTGGCTTCTAAAAGCCCACTTAATCACTCTTCCTTCTCCTACTATGCATACCATTAAGTGCTTGGCCATTCCACAAGTGAATGTAAAGCCACGAAGGATAAAATACAAAAAATTCTTGATTCAGGTGTCATCAAACTCCCATTTGATTAATGCACCCACCTTTTCTTTGCACGTCAAGTGATATCGAGGTGTACCTCTATCCTGCATGTTCTAAGAATCTTGTATGTTGGGGGCAGTGATAACTTATTCCAAAGATGTGCTTCCTTCTTAAAGAACCCCCTCATCTCTCTTCTCTCTATATTCTAAATGAAGCATCCCTTGAGTGGACCCCTTTTCTCTTGAAGGGTTCTCGAGGGACCCCCTTTGAAAGATTTTATCTCGAATGAATTCTTTACATCTAGCTTGGGGGCAGCTTGACTAGACCTCACTTTTCAAACAATGCATCCCTTGAGTGGATCCCTCTTCTTTTGAAGGGTTCCCAAGGGAGCCCTTTGAAATTCTTCCAAATTGTCGAAGGTCTGCATGACTATTTGCCTATTTGCCTGCGTGGCCGCTTTTTGACTCTACGGAGTCTGCTTTCCTAGGTTTCCTCCATGTGAGAGATCTCAGAGGATACCTCCTTGTAGGTCTATGGGCCTATAGGGTGCCTCCTTTGAGCTTCCTCCATGCAAGAGATCTTGGGGATGGCTCCCCTATAGGTTTGTGGGAATGTAGGGTGCTTTCTTTGGGTTTCCTCCATGTGAGAGATCTTGGGGGATACCTCCTTGTAGGTCTGTAGGTCTGTAGGGTGCTTTCTCGGCTTCCTCCATGTGAGAGATCTTGGGGACGCTTCCTTGCAAGTTTGTGGGTTTGTAAGGTGCTTTTATGGGTATCCTTCATGCAAGAGATCTTGGAGGTGTTCGACTCGAGGAACACTGAGAGGGGGGGTGAATTAGTGTTCCATAGATTTAAACTTTAAATCCATATCTTAAGCCATTAATAACACATAAAAAAAATAAAATATGCAAGCACATGTACAAGATAATCAAAGCACCATAACACAAATATTTTTTTACATGGAAACCCTGCTAGGGGAAAAACCACGGTGGAGATTAATCCACAATTTATATACTCTGTTAAAAGTATGAAGAAAAGGGAATGCACATGCATTCATACACACTTCCTAGAGCTCACTACTCAAAACAAGGAAGGCTCACTTCCTTACAAAATGTTAGATATTACAACAAAATTTTGAACTGAGAAGATAGCATCTAAAAATGCCTGGTTTCAGTTTCGGTGAAGCTCATAAACCAAGTTCTGGACCTTCTGTCAAAATCTGCACTTTGCTTCTACTCTGTCACCAAATCCTGTTCTGTACAAACAAAATTCTCACAACTGATCTTCTGATATTCGTATACCAAACTTCTCTACTCTACAACTGCTCTCATGTATCTGATGCACACAAAATGAATTGCTTGAACTCGCATAAATACCCGCTATCAAGAATTCAAACACTATATGTCAGCTTCACACAAAATATAATATTCTCTACTGTCAGCTTCAAATCATAAATAATTTTTGATGTGTGCCCACACATGTTGGCCAAACCATAGCTAGGACCCAAAAAAAAAATCTCAAACATAGAAACAATTAAACAATCATCCCTTATACATCCGCAACATGCTTCATTGATTAGGTTGGCCATAATGAACAAATAGACAAAAATCCATTCTGCCGGATCTCTTTACTCGTACACAGATTAATGCAACATCACAAAACTTACCAATAAGGTACCATACATGCTTAACAACCTGTCCAGGGACCCACAACACAAGATGATGATTCAGTGAAGCATATGGATTGGAATACTAACCAAATACCCTGTTCATCATGTTCTCTACCGGTAATACACTGTACTTGACTTTAACTACCAGTATGACCAGGTTTGGATTTGTGAACCACAATAGTGACTTCAGTTTCCATCAATGACAACACTAGAAGCCATACCAATAATCTCCCAGAGCCATATGCCAACAATCTCCCCCTTTGGCATTGATGGCAACACTTAGTGAAAAATGATTAAGTGTCAAAACCAGAGGTACACTGCCAAACTCCAAAATTTCAAAACACAACAAAACACTACTCCCCCTTAGGATGTCAAGGAATTTTTCACTGCATTCTCTCCCCCTTTGACATCAATGACAAAACTTTACTGCTTTTTCTCCCCTTTTTCTAGTATTCTTACTACACTTCTTCCTTTTTATTTTCTAAAACAAAATTTTACTACTCTCTCTCTCTCTCTCTCTCTCTCTCCCTTTGCTAAATAGAAATTTGATCAAAATTTGGAAAACTATGGCTGCTGCACAAATCTTATTTTTCATCTCTGGAAGGAATTTATTGCAAGAATCTACATCAATCCAAATAATTATTATCAAGCTATTATTTTCTGATGTCTGGTTAATGATTTGAATGAGGGATTCCAGAATTGTAATTACTTCTTCCAACTTCTCTCCTTTCCTCAGGACTTCAATCAAATACTCCAATCTGCATTCATTTTGATCCTTTACTTTCAAGAAGGTGTCCATAAGAGTGTTTATGGGAAAGTGAATCTTTGTGTGCTCAACCTACAACTCGTGAATTTTGTTCTTTACTGCTCCATCCTAGTCTTGAACCATATTGTAGTCCTGACCAATTTTATTCAATTCACTTTCAATTTTCTCTAGCTTGAATTTGTATTTTCCAACAACATGAGGCCAATGTAGACAATAATTGTAGATGTCATTAGCTGAATTGATGCACTGTCTCAACACATTCATTTTATTTTTTAGTTTTGTAAGGGATAGCCTGAACTGCTCCTTCAAGTGTAGGATTATTTCCTCCTCTTTCTTATCCTGAGAGTCAGAGGCCACAACTTTAATACACTCAATCAACTCTAGGGAATACATTTTTCAAACTTTCCAATTCAATGTTATTCTGCACAAAGTATTTTCCCATAGTATTCTCAATCAGATCCTGCTCATATGAGGGTCGATATAACCACATGTCAACAATATTTTGCATTCCATATTTCTCTTGAACTATTTGCAATATCTTTGTTTTGAATAAAGTGCCTTCTTATTCATTTCCTTTAGCCATTGTTTCATCTAGTTCAACTAATTATGGTTCATCTATTGGGGTGTATTCATCAGGGTCTTCATCAAGTATGTCCACAATTATCTATTCTTTTCCTTTTCCTTCAAATTTAGGAGACTTGAGTACTGGAGGAGTATCATCAATAAAATCTATTGCTCTTTTTTGCTTCCTCTCCATCTTACCAGAAGATGATCCAACTTCAACTATTTTTACCGAAAGAGAAATACCAACTACTCCAAATTTTCCTAACAACTCTCTAAAGAAATTTGCATAAACTTGCTCAAAATTTTCCAGAATATTGAAATGCTTAAATTTTTTCTTACAGACTGGTTCACTCTCCTTCCATACAACATTATCATTCTGCGACAAGCAATTTAGAAAATACATCATTGTACATATGATCAAAATTCCAAACCTAAAAGGATAATCTACATCCATTGTTAATTGCATGTTCTCCATCAGTTGATCTTTCAGCAAACTGCACAGGTCAAAGTCTTGGTCCTCCATTATCATCTTATGCAAAATGTAAATTGTGCCTGCAGAGGTTGATCCTTCACTATTTTTGAAGAGTATTTTGTATGAAATTCCATATGTAATGTACCTTGTCAATGGATCTTTGAACATCAAAATTACCAGAGCCCTCTGATATCCTGTTACATCGGTTAGGGTTTCGACTTCCTTATTTTGAATCAACTTCTTCTTCAGAATATCTCCAACATTGCATAACCCAGTTAAATTTCTAATCACTTCCTTCGAAAAAAGATAGGGTTTGTCCAAATTTAGAGTATCTTCATTCAATCTGCTCAAGATCAACCTAACCACTTTCGTGTTGTCAAAATAAGGAAATTCGTTCCAAATGTCCAAACTCCTATATTTTTCTCCTTCGAGCCACTTCAATTCGCCGATAGGAAACATATCTTTTACATCCCTAATATTCCTGCTACTGTATTCATCCAAACTCACAATTCCCTTGATTTTCTTCATTTTTTGTAACGAACAAGGTTTTTCTACTAAGCACAAATTTAGAAATTCTACAAGTGAATGGAATACTTGATGAATTCGCCGCATAATCAACTTGAATCCTTCAAAATTCTGTTGTAGAAGATCTTTCACTATTCTTTTTCAATGCAAAGTGATAAATAAGGGTTCCAAGTATCCTTTTATAGCTTCACACACCTAAATTTTTTTCACAATAAATGCTCTGTCATAGGAGTTTCAGTTACACTGCTCTTCTCAGACAACAAGAGAAGAATCCATCTACGGGCCTTCAAGATCTCAACTTACAGAACAAGTGATCATGGATACATTTGTTGGTTGATGTCACAACTACTTACAACTTCCTGTATTCCGGTGCCAACTACTGACAGGGTGACAAATAATTTTACTTGAAAGACTCCCCCTAGGCCAATGACCCGAGATCAATTTCCAGAGGAATTACCTGAGGTAGCTTCTGGTATGGGCTTATCAGATTCACTCTTCTTTATCCATATTTTCTTCATCTGATCTCTTATTTCTTCCACAGTCACTTTTCCTTTTCCTTTGTCATTTCTCTATGAATTTCTTTCTTGATATATTGGACCTCTTCTATCCATGTTCTTGTTCTTGCAGAATCTTGCAATGTGACCAAATATGTTGCAATTGTAATAGACTAGATTTCTTTGTCCAGGCCATTCATTCCATTGATTTCCCCTTGATCTGCATTGGTTAGCAACATGTCCAAATCTTCCACAGGTGTAGCATTTTACACTCCTTATAATGACAGTCATACTTCTACATTCAATTGACTTATGACCAAACTTATTATAGCTAAAACACTGACCAAGAAATGATGGATTGCTTGAATTTACTTTTCTTCTACACTGAGAAGCCATATGACCAAATTTACTACAAGCAAAGTAGTAACCAATAAACTTTTGAGAATTGGGTTGTCTTACTGGATACCTTCGACCTTTGTTCATCTAATTTCTTTGTCTCGGATCCTTGTGTTCAGATCCAAAGCTTTCTTCCTTCTAATATCCAAGACCTCACTTATCATTTGCATCCTTCTGTCCTTTAGTCATCTCATCAAGCTTAACAAAATTGATCCTAAACTTCTCCTTGTATTCATTTTCAATAGAGAGTTCATCTCTAAGAATAATTATTTGTCTTTCAAGCTCTTGTTCATTACTTCTGGATTGTTGTAGTTCAATCTCTAGTTGAATGAATCCACCATTAACTCTACTGCATTCTTCAGATTTCTCTTTCAAGGACTGAGCCAAATTCTCCTCATTCTTCTTTCTTTCTTCAATCTCCTTAGTTAGCTTCATCGCCATAGATTCCATCTCAAGCTTTAGAGTAGCATTGTCCCTAGCAAGCTTTTCACATTCTTCAGTTATTTCTTTTAGGTTCTGATTCAGGTGAACATTTTCCAAGCTTTTATTTTCTTTCTATTTCAGCTGATTACACAATTCCTCTTTTCTCTTGACTCATTGATTTTATCCTTCAATGACTGAATGAATTTTTTTAGCATCCACAAGATTTTTTTTTAACTCCAGGACTTCTACTTTAGACTAATCAAGATCATCAAGTGCTACCATAAGCTGCTATTGAAGACCACCAGAGTCCATTGTACTTCAAGATCCACCTTAAGCTGTTAAGCTTCTGAAGAGGAACCTGCTCTGATACCAATTGTTGGACTCAAGGAACACTGAGAGGAGGGGGTGAATCAATGTTCCACAGATTTAAACTTTAAATCTAGATCTTAAGCCATTAAAAACACAAACATAAATAAAGATGCAAGCACATGAACAAGATAATCAAAGCACCATAACACAAATATTTTTGTACGTGGAAACCTTGCTAGGGGAAAAGCCACAGTGGAGATCAATCCACAATTTATATACTCTGTTAAAAGTACATGAAGAAAAGGGAATGAACATGCATTCAAGCACACCACCTAGAGCTCACTGCACAGAAAAAGGAAGGCTCACTACCTTACAAAATGTTAGAGATTACAACAAAAGTTTCAACTAAGAAGATAACATCTAAAAATTCTTGGTTTCAGTTTCAGTGAAGCTCATAAATCAAGTTTTGGACCTTCTGTCAGACTCTTCACTTTGCTTTTGCTCTGTCACCAAATCCTCTTCTGTACCAGAAAAATTCTCATAGCTGATCTTCTGATATTCACATACCTAACTTCTCTGCCCTAAAATTTCTCTCATGTATCTCATGCACACAAAATGAATTGCCCGAACTTGCATAAACACCCGCTATCAATAATTCAAACACTATATGTTGGCTTCACATAAAATATAATATTCTCTACATGTTGGCTTCAAATCATAAATAATTTTTTATTTGTGCCCACACACGTCGACCAAACCATAGCTAGGACCCAAAAAAAATTCTCAAACATAGAAACAATTAAACAATCATCCCTTATACATCCGCAACATGCTTCATTGATTAGGTCGGCCATAATGAACAAATAGATATAAAATCATTCTGTCAGATCTCTTTACTCATACACAGATTAATGCAACATCACAAAACTTACCAATAAGGTACCATACATGCTTAACAACCTGTCTAGGGGATCCAAAACACAAGATGATGATCCAGTGAAGCATACAGATTGGCATACTAATCAGATACCTTGTTCATCATGTTCTATGGTGGTAATACACTGTACTTGACTTTAGCTGCCTATATGACCAGGTTTGGATCTGTGGACCACAATAGTGACTTCAATTGTCATCAATGACAACACTAGAAGCCGTACCAATAATCTCCCTGAGCCATATGCCAACATGAGGACACCTTCCTTGCAGGTCTGCAGGCTTGTGAGGCACTTTTCTCGGTTTCCTTCATGTGAGAGATCTTGGAGGACACCTTCCTTGTAGGTCAACGGGCCTGTGAGGCACTTACATTCTTAAATTCTCTTTCTTCTCAACTTGCATATACCAGATCAAAGATCTGCATCTTCTTCATCTTGAGTATATGCTCTTTCTCTCTTCAACTTCTTAAACTTCTTCTATGTATTGTTTGGGGACGACGCATAGTATTGAGACAACCCTTCTACATCAAGGTCTCTTTACTTTGCTTAATCAAGTCCTTTAGCTTTTTATGTTCTAACATTGTTGTCTGGTGCAAGTTTTTCTTGTCTAATGAATTTGTGTTGCAAGTCTTCAACTTGGGGGTATGCTTCCATGGTTTGAAGAGTTATCTAATTCCTCTACAGTATCCTTTTGGCATATGATGTTATTTCTGTATAGTAGATTTCCTTTAGTGTGCATATTAATGTAGATTGATATGCCCGCTAAAGTGGGGGAAAAATGAATAGTCGTAAAATTGCACCACTTGCAATTTCACATACATTCTTGCATCTTCTTTAGTGTCCACTCCTTTAACATTTGTGTAGGACCATTTTAGCCCTTGCATTAGCCTTTTTCCCTTCTCAGGATGCTCCAACACCCCTTTTTAGCAGCTACCATTGCGTGTCCGCTTTACATCAAACTTTGGGATTTTCTTGCACATGTCATTTTGTAGCGTGACATGTCTGGAGACTAGTGCACCACACGGACATTTGCGTGCCACGCTAGTGTCCTATGACATTTCAACGTTCAAACGACCATTTTTGAGCATGCTTTCCACTTGTCACCACCTTTGGTTGGTGGTAACGGCTCGAGATGCTTTGTAACCGCTTGGGAAGCTTCCTTTTTCTTCTTCTCTCTCTTTAAAAAATTTCCTTTCACTTCATTTGTGACTCTTCCTCCATTTTCTAGCTCCACTCTTCTACTTCTAGCCTCTCTCTTACTTTAGTTCTAGCCTTCTACTCTCCAACTTTTGCTTGTGTAGCTTCATATAGCTTGTTGTAGCAGCTTCAAGCTCTCTCAATCTCCCTATACAACACTCTTTGCAACTCTATTTCCCTTGCTTCATGCTTGTGAGCATCTTGGGATTCCATATCCCTTATCTATTACATGTTTACTTTGTGATATGGGTTCTCCTCCTTGAGTGGGGATTGCTTTTATCACCTCTTTTGTGATATGGGTTCTCCTCCTCGAGCGGGGTTTGCTTTTATCACTCCTACTTGTTGGTGCGTATTCTACTCCTGAGCGGGTTTTTCTTTCACCATGCGCTTTGTTTATTTCTCTCTTTCTCTATCTTCTTGGCTATCTGTGGAGGTGGGAATTCCAAAACAGGGGTTTGACTGAGGAAAAGCCCTATACAACCCCAACATTTTCTCTAGATATCTTACAGATGCAGGTTTTGAAGGCATTCACTTGTTGGATAATTCATCACTCATGTGGTTGTAAGTATTTGCTTTCTTCTTCTTAACTTTATTAGTTCTACTTCATTTTATTGTAGTTCTATTACATTATGTTGCTCTGTTGCATTCTATTAGTCCTTAGTAATCTATTTTCTAGCAACCACTTAAGTATTTTCTATTATAAATTCATTCTCTGGTCTGTACAAGACGCGAGCATGCCTCTGAGATGCCAACACATTGTGTTGTCCTATGGCCAAGAGCTTGTCAATTTGTCTAGAAAATCTTTGTGACCTACTCTTTCAGATTTTGAAACTTCCACGCTATTCCTTGAGGTAGTTTAGGGTAGTTCACCTTGTGAGGCTCTCTGAATGAAGAGAACTCGTGAGTAGTGAATCCCCCTCTTCTACGTGTCTTTTCTGAAGCTAGGCATGGTCAATCAATCTTGCCAACTAGTCAATCCTATCAATCAATCAATCTAGTCAGCCAATTTGGTTAATCAATTATCCTTTTCAATTGGTCAATCCTATCAATCAATTTATTTGGTCAATTAATTCAAACAAATAGTCAATCAATCCATCTGGTCAAATAATCAATCAATCAAATCTTGTCACTCAATCAATTTGGTCAATCAATCAATCAAACTTTTCAATCAATCAGTCAATCAACCTTATCAATCCTATCAAAAAATAAATTATGGCAACTGATCTAAATGGCTGTTGACTTTGTTTGTCTAGCTAGTCTTATCTTTTTGATTTGTCTTTGGTCATGTTACTATCCATCTCGAAGATGCCCCAAGAAGGTTTTAGAGGAGAGATGATGGATCATGACCTTATTTTCTTTTGATTTCTATCCACGGTTTGTCTTGATAAAAAGATTGGGGAAATTGTGTCCTTAGTATGAGTCATGACATTCCTTGTTTATTGAGTGTATATTTTTGAAAAGGGATAACATTGCACACCTTGGTCTATGTCATACCATCGTGTTTCTTGTCTATTTTCTATAATTTTATTGCCCAATGATGATAAACATACATGTCTGGAAGCTATTAAGAAAGAATATCAAATCCCTTGTCATTTGACTAACTTCGCACTAACATCCATCTTCTCTATGCTTGCACTCCTTCTGTTCTATAATCATCCTAATGGCATCTTGTGACACACAAAAATATCATGCATGCATAATCATGTTAGAAGCATCATAGGCATCATCATAAACATGTTAGGTCATCCATATTGCATTTGAAAATACAAAAATGTAGACAACATCTCATCATAAAGAATCATATATGCATCCATATAAGCATTGCATGTCCTAATCACATAATATCATCCTGCATTCATGAACCATTAGCATACATCCCATTACATACATCTCATCGCATATCACATCACATTTGCAAATTGTTCAAAATAAATTATACAAATCATCACATTTTAGGTGCATATCCATAACACACATCCATTATCCATATCATTACATTTGCATACATCATACGTATCCATATTACATTATTTCATAAACATGAATTATCCATAACATCATAAAGCATGCATCACATGTGCATCAACATAAGAATCATAATCATATAGAACCATCTTGCATATAGATTGCATGAACATAAAAGTGAATTGTATAAATCTAAAATCCATCATAGCAATATAGATCAAGTGCACCCATTCATACATCGTAAGATAGAAAATCATACATGAGCATAAATCATCATCCATAATGCATGTCATAATCATATAGAATCATCCCAAAATCATATAAATGCATAATATAATCATATCATTGTCCATCATATAGAAACATACATAATAAATGAAACATCACATAGTCACTGCCAAAATCATGTATCTCGCATATATATATCAAAAATCACTGTCACAGTACAATATTAGGATGAATCTTAAAAATGGAGCTCGTAGGCTCAATAAAAAATATACATGTCTCAGTGCCTAATATGTGAACCAAAATCAATCATACATACTGATCTAATATATCAAATGCTGAGTCCAAACCCTAATGTGAACATCCTAAAGGTCTGTAAGCTAAATTCTTTCACTGTTAATGCATCAAAATTGCTTTTTGAAATAATTTCTCAAATTTTTTGAAAATTTGAAAAAATTTCCGGGGGGGCATGGGTCTATCCTGTCTTCATAGGGCACATCGAGGCATGTGTTGAACTGAATTCTTCTTATTTATTCTTTGACACAACAATCAAAATCACATTATGTCAAAGAGGGGCAAAATGCAGACACTAAAAAATGTCCTACACCTGCGAACACCATTTTTCCGCATCATTCTCTCTTCTCCACCATATGATTAAATAATTTTAATTATTTAATTATTTCTCTTTAATCACATTCTTCTATTAATTAAATAATTTTTATTATTTAATTAATTCACATTCCCTTTCTTTATTCTTCTTTTGATTAATTAAGTAAATTAATATTTATTTAATTACACCGCTAACATTCTCTTTCTTTCTATAATTAAATAAATTTTCATTTATTTAATTATTTTCTCTTCATTATTTGTCTATAGTTAAATAATTATTTTTAATTATTTAGCTATTCATTAATCTTTTTTGTCCTTTTATAGTTAAATAATTATTGGAATTATTTAACTACCCTTTATCACTCTTCCATCATTAAATAATTAATCTTATTTAATCATTTAATATCTCTACCCATTTCCCTCTTATTTTAAATGGTTGCACAATCATTTTAATTAAATGTCCATTTCCCTTATTCTCTCACAAATAAATAATCTAAATGATTATTTAATTTATCACATGCTTCTCCATGAATTAAATAATCTTATTATTTAATTCCTCCACTTTCCCTCCACTTCCTCTTTTGAATATTGACCATTGATTACTTTCGGTCTCCTTTCAATCTTGACAGTATATCCTTAGAAATCCCTAACCTTGCCTCTCTATGGTGCAAGCAACCACCACCATTGATCTTGACATCATTACGACTTTCGATCTCAACTGTTCATTCAAGTAACTTTTATATAAAAGAGAGTTGTCTCCTTAATTTTTGTTTTACAACCACATTCTCCAAAGTTCTTGCTATCTTGTCATTGTCACTTGCAAGTATTCAAACACTTCAAAATCTAAGGGCAAGCTTGCACATTAAGCAAAATGGAGGAGATGCAAGGAAGATGAACCAACTTCAACATGGGGAGTTTAGCTTAACTTTGTTGTTCATTTGCTTTCCATTGTTGATTGTGCTTATTTTTTGGATTGGGATTCTAGGCTTAGATTTTAGGTAGTTGTGGTTGTTATCATTGATCTTAGCCTTTCGTTTTGTTTTCTAACCCTTCCTTACAATTATATTTAAACTTACTTCCCAAATATATTTCTGCTACTGATATTTAATCCAATAGATTTATTATTCATAATTCTTATTCCTTGTTTCCAATCTGTTGTTCTTTTCCTAGCTTTTCCCTTAATGCCTCACCGAATGAATTGATCTTCCCTATATATCTCATACCTTTCATTTCTTCGGGGTCACACCCCTTTGTTATTATTTCCCTTTTGGAAGGGTCACAACCATTCCTTAATCGTTGATCTAAATCCTTAACAAATTTTAATTAAAATATCTTTTATCAAAAGGGGGTCGTTTCCTTTTGCATCTTAACTTGAGCGCTGCCTTGATCATTTCCTTTTGTTATTAATCGCTGCTTTATACCACTTCAATCATTGTTGTTATTAATTCTCTTCTATTTCAAAATTTATGCTACCTTCTATAAATGCTCTTATATGAATCGATGTCCTTTTATTTATGGACTAAATAGTTGGCATACTGATTGTTGGATGAATAGGGGGACATATTTGACAACCAAGTCTGACATGGAATATCTTGTCCCCATGTTAAGGAAATGTTAGTATATTTATTTTATATTAGTTTGTATATATTTTATTATATTATAATAATTATAATTATAATAAAATTAAATTGTTAATATTTATATTGTCATTTATTTTATTTATGTATTTGCATTTTAACACTTAATTTTTTTAATATTTTAGTGTTACAATTTTGGAGGCATGACAGAGTCATATCAAAAGGTACCACATGAAGATACATAGTCATTTTTTTGTTATCTTTGTTAAAGTTTTGATTATGAATCTTTACATCCATAGGGATTTCCAACTTAATTGCTTGATTATCAATATCTTCAACAAATTCTTTATATATGGACAAGTGCATGAAAATGGGGGACAAAAAAGGAGTCTTAAATGGCCACTTTTTTTTCTAAAATCAAGAAAGACTGATCTTGGATGAGAATTTGAAGATAGTTACACTCAAAATTTGAAGATGCAACATAAATAAGAGTCACAGTGCTTCGAGTCTACTTTCTAAACTATTAATTCTTTTAGAAAATGGTAGAGATTAAGGGGTTCAAAAAGGGGGGCCACACAAAATGGTTTTGTCTTTTAAAAAAAAAATAACATAGTGTCTGGTGTGGCCCCCTTAAAATGTTACCTTTTTTAATATTTTAAAAATCACTTTGGTGAGAAATTAGCTAACACCATGTAGTTTATGCCCATTTTTTTTGCTATTTTTTAATGAATACATCAATTTTTACTATTTTTCAAGGTGGACACATCTTGAAAAATACAAAATTGAGTATACTCCCCCCTAAAATTTTTGAAAACTGATCAAAAATCATTTTTTCTTTTGAATAAGTGTAGAATGGAGTCTACTTTTAAAAAATATAATTTATTTAAAATTTCGACGAATGGTTAATAAATAAAGTAAAAAAGTACCACACAATGGTTTTTAACAGAAAAATAGATACACTAACAAAATAAATTAAAAATGAAAACCTTTATATACTCAAAACATAAAAAAATTGCATGGTTAGAGAGCTAAAAGTGAGCTTAACATTATCGTGGTAGTTTTTGACTTGACATTGAAAAACGCGCAAACCTGATGAGGAGCACACTCAAGATTATTTTTTTTATAATTTGCAAAAACATGTCTTTGGACGTTGAAAAGTTAGTCCAACCCTTTGAGTTGGAAGCCCAAAGCATCCAAGACAAAGGCTTGGAAATTTCCAAAGCAAATTTAATAATGCACATGTTATAACTCACTCATGTTTTTATGAAGGAAATTGATCCTTTCCTCACCTCTCTCCCGCTTTCTATTGATCCTTCTCTCTCTTCATCCCTCTCTCTCTCTCTCTCTCTCTCTCTCTCTCCCCTCTCTACCTCTCTCTCCCCTCCTTCTCTTTGTTCTTCTCTTTCACTCTCTTCTCTCTCCCCCCTCTCTAAGTCGTTACCCCTTCACTTCCACCCTCTCTCTCTTCCTCCCCTCTCCAGGCCTATATTATTCATGGTTTAGGGTTGAGGGTTTAGTGTATAGGATTTAGGGCCTAGGGTTGAGGAATAGTGTTTAGGTTTGAGGGTATATGGTTGAGTGTATAGGGTATAGGTTTGAGGGTATTGGGTATAGGGATTATGGTGGATGGTATAAGGTATGGGGTTGAGAGTGTAGGGTTTAGGGTATTGGTTTTATGGTTAAGGCTATAAGGTATAGGGTTTAGGGTTGAGGGTATTAAGTATAGTGTCGAGGTTATAGGGTTTACAGTTGAGGGTATAAGGTATAGGGTTTATGGTTAAGAGTATGGAGTGTAGGGTTGATGGTTTGGCATATAAGCTTTAGGGCCTAAGGTTAAAGTATAGTGTTTCCATTGCATCTTAATCAGGGTTTTAGTAGTTATGTTTATATTTAGTACTAGGGTTTTTGGAATGAAGGTCTTCTTTTCTAGAAGAACAATTTATTCTTGTTGAAACCAATATTATATGATGGATTAAAAATTGGAAAAAGCACATGGAGAAGATTTAGCACCTACTTCTAGGGAGACAAGTTCCACTAATGTGAAATTATAATTAGTAAAATTTAGAGGCAATGGAAATTTCCATGATATAACTCAAGGATTGAATTCAAATTCTAGTGGAAAAAACAAAAAATGCCAATAATCATGAAATTTCCATGATATATGACCCTCGATTTATTCTCGTGGTGTGAAGTATTCCATTTTCCCTCAACACCAACATGGAGAGAGCAATGCCACACCCGATGTAGAGGCCTTGCAGACCAAGTTGTAGGAGACCTTGCTTGAACAGGTCGCTATAAATGCTCGAGTATAATTTTACTCTTGGTCTCAATGCCCAAATATTCATTGGGGTAGGGTATTTGATGCCCAGACCTCTTGGACTATAGAAGGGTTCAAATCCAACTGAGAGGTCACATGGGCCAACATCTTAGACAATGTAGAGAACTGACATCAAGGAAAAGACCATCAAAAATAAAATTCTACAAAACATTAGCTACTTACCCATGGGATCACACATGAGCTCTAGTTTCATCAATTTTACAACTATAAAGCTAAGATAAGAGCTTAAATGAAAGCAAAATTTCCAAACAAGTTTCAAAATAAAGGATTAGCCCTTATGCAATAAAGCCCAACATAGGACTTAGGTAGAGTTAGGATTTATTTTTAGAAGATTATATCAAGAAAAAGAAAGAGGAAAAAATGACGCACACTATAATACTGTAGGAGAACATATTATACATCTCTTTAAGAAAAAAATGTTGTCAATCAACCGAGTTATCACATGTTGAGGAGCTATCATGCTGTCACAAGCCTTTGAATTTTTTTAAAACTGATCCCACGACAAGCCTAGATGCATGCCTTAAGGAGATGTGTGTTAGCATATTTTGTGAGCTCAAGAGAGGAAAGCATGCACAAAATAGAGCTTACAATGGGATAGAAAATGAACAAATAAGAATGCATGAGTCAGGGACATGTGTCAACATATTGTGTATGAGTGCATACATGAGTTCCTATGAAAGAATTAAGCATGTGATATGCTAAATATGTGTGATGGGGGCTCAACCTATCCATGCCAGCGCTAAGGGGATGGGTGTTAACAGTGTGTGAAGTGAATGAAAAATAGGCATGTAAAATGAGGAAGTCCTACGAGATGCTACCATGTGGTTGGTGGGGCCTGATATAGTCAAAAATTCAGTGATAACATACATGCACATGGGGTAAATGGGCTTAGCCAGTTCCTAGGCAATGGATCGGTTGAGAAATATAGCAGGGACCTTGAGAAAATGACTCAAAGGTTGGGTAACCTAGACAATAGGTCAGGGATGAAATATAAAAGTAAAGTGCATGGGCCTAGGGCTAAGGTTTTAGGTTTTTGCAATAATTTTATAATTTCCACTTTGACAACAATTTTTGCAATATTTATAATATTTGGAATTATGCAAGAAAAGGGTAAAATATTTTGATTTTTCCTTTATTTACTTGGGGAAAGCCCTTTCAAGAGAAAAAACCCACACTCCAAAAGCCACCCAATATTATTCAAAATCACAAAGATTACAATATACTGTAGAGCAAGCTTCTGATAGGAGTATCACCAACCAGAGATCCAGATGCAACTCCACTGTTATCAGACTCTCAGAATGTGTCACAATACACAACCATAATACAATGCCCTCATAAAATAGGGTTGCCTTCTAGGGAAAGTCAAGCTAATAAATATTGCGACCCTCCCCCCGGTTGTTGTCAGATGAACAATACCTTATGTATCAACAATAACTTATATACAATTGTAAGGTTGAGACACATTTTCCCAAAAACACCTGTGCAACTATACATGTAGTTATAAAAAAGTATTTACTAAAATTGTATATGTAACCATACATTACAAACACTATCACATCATCCAATTTTCCAACTTCTTTATATGTAACTATTTAGTCACTCACAATCATGCTTCCTACATCAATGCTTTCTTTTAGACACATATTTTAACATGAAACCACTAGTAGATACCACTAATATCCATATAATTATTATCACACAACATGTTTCCACTTTTAAATTTCACTAACCATGCAAAAAACACATGCATTTGCATCATTTCACATGTTGAATGTCATAGATTTTTCTTCATCAATTCTCTAATGTTTATAATAAATTATCATTGTTATCTAATCTTATAAAATTTATTGAACACCTGGAATACTGAGAGAGGGGGGGGGGTGAATCAGTATTCCATTAAACCATTCACATAATATCCATCCAAGTAATAACACAACTCTAACTATAATAACAAGTGAAAGCATTGAAACAACACAAGATCACAACACACATGAACACCAATATTTTTACATGGAAAACCCAAAATGGGAAAAACCACAATGAGGGTTAGCTCACAATATAATATATCCGGATATAGAATATTACAAGGGCTCACTTCTAGGACACACTATCCTTGAATTCTCACAACCTGAAGTAAATTATAAAATAGAGTATGGCTCACTACCAAGAGATGAACTAAGATGAAATGCACCTTCCTTGTGCTAGAGTTTAGTTCTAGTGAAGCACATAATACAAAAACACTTCTCTATAAAATTCTTTCTGCTCATACATATAATTTCTCACTTTTTCACTCTCTGACCATCATAATTTCTCTCTATCTCTCATATTGATCACTGTTCACACACCTTGTTATCTTCGAAAGTGTCTTACATATATATATAAATACTGTATATAACACTAATTAGGTTGACCTAATTAGAGTAACCTTATTTCAAATCACAATTAAATCTGTCGACATTATCCTCAAAACATATTCATCTTTGTTCCCAACATAAGCATGTAATACATGGTATCAGTTGACACAAACCTAAGATAGATCCATTTAGCTACACAACACACAAGTTCATAATTAGGTCAGCCAAAGTTAGACCTAAAACATCAAAACTCCAAACGTATATGCAATACACCAAATGTGTAACATCAAAAACATGTTAGAACATAAAAAATTATCCTTTAGACAAAATCAAGTAGCTTATCTTCAATTCTGCAATACAAAATGATTAATCATGAGAGAATGTAGAATCTCCCACAATAGTGTGTTGTACAAAGACTTATTGTAATTTTTAGAGAAAAACACTGTTACCCATAACTTTTGAATGCGTTCACATATCATCACAAAAATTTGAGGTAAGATGAATCTTGTAGTCCAGAATCTATGTATAAAGTCCTATAGTAATATCTTTCTTTGAGGTAGAATCCAAACCAAAAAACCAGATCAATGAAATAGAACACTATTTTACCAAACTTTTGCTAACTGTATCTTTCCAACCATATAACCAAGCCAACTAAAATCTTGTCAGTAGATGTACATGATGTCAAGATAGAACATATTATCTGCTTCTAAATGAATCTTACAAAATAAGATAATCCGAACCAAAATACCGGATCAAAAAACTTCCAGTACTGGATAAGTATAGCTCGAACTATTATTACCGGAGCAACTAATAACAATCTTGAACTTTCCAACACTAATGTAAATGTTGAAATCAATGACAATCTTCCAATTTCCAACAATCTCCCCCTTTTTCATTGATGACAACACATGAATGTGAAAAAATTCAAGAGAAAAATCTCTTTCTCCCCCCAAAAAAAGAATTTCTTCTTTTCACATGGTACTGTCTCTCCCCCTTTGACATCAATGGAAAAGGATAAGAGATATAGAATGCTTTAACAATTTCCTTTGCATTCATGAGTACTCCCCCTTAAAGTACATCCAAAACAATAACTGTAAGTAATCAACTAGAGGTGGTTATCCATTGAAGATTGTGAAGAGTGCCTGTCCAAGAGGATTTACTTCCATCCCAGAGCTTCTTTGCTTCTATCAAGGCTTTGCATAGATAATTAAGATCAACTAGGATGTCTTTTCTTCAACTAGAGTCCCGACAGTGACATTTGAGTTCAGAATCCTGTTAGCTAGAGAAAGAGCATAATAGATAGGTGTGGATTTAATCTTTATTAGATAGCTAAGCTTCCCATATTGTTCAATCATTTCTCCTTTCTCCTTGTGTAATGCAAGATATTATTCATGAAAATTTGTTAAACCATACCAAGTTTGATCATCCAGATCCAAAGTTGGATTAAAGGTGTTCGATGCATACTTTATTTGTGTCTCAATTGTGTCCTCGACATTCTTAAGTATTTGAATTGCATCGGGCCATTTCCAACAAAATGAGAATAGATTTTTGGACTCTTTTTCACACTCTTGAACTTCCTTAAGTTTCTCAAGTGCAATGCTATGTGTAGACTTGCATCTATCTTCAATTTCCAACAAGGATTTTTCTTTGACCCACGTAACCATTTCACTTAATGCTTGAATTTTTAGTTCTTTAAATGAGTCAGTCAATGCATTTGAGCTTTCCACAATGGACTGTGAGGTACCCGAGACAACTCTAGGAATAATTTGAATATGTACCTTTCTCCTAGCTAGTTGCTTGATTCACCTTGGAGCGAGCTCTACTTGAGCAGTTAATGCATGGAACTTAGTGGATTTTCTCTTTTCTTTGGAGGCAGTTATTGACTTACCAAAGATCCCTTCTAATTTTTCATGAATTTCTCAAGCCACTTTTGTATAAGTACCAAATCTTGGTCTGATGGGGTTTCGAGAAATAATAATTAACATTTCAATATAGCCAACAACATAATATTTTTCCAATCACCCTTAACTGGCTGGGAATCTATGATTTCACCGTTCGCGGCTACCTTGATAATGTAGTATTTAGTGGATATCAAAAATGTTATATCATCCTTATATTTGGTTACTAGTTCTCTTGGAATTCTCCTCCTATTTGCACTTCTCTAGAATTTTCCAAAGAATGTAGCAAGGGCATCTCCTTGTGCATCCAAATCTCCAATGTTTCTCATTAATTATCTAATATGATGCTACGCCCTTAATATTGAGTGTACATGGGTTATGAATAATGGAGTCGACTTGGTGGCAATCTTAACTTTCTATTAAGTCCCATATTATCTATTTAGTATATTGTTATTTAGTTGTTTAGATTAAGCCTAAGTCTTATATAGGTGTGTCTAAGTTGGCTAGGTGATATTGAATAGTAGGTATATATAGGAGGTTGTGATTCTTATTTCATCATCAGAATTAATGAGGTGGTTCTCATTTAGAATGTTGGAGGTTTTTACAAGAGTGGCTTGTTATTCTTAGTTGTTATCAAGAGTATTTTGTAGCATATTTCGCATCTTATTCTTCTATTGTGCGAGTTATTTCATAACATTTGATGTGCAATCAATTTGGTATTCTCCCAAACAACTTCTCCTATAGTAGGTGCTTCCTTCATGAACTAAAAGCTTAGGCATATTATCAAGGTTCCGTACTTAAATGTGCAATTTTTCTTCTTGATGTCATTCAAGTTCTCCAATAATTGTTGCTGGAGCAACTCACAAAGATCATATTCAATTCTTTTCTCAACCATATCTAATGCTATATCAATTGCAGTGGTAAAAACATCATTATCACCAAAGATCAAATGTGTAATAATCATACTCGCATACTAAACTATTGGATTACTAATTTTAGTAAATTTACTCTTCATCAATCCTTTTCTTTTGTTAGATTTACATGTCGAAGTAGGTCTGGAGGAAGACAAACTGGTAATGTCTCTAATTGCTTCTTTGGTTATCATGATATGAGAATCATTAAGCCATAAAAATTGGTCATGAAATCTACTAAGTGCCAATCTAATACACCTCTCTTCATTTCTGAAGTCAAGAAACCAATCCCACACATCCAATTTCATCTCTATTAGTACAATGTGTTCTAGTTTCAGAGTGTATTCATCTCCAATTAATTTTTTAGAACACATTAAGCATGCCTTTCCATAAAAAGGTTCTTCCAACTTGTTATGAATATATGTTCCAATATCTTCAATCAAAATAACACCAAGAGGAAATTTTGAAAATGCACCTAAGGGGTCAAGTTTTAGGGTTTTAGCAGGGTAGCATTTAATTTGTGGTTTTAGTCTTTCTAAATTATCTACGACTCGAGGTGTATCCATCATATTGAATAGAATTCAATGAATAATTCATAGAGAGTAATGTATAGCTATGATCACTTACCTTTCGCCTGCACACCAAAGCCAAATTCTGAAATTTTGTAGTATGGAAATGCTTCCAACTCTTCAAGCTTGCTACGCAGTCTACTTCATTTTTGTAAATGATTTTCGTTGAATTATTTTTCTCTTTAATGCACTTAAATTTTAGTTTTTGATCCCATTTTCTTTAGTAATAAAAGCTTCAGATCGTAGATGAATATCCTTGGAATTTGTGTGTACTTCCATCTTTTCAAACTCTGCAATATTTCATCTTCACACATGTCCACTTAAAATTACTTTCCCAAGAGATCATGAATTTGTTACCTTCAATAAATGCATTAGTGTCATGATATGACACCATATACTGGTAGGGGGACATTAAATTTTCTAATTATTTCTTCCCCTTAGCTACTGCCTGGATTTAATTTTTGACTAGATTATTTGTACTGGGGGATGGTACAAATGAAATTGAAACTTCTAATTCTCTTTGCTTCTTAAATTATCCTTCCTTTATCCAGATTCTTTCCATTTCCTTCTTAACTTCTGTTGGATCAATCTTAGTGATTGGTTCATTTCTCTTTTTTGGATAATCTCTTTTCACATTTTTGCTTTTGCAATTTCTAGCAAGGTGTCCAAGTTTGCTGCAAAGATAACAAATAACATTCTTCCATCCAATTTGTACTTTATTCAATCTATGTTTGCATTGGTTAGCCTTGTTTCCAAACAAATTGTAGTGATAACAATTACCTTTAAAGGGATAGTTCATTCTATTCAACATCTATCTTCTGCATTCTATAGCTTTATGTCCAATTCTTTTGCATTTAAAACAATGAGCAGAGAATGATATAACATTTTGACTCATTCCATCATTCTATTTTATTCTATTTCTACAATCTTTTATTCTATGTCCAAGTCTATTGTATGAATAACAAATAACATTAAAAGATGAGTACCTTTGAGCATTAGGTTGTCTGATAGGAGTCCTTCCAATATTGCTTCTTTTCCTTTGATTGCCAACCTTGCTAGATGATAGAATTGCTTTAAAATTTTGTCCTTCTTCAAGTCCCAAACCACTTTTATCCTTAGAGGGTTTTTGTCCTGCAACTAGTTCATCCAACATTTTGGAACTTGTTTTGAATTTTTCCTCACGAGCTCTTGCTTTCTCTAGGTTTGATCTTAAAGTTACTGCTTCTTGTTCAAGCTTTGTACATTTATCAACCTTGCTCTAAATTTTAGCTTTTTGATAGTCCTCAATCCTTCTCTTTTCTTCCACTTGTTCTTTTAATCCAGTGATGTCCTAATTTTCCTTTTTCAATAGATCATTGAATTCTCTATGCATTTCTTTGAATTTCTCAATATGTTCTCTTAGCTTCTTGATGCACTCATTTGCTTCCTTGAGGCTTTCCTTCAAATCTTTGTTTTCTTCTTCAACACTGTCAAGATTTTCAAGAGCAATTTCAAGTTCATTATTATTATCTAGGATGCAGTCTTCTTCAATATGTTTAGTAGGAATTTCTTTCGAAGGAACATGAAATCTCTTATCTACCATGTGTTCAAATTCCAAGATCTTCCTCAAGCTGTTAGGCATTTCAAAAGGAATTTGACTCTGATACCAATTGTTGAACACCCAAAATACTGAGAGGGCGGGGGGGTGAATCAATATTCCATTAAACCATTTGCATAATATCCATCCAAGTAATAACAAAAATATAATTTAATAACAAGTGAAAGCATTGAAATAGCACAAGATCACAACACACATGAACACCAATATTTTTACGTGGACAACCCAAAATGGGAAAAACCACGGTAAGGGTTAGCTCACAATATAATATATCTGGATATAGAATATTACAAGGGCTTACTACTAGGACACACTGTCCTTGAAGGCTCACAACCTGAAGTAAATTATAAAATAGAGTATGGCTCACTGCTAAGAGATGAACTAAGATGAAATTGACCTTCCTTGTGCTAGAGTTCAGTTCTGGTGAAGCACATAATACAAAAATACTTCTTTGTACAATTCTTTCTACACATACATATAATTTCTCACTTTCGCACTCTATGACCATCATCATTTCTTTCTATCTCTCATATTGATCACTGTTCACACACCTTGTTATCTTCAAAAGTGTCTTACATATATATATAT
>VDFB02353493.1:211396047-211526304 GCA_007258455.2 Sequoia sempervirens
CAGATCAACCACCCAACTAGTCTTCAATCCCAATTGATCAATTTCCTAATCATCAATACCTGTCAAGTTGGTGGTCTTATCATTTTGTCTTATTCAAGATGCATCCTTCCTAAATTTGGACTTTGTCATCTATCAACCTTGTCATTCGCCTTATACATGATATGTCTTGTATAGTCATAAAATTGCACTGCTTGCAATTTCACATACATTCTTGCGTCCGCTTTAGTGTCCACTCCTTTAACATTTGTGTAGGATCATTTTAGGCCATGCATGAGCTTTTCTCTCTTCTCAGGATGCACCAACACCCCTTTTCAGCAGCTACCCTTGTGCATATGCTTTACATCAAACTTTGGGCTTTTCTTGCACATGTCGTTTTGTAGCATGACATGTTCAAACACTAGCGTGTTGCATGGATGTCTTCAGGCCGTGCTAGCATCCTATGACATTTCAACGTTCAAACGACCATTTTCAAGCATGCTTTCCAATTTTCACCACCTTTGGTTGGTGGTAATGGCTCGAGATTTTCACTTCATTTGTGACTCTTCCTCCATTTTCTAGCTCCACTCTTCTACTTCTAGCCTCTCTTACTTTGGTTCTAGCCTTCTACTCTCCAACTTTTGTATGCATAGCTTCATATAGCTTGTTGTAGCAGCTTCAAGCTCTCTCAAGCTCCCTTTACAATACTCTTTGTAGCTCTATTTCCCTTGCTTCATGGTTGTGAGCATCTTGGGATTCCATATCCCTTATCTATTGCATGTTTACTTTGTGATATAGGTTCTCCTCCTTGAGCGGGGATTGCTTTTATCACCTCTTTTGTGATACGGGTTCTCCTCCTCGAGCAAGGTTTGCTTTTATCACTCCTACTTGTTGGTGTGGGTTCTACTCTTGAGTGGGTTTTTCTTTCACCACACACTTTGGTCATTTCTCTCTTTCTCTATCTTCTTGGCTATCCGTGGATGTGGGAACACCAAAATGGGTGTTTGACTAAGGCAAACCCCTATACAGCCCCAACATTTTCTCTAGATATCTTATAGATGTAGGTTTTGAAGGCATTCACTTGTTGGAGGATTCATCACTCGCGTGGTTGTAAGTATTTCCTTTCTTCTTCTTATCTTTATTAGTTCTACTTCATTTTATTGTAGTTCTATTGCATTATGTTGCTTTGTTGCATTCTGTTAGCCCTTAGTAATTTGTTTGCTAGCAGCCATTTAGGTATTTTTTGTGATAAATTCATTCTCTGGTCCGTACGAGATGCCAGCGCGCCTCTAAGATGCCAGTGTGCCGCGCTATCATTCGTAACTTGCGCTATCATCCTGTGGCCGAGAGCTTGCCAGTTTGTCTAGAATATCTCTGTGACTTGCTCTTTTAGATTATGAAACTTCCGCTCTATTCCTTGAGGTAGTTTAGGGAAGTTCACCTCGTGAGGCTCTTTGAATGAAGAGAACTCATGAGTAGCGAATCCCCCTCTTATAAATTTTGGTGAACCCGACGTGAAGAGAAAATATTTTGAAAAACTAGGAATTTATTTACCTGTACTTGGTGCGGTCATAACTTTTGACTCAGTGCTCATAATTCAGAACTGTTTGCACCATTAGAAAGGTCTTCTAGAGAACTAGTTCAGTCCCTAAAATGCAAGTTCCTTCAACAATAAAACATTAGGGACTGACGCTAGTTACAACCTCAAATTCCACTCTGAAGACCTCCGAAAATGCAAATTACTAGAACATAGAAAATACTAAAAAAATCGTAATGGATTTAATATCTTCTTTTATTGGTTCAGTATCTAATTTTGTTCAAAATGTTAATGATATTCCATTTGATGCATGTGATGGTGGATTGGCCTTTCCTATATCACTTGATATCTTTGATCCTTCTCGTGAAGGTCCTCTTGCTTCGGAGGATATTTTGTTGCAAGAAGAAGAAATCATTGATACCTTTCTTAATGTTACTTTACCTTCTATTCATTCCAATGCACTCTCTTCTAGAGATGTTGCATTGGTGAATGACGAATCTACTCTTCATTCCAATGCACTCTCTTCTAGAAATGACACATTTGTGAATAATGAGTTTCTTATCTATTCCAAAGCACTCTCCTCTAGAGATGATGCATTAGCGAATGATGAACCCCCTTCCACATCTAATTCTCCCTTGATCGATGTTGAGAATGTTTCTTTGAATAATTATTCCAAATTTGATCCTGTTTGGATTGATGTTGAGAATATGTCTTCAAATAATCATTCTACTAGTTGTGATTAATCTGTAAATGTAATATATGTCTCTGCTGCCCCTCAAAGGCCTAAGAGACTGATCATTTACGTGATTCCAATTAGTCCTTCTCCTAAAAGGGTTTGTTTTATTGATGGTATTCCATTCAATAGTGATTCCCTTGATCCTTATAAAGCTCCCTCTTATAGAGCGGTAGCCCATACTTATGAGAATAATATGAATAAAAAACCAAGCCTTCTTCAAGCACCTAAACCCATGACTAAAGCACCTAGTGATTGTGATCTTGTTGAGAAAATTCGAGTTACTCTGGCTAAGATCTCACTATGGGACTTGCTTCAGTTTGATTTAGTTTATCAAGGTATGCTTCAGGAAGCCTTGCAAAGGATCCTCTTGCCTTCTTTTGCTAGGTCAACAAATGCTGATGCATTGATGGTGTATATTCATGCAGATTCACCAAATATTACATTCTATCTGCAGGAACTCCCGCCTTCAGAAGTACAAAAGCAAGCGAACCCTCTAATGATTATAGTCAACATTAATAAAATTGGTATTAGACGTACTCTTGTTGACACCGGTTTGGCACTCAATGTGTGTAGTATCGATCTATTGCCTAAGATTAATATTGATTCATCATCTCTTAATACTTCTATTGTTATTTGTGGGTTTGATAATGTTGGGCGACAAGCTTTAGGTACAATAGTATTACCTTTGCAGCTTGGACCCGTTACCATACCTACCCTTTCATATGTTATGTCAGAAAAGTTACTTTATAACCTTCTTCTTGGTAGATCGCGGATTCATGCTATGGGTGCAGCCCCATCTACTTTGCATAAACCTATTAAGTTTATTTGCAATAATAAAGTAGTCACAGTCAAGGCTGACCCTGATGCTATGTGCTTATGTGAGATGGTAGTTGCTGGTCATCTTTTGGTTGTGCCTACTCTTATTCCTTCAATGCTTTCCAATTTTTTGATGTTTACTCTAGTAGTACCTACTACAAAGGATACTCTTGAGATAAATTTTCCTAAGGAAGATCCTTCTGAAGCAAGAAATCCTAGATCTACTCCTTCTCAAAAGAATGCATGTCTTGGTGATGATTGGGTTTCTCTAGACTTTACAGATTCCTTCAGTGGTGAACATAAAGTCAACCTGATCCACTGAAGCCTTCCAATAACATCATCCACACCTGCTATCATAGAGGACTATTCTTCTATATCGCAGGGTAGTATGAGTAATAATTGTAATGTTCTTAGTGTTGATCCTTCTTCTGAGGAAGATGATTATGCTTCTGCTAAAGAAGATAATATTGATAGTCCTGTTAAAGAGGATGATGGTGATCCCATAGAGGAGTGTGATCCCCATTGTTGGGACAATTCCCTTTATGAGGATCCTCCTTCTCTTCAAGATTTGCAAACACGTTATGGCCCCGACTTTAAGCTTGTCTCTAAATATGGTTATGAGTGTAAAGGTTGTGGGCGTAAAAAACAAGGCATTCAGGTCCCTATAGGATTCAAACCCCATAAGTGCACTTTAGGACTTGGTTTCTCTTAGGAACAATCTAAATGGAAGCCATGGTTGAGTGACAAGAATTCTTCTCAACCTCATTCTGTTGAAAAGATTCTTCCTCCATTGTCTTCTATCTTCGTGCCTTCTTCTTCTTGTGAGAAGTCAAACCTTTCTCCACAAGAGAAAGGGTTGCTTCCTACTCCTCATCCTCTATCTGAGCAAGAGTGTATTTTTTTGTGGCTTCTAAAAGCCCACTTAATCACTCTTCCTTCTCCTACTATGCATACCATTAAGTGCTTGGCCATTCCACAAGTGAATGTAAAGCCACGAAGGATAAAATACAAAAAATTCTTGATTCAGGTGTCATCAAACTCCCATTTGATTAATGCACCCACCTTTTCTTTGCACGTCAAGTGATATCGAGGTGTACCTCTATCCTGCATGTTCTAAGAATCTTGTATGTTGGGGGCAGTGATAACTTATTCCAAATATGTGCTTCCTTCTTAAAGAACCCCCTCATCTCTCTTCTCTCTATATTCTAAATGAAGCATCCCTTGAGTGGACCCCTTTTCTCTTGAAGGGTTCTCGAGGGACCCCCTTTGAAAGATTTTATCTCGAATGAATTCTTTACATCTAGCTTGGGGGCAGCTTGACTAGACCTCACTTTTCAAACAATGCATCCCTTGAGTGGATCCCTCTTCTTTTGAAGGGTTCCCATGGGAGCCCTTTGAAATTCTTCCAAATTGTCGAAGGTCTGCATGACTATTTGCCTACTTGCCTGCGTGGCCGCTTTTTGACATGTGAGAGATCTCAGAGGATACCTCCTTGTAGGTCTATGGGCCTATAGGGTGCCTCCTTTGAGCTTCCTCCATGCAAGAGATCTTGGGGATGGCTCCCCTATAGGTCTGTGGGCATGTAGGGTGCTTTCTTTGGGTTTCCTCCATGTGAGAGATCTTGGGGGATACCTCCTTGTAGGTCTGTAGCTCTGTAGGGTGCTTTCTCGGCTTCCTCCATGTGAGAGATCTTGGGGACGCTTCCTTGCAAGTTTGCGGGTTTGTAAGGTGCTTTTATGGGTATCCTTCATGTGAGAGATCTTGGAGGTGTTCGACTCGAGGAACACTGAGAGGGGGGGGTGAATTAGTGTTCCATAGATTTAAACTTTAAATCCATATCTTAAGCCATTAATAACACATAAACAAAAATAAATATGCAAGCACATGTACAAGATAATCAAAGCACCATAACACAAATATTTTTCTACATGGAAACCCTGCTAGGGGAAAAACCACGGTGGAGATTAATCCACAATTTATATACTCTGTTAAAAGTATGAAGAAAAGGGAATGCACATGCATTCATACACACTTCCTAGAGCTCACTACTCAAAACAAGGAAGGCTCACTTCCTTACAAAATGTTAGATATTACAACAAAATTTTGAACTGAGAAGATAGCATCTAAAAATGCCTGGTTTCAGTTTCGGTGAAGCTCATAAACCAAGTTCTGGACCTTCTGTCAAAATCTGCACTTTGCTTCTACTTTGTCACCAAATCCTGTTCTGTACAAACAAAATTCTCACAACTGATCTTCTGATATTCGTATACCAAACTTCTCTACTCTACAACTGCTCTCATGTATCTGATGCACACAAAATGAATTGCTTGAACTCGCATAAATACCCGCTATCAAGAATTCAAACACTATATGTCAGCTTCACACAAAATATAATATTCTCTACTGTCAGCTTCAAATCATAAATAATTTTTGATGTGTGCCCACACATGTTGGCCAAACCATAGCTAGGACCCAAAAAAAAAATCTCAAACATAGAAACAATTAAACAATCATCCCTTATACATCCGCAACATGCTTCATTGATTAGGTTGGCCATAATGAACAAATAGACAAAAATCCATTCTGCCGGATCTCTTTACTCGTACACAGATTAATGCAACATCACAAAACTTACCAATAAGGTACCATACATGCTTAACAACCTGTCCAGGGACCCACAACACAAGATGATGATTCAGTGAAGCATATGGATTGGAATACTAACCAAATACCCTGTTCATCATGTTCTCTACCGGTAATACACTGTACTTGACTTTAACTACCAGTATGACCAGGTTTGGATTTGTGAACCACAATAGTGACTTCAGTTTCCATCAATGACAACACTAGAAGCCATACCAATAATCTCCCAGAGCCATATGCCAACAATCTCCCCCTTTGGCATTGATGGCAACACTTAGTGAAAAATGATTAAGTGTCAAAACCAGAGGTACACTGCCAAACTCCAAAATTTCAAAACACAACAAAACACTACTCCCCCTTAGGATGTCAAGGAATTTTTCACTGCATTCTCTCCCCCTTTGACATCAATGACAAAACTTTACTGCTTTTTCTCCCCTTTTTCTAGTATTCTTACTACACTTCTTCCTTTTTATTTTCTAAAACAAAATTTTACTACTCTCTCTCTCTCTCTCTCTCTCTCTCCCTTTGCTAAATAGAAATTTGATCAAAATTTGGAAAACTATGGCTGCTGCACAAATCTTATTTTTCATCTCTGGAAGGAATTTATTGCAAGAATCTACATCAATCCAAATAATTATTATCAAGCTATTATTTTCTGATGTCTGGTTAATGATTTGAATGAGGGATTCCAGAATTGTAATTACTTCTTCCAACTTCTCTCCTTTCCTCAGGACTTCAATCAAATACTCCAATCTGCATTCATTTTGATCCTTTACTTTCAAGAAGGTGTCCATAAGAGTGTTTATGGGAAAGTGAATCTTTGTGTGCTCAACCTACAACTCGTGAATTTTGTTCTTTACTGCTCCATCCTAGTCTTGAACCATATTGTAGTCCTGACCAATTTTATTCAATTCACTTTCAATTTTCTCTAGCTTGAATTTGTATTTTCCAACAACATGAGGCCAATGTAGACAATAATTGTAGATGTCATTAGCTGAATTGATGCACTGTCTCAACACATTCATTTTATTTTTTAGTTTTGTAAGGGATAGCCTGAACTGCTCCTTCAAGTGTAGGATTATTTCCTCCTCTTTCTTATCCTGAGAGTCAGAGGCCACAACTTTAATACACTCAATCAACTCTAGGGAATACATTTTTCAAACTTTCCAATTCAATGTTATTCTGCACAAAGTATTTTCCCATAGTATTCTCAATCAGATCCTGCTCATATGAGGGTCGATATAACCACATGTCAACAATATTTTGCATTCCATATTTCTCTTGAACTATTTGCAATATCTTTGTTTTGAATAAAGTGCCTTCTTATTCATTTCCTTTAGCCATTGTTTCATCTAGTTCAACTAATTATGGTTCATCTATTGGGGTGTATTCATCAGGGTCTTCATCAAGTATGTCCACAATTATCTATTCTTTTCCTTTTCCTTCAAATTTAGGAGACTTGAGTACTGGAGGAGTATCATCAATAAAATCTATTGCTCTTTTTTGCTTCCTCTCCATCTTACCAGAAGATGATCCAACTTCAACTATTTTTACCGAAAGAGAAATACCAACTACTCCAAATTTTCCTAACAACTCTCTAAAGAAATTTGCATAAACTTGCTCAAAATTTTCCAGAATATTGAAATGCTTAAATTTTTTCTTACAGACTGGTTCACTCTCCTTCCATACAACATTATCATTCTGCGACAAGCAATTTAGAAAATACATCATTGTACATATGATCAAAATTCCAAACCTAAAAGGATAATCTACATCCATTGTTAATTGCATGTTCTCCATCAGTTGATCTTTCAGCAAACTGCACAGGTCAAAGTCTTGGTCCTCCATTATCATCTTATGCAAAATGTAAATTGTGCCTGCAGAGGTTGATCCTTCACTATTTTTGAAGAGTATTTTGTATGAAATTCCATATGTAATGTACCTTGTCAATGGATCTTTGAACATCAAAATTACCAGAGCCCTCTGATATCCTGTTACATCGGTTAGGGTTTCGACTTCCTTATTTTGAATCAACTTCTTCTTCAGAATATCTCCAACATTGCATAACCCAGTTAAATTTCTAATCACTTCCTTCGAAAAAAGATAGGGTTTGTCCAAATTTAGAGTATCTTCATTCAATCTGCTCAAGATCAACCTAACCACTTTCGTGTTGTCAAAATAAGGAAATTCGTTCCAAATGTCCAAACTCCTATATTTTTCTCCTTCGAGCCACTTCAATTCGCCGATAGGAAACATATCTTTTACATCCCTAATATTCCTGCTACTGTATTCATCCAAACTCACAATTCCCTTGATTTTCTTCATTTTTTGTAACGAACAAGGTTTTTCTACTAAGCACAAATTTAGAAATTCTACAAGTGAATGGAATACTTGATGAATTCGCCGCATAATCAACTTGAATCCTTCAAAATTCTGTTGTAGAAGATCTTTCACTATTCTTTTTCAATGCAAAGTGATAAATAAGGGTTCCAAGTATCCTTTTATAGCTTCACACACCTAAATTTTTTTCACAATAAATGCTCTGTCATAGGAGTTTCAGTTACACTGCTCTTCTCAGACAACAAGAGAAGAATCCATCTACGGGCCTTCAAGATCTCAACTTACAGAACAAGTGATCATGGATACATTTGTTGGTTGATGTCACAACTACTTACAACTTCCTGTATTCCGGTGCCAACTACTGACAGGGTGACAAATAATTTTACTTGAAAGACTCCCCCTAGGCCAATGACCCGAGATCAATTTCCAGAGGAATTACCTGAGGTAGCTTCTGGTATGGGCTTATCAGATTCACTCTTCTTTATCCATATTTTCTTCATCTGATCTCTTATTTCTTCCACAGTCACTTTTCCTTTTCCTTTGTCATTTCTCTATGAATTTCTTTCTTGATATATTGGACCTCTTCTATCCATGTTCTTGTTCTTGCAGAATCTTGCAATGTGACCAAATATGTTGCAATTGTAATAGACTAGATTTCTTTGTCCAGGCCATTCATTCCATTGATTTCCCCTTGATCTGCATTGGTTAGCAACATGTCCAAATCTTCCACAGGTGTAGCATTTTACACTCCTTATAATGACAGTCATACTTCTACATTCAATTGACTTATGACCAAACTTATTATAGCTAAAACACTGACCAAGAAATGATGGATTGCTTGAATTTACTTTTCTTCTACACTGAGAAGCCATATGACCAAATTTACTACAAGCAAAGTAGTAACCAATAAACTTTTGAGAATTGGGTTGTCTTACTGGATACCTTCGACCTTTGTTCATCTAATTTCTTTGTCTCGGATCCTTGTGTTCAGATCCAAAGCTTTCTTCCTTCTAATATCCAAGACCTCACTTATCATTTGCATCCTTCTGTCCTTTAGTCATCTCATCAAGCTTAACAAAATTGATCCTAAACTTCTCCTTGTATTCATTTTCAATAGAGAGTTCATCTCTAAGAATAATTATTTGTCTTTCAAGCTCTTGTTCATTACTTCTGGATTGTTGTAGTTCAATCTCTAGTTGAATGAATCCACCATTAACTCTACTGCATTCTTCAGATTTCTCTTTCAAGGACTGAGCCAAATTCTCCTCATTCTTCTTTCTTTCTTCAATCTCCTTAGTTAGCTTCATCGCCATAGATTCCATCTCAAGCTTTAGAGTAGCATTGTCCCTAGCAAGCTTTTCACATTCTTCAGTTATTTCTTTTAGGTTCTGATTCAGGTGAACATTTTCCAAGCTTTTATTTTCTTTCTATTTCAGCTGATCACACAATTCCTCTTTTCTCTTGACTCATTGATTTTATCCTTCAATGACTGAATGAATTTTTTTAGCATCCACAAGATTTTTTTTAACTCCAGGACTTCTGCTTTAGACTAATCAAGATCATCAAGTGCTACCATAAGCTGCTATTGAAGACCACCAGAGTCCATTGTACTTCAAGATCCACCTTAAGCTGTTAAGCTTCTGAAGAGGAACCTGCTCTGATACCAATTGTTGGACTCAAGGAACACTGAGAGGAGGGGGTGAATCAATGTTCCACAGATTTAAACTTTAAATCTAGATCTTAAGCCATTAAAAACACAAACATAAATAAAGATGCAAGCACATGAACAAGATAATCAAAGCACCATAACACAAATATTTTTGTACGTGGAAACCTTGCTAGGGGAAAAGCCACAGTGGAGATCAATCCACAATTTATATACTCTGTTAAAAGTACATGAAGAAAAGGGAATGAACATGCATTCAAGCACACCACCTAGAGCTCACTGCACAGAAAAAGGAAGGCTCACTACCTTACAAAATGTTAGAGATTACAACAAAAGTTTCAACTAAGAAGATAACATCTAAAAATTCTTGGTTTCAGTTTCAGTGAAGCTCATAAATCAAGTTTTGGACCTTCTGTCAGACTCTTCACTTTGCTTTTGCTCTGTCACCAAATCCTCTTCTGTACCAGAAAAATTCTCATAGCTGATCTTCTGATATTCACATACCTAACTTCTCTGCCCTAAAATTTCTCTCATGTATCTCATGCACACAAAATGAATTGCCCGAACTTGCATAAACACCCGCTATCAATAATTCAAACACTATATGTTGGCTTCACATAAAATATAATATTCTCTACATGTTGGCTTCAAATCATAAATAATTTTTTATTTGTGCCCACACACGTCGACCAAACCATAGCTAGGACCCAAAAAAAATTCTCAAACATAGAAACAATTAAACAATCATCCCTTATACATCCGCAACATGCTTCATTGATTAGGTCGGCCATAATGAACAAATAGATATAAAATCATTCTGTCAGATCTCTTTACTCATACACAGATTAATGCAACATCACAAAACTTACCAATAAGGTACCATACATGCTTAACAACCTGTCTAGGGGATCCAAAACACAAGATGATGATCCAGTGAAGCATACAGATTGGCATACTAATCAGATACCTTGTTCATCATGTTCTATGGTGGTAATACACTGTACTTGACTTTAGCTGCCTATATGACCAGGTTTGGATCTGTGGACCACAATAGTGACTTCAATTGTCATCAATGACAACACTAGAAGCCGTACCAATAATCTCCCTGAGCCATATGCCAACATGAGGACACCTTCCTTGCAGGTCTGCAGGCTTGTGAGGCACTTTTCTCGGTTTCCTTCATGTGAGAGATCTTGGAGGACACCTTCCTTGTAGGTCAACGGGCCTGTGAGGCGCTTACATTCTTAAATTCTCTTTCTTCTCAACTTGCATATACCAGATCAAAGATCTGCATCTTCTTCATCTTGAGTATATGCTCTTTCTCTCTTCAACTTCTTAAACTTCTTCTATGTATTGTTTGGGGATGACGCATAGTATTGAGACAACCCTTCTACATCGAGGTCTCTTTACTTTGCTGAATCAAGTCCTTTAGCTTTTTATGTTCTAACATTGTTGTCTGGTGCAAGTTTTTCTTGTCTAATGAATTTGTGTTGCAAGTCTTCAACTTGGGGGTATGCTTCCATGGTTTGAAGAGTTATCTAATTCCTCTACAGTATCCTTTTGGCATATGATGTTATTTCTGTATAGTAGATTTCCTTTAGTGTGCATATTAATGTAGATTGATATGCCCGCTAAAGTGGGGGAAAAATGAATAGTCGTAAAATTGCACCACTTGCAATTTCACATACATTCTTGCATCTTCTTTAGTGTCCACTCCTTTAACATTTGTGTAGGACCATTTTAGCCCTTGCATTAGCCTTTTTCCCTTCTCAGGATGCTCCAACACCCCTTTTTAGCAGCTACCATTGCGTGTCCGCTTTACATCAAACTTTGGGATTTTCTTGCACATGTCATTTTGTAGCGTGACATGTCTGGAGACTAGTGCACCACACGGACATTTGCGTGCCACGCTAGTGTCCTATGACATTTCAACGTTCAAACAACCATTTTTGAGCATGCTTTCCACTTGTCACCACCTTTGGTTGGTGGTAACGGCTCGAGATGCTTTGTAACCACCTGGGAAGCTTCCTTTTTCTTCTTCTCTCTCTTTAAAAAATTTCCTTTCACTTCATTTGTGACTCTTCCTCCATTTTCTAGCTCCACTCTTCTACTTCTAGCCTCTCTCTTACTTTAGTTCTAGCCTTCTACTCTCCAACTTTTGCTTGTGTAGCTTCATATAGCTTGTTGTAGCAGCTTCAAGCTCTCTCAATCTCCCTGTACAACACTCTTTGCAGCTCTATTTCCCTTGCTTCATGCTTGTGAGCATCTTGGGATTCCATATCCCTTATCTATTACATGTTTACTTTGTGATATGGGTTCTCCTCCTTGAGTGGGGATTGCTTTTATCACCTCTTTTGTGATATGGGTTCTCCTCCTCGAGCGGGGTTTGCTTTTATCACTCCTACTTGTTGGTGCGTATTCTACTCCTGAGCGGGTTTTTCTTTCACCATGCGCTTTGTTTATTTCTCTCTTTCTCTATCTTCTTGGCTATCTGTGGAGGTGGGAATTCCAAAACAGGGGTTTGACTGAGGAAAAGCCCTATACAACCCCAACATTTTCTCTAGATATCTTACAGATGCAGGTTTTGAAGGCATTCACTTGTTGGATAATTCATCACTCATGTGGTTGTAAGTATTTGCTTTCTTCTTCTTAACTTTATTAGTTCTACTTCATTTTATTGTAGTTCTATTACATTATGTTGCTCTGTTGCATTCTATTAGTCCTTAGTAATCTATTTTCTAGCAACCACTTAAGTATTTTCTATTATAAATTCATTCTCTGGTCTGTACAAGACGCGAGCATGCCTCTGAGATGCCAACACATTGTGTTGTCCTATGGCCAAGAGCTTGTCAATTTGTCTAGAAAATCTTTGTGACCTACTCTTTCAGATTTTGAAACTTCCACGCTATTCCTTGAGGTAGTTTAGGGTAGTTCACCTTGTGAGGCTCTCTGAATGAAGAGAACTCGTGAGTAGTGAATCCCCCTCTTCTACGTGTCTTTTCTGAAGCTAGGCATGGTCAATCAATCTTGCCAACTAGTCAATCCTATCAATCAATCAATCTAGTCAGCCAATTTGGTTAATCAATTATCCTTTTCAATTGGTCAATCCTATCAATCAATTTATTTGGTCAATTAATTCAAACAAATAGTCAATCAATCCATCTGGTCAAATAATCAATCAATCAAATCTTGTCACTCAATCAATTTGGTCAATCAATCAATCAAACTTTTCAATCAATCAGTCAATCAACCTTATCAATCCTATCAAAAAATAAATTATGGCAACTGATCTAAATGGCTGTTGACTTTGTTGGTCTAGCTAGTCTTATCTTTTTGATTTGTCTTTGGTCATGTTACTATCCATCTTGAGGATGCCCCAAGAAGGTTTTAGAGGAGAGATGATGGATCATGACCTTATTTTCTTTTGATTTCTATCCACAGTTTGTCTTGATAAAAAGATTGGGGCAATTGTGTCCTTAGTATGAGTCATGACATTCCTTGTTTATTGAGTGTATATTTTTGAAAAGGGATAACATTGCACACCTTGGTCTATGTCATACCATCGTGTTTCTTGTCTATTTTCTATAATTTTATTGCCCAATGATGATAAACATACATGTCTGGAAGCTATTAAGAAAGAATATCAAATCCCTTGTCATTTGACTAACTTCGCACTAACATCCATCTTCTCTATGCTTGCACTCCTTCTGTTCTATAATCATCCTAATGGCATCTTGTGACACACAAAAATATCATGCATGCATAATCATGTTAGAAGCATCATAGGCATCATCATAAACATGTTAGGTCATCCATATTGCATTTGAAAATACAAAAATGTAGACAACATCTCATCATAAAGAATCATATATGCATCCATATAAGCATTGCATGTCCTAATCACATAATATCATCCTGCATTCATGAACCATTAGCATACATCCCATTACATACATCTCATCGCATATCACATCACATTTGCAAATTGTTCAAAATAAATTATACAAATCATCACATTTTAGGTGCATATCCATAACACACATCCATTATCCATATCATTACATTTGCATACATCATACGTATCCATATTACATTATTTCATAAACATGAATTATCCATAACATCATAAAGCATGCATCACATGTGCATCAACATAAGAATCATAATCATATAGAACCATCTTGCATATAGATTGCATGAACATAAAAGTGAATTGTATAAATCTAAAATCCATCATAGCAATATAGATCAAGTGCACCCATTCATACATCGTAAGATAGAAAATCATACATGAGCATAAATCATCATCCATAATGCATGTCATAATCATATAGAATCATCCCAAAATCATATAAATGCATAATATAATCATATCATTGTCCATCATATAGAAACATACATAATAAATGAAACATCACATAGTCACTGCCAAAATCATGTATCTCGCATATATATATCAAAAATCACTGTCACAGTACAATATTAGGATGAATCTTAAAAATGGAGCTCGTAGGCTCAATAAAAAATATACATGTCTCAGTGCCTAATATGTGAACCAAAATCAATCATACATACTGATCTAATATATCAAATGCTGAGTCCAAACCCTAATGTGAACATCCTAAAGGTCTGTAAGCTAAATTCTTTCACTGTTAATGCATCAAAATTGCTTTTTGAAATAATTTCTCAAATTTTTTGAAAATTTGAAAAAATTTCCGGGGGGGCATGGGTCTATCCTGTCTTCATAGGGCACATCGAGGCATGTGTTGAACTGAATTCTTCTTATTTATTCTTTGACACAACAATCAAAATCACATTATGTCAAAGAGGGGCAAAATGCAGACACTAAAAAATGTCCTACACCTGCGAACACCATTTTTCCGCATCATTCTCTCTTCTCCACCATATGATTAAATAATTTTAATTATTTAATTATTTCTCTTTAATCACATTCTTCTATTAATTAAATAATTTTTATTATTTAATTAATTCACATTCCCTTTCTTTATTCTTCTTTTGATTAATTAAGTAAATTAATATTTATTTAATTACACCGCTAACATTCTCTTTCTTTCTATAATTAAATAAATTTTCATTTATTTAATTATTTTCTCTTCATTATTTGTCTATAGTTAAATAATTATTTTTAATTATTTAGCTATTCATTAATCTTTTTTGTCCTTTTATAGTTAAATAATTATTGGAATTATTTAACTACCCTTTATCACTCTTCCATCATTAAATAATTAATCTTATTTAATCATTTAATATCTCTACCCATTTCCCTCTTATTTTAAATGGTTGCACAATCATTTTAATTAAATGTCCATTTCCCTTATTCTCTCACAAATAAATAATCTAAATGATTATTTAATTTATCACATGCTTCTCCATGAATTAAATAATCTTATTATTTAATTCCTCCACTTTCCCTCCACTTCCTCTTTTGAATATTGACCATTGATTACTTTCGGTCTCCTTTCAATCTTGACAGTATATCCTTAGAAATCCCTAACCTTGCCTCTCTATGGTGCAAGCAACCACCACCATTGATCTTGACATCATTACGACTTTCGATCTCAACTGTTCATTCAAGTAACTTTTATATAAAAGAGAGTTGTCTCCTTAATTTTTGTTTTACAACCACATTCTCCAAAGTTCTTGCTATCTTGTCATTGTCACTTGCAAGTATTCAAACACTTCAAAATCTAAGGGCAAGCTTGCACATTAAGCAAAATGGAGGAGATGCAAGGAAGATGAACCAACTTCAACATGGGGAGTTTAGCTTAACTTTGTTGTTCATTTGCTTTCCATTGTTGATTGTGCTTATTTTTTGGATTGGGATTCTAGGCTTAGATTTTAGGTAGTTGTGGTTGTTATCATTGATCTTAGCCTTTCGTTTTGTTTTCTAACCCTTCCTTACAATTATATTTAAACTTACTTCCCAAATATATTTCTGCTACTGATATTTAATCCAATAGATTTATTATTCATAATTCTTATTCCTTGTTTCCAATCTGTTGTTCTTTTCCTAGCTTTTCCCTTAATGCCTCACCGAATGAATTGATCTTCCCTATATATCTCATACCTTTCATTTCTTCGGGGTCACACCCCTTTGTTATTATTTCCCTTTTGGAAGGGTCACAACCATTCCTTAATCGTTGATCTAAATCCTTAACAAATTTTAATTAAAATATCTTTTATCAAAAGGGGGTCGTTTCCTTTTGCATCTTAACTTGAGCGCTGCCTTGATCATTTCCTTTTGTTATTAATCGCTGCTTTATACCACTTCAATCATTGTTGTTATTAATTCTCTTCTATTTCAAAATTTAGGCTACCTTCTATAAATGCTCTTATATGAATCGATGTCCTTTTATTTATGGACTAAATAGTTGGCATACTGATTGTTGGATGAATAGGGGGACATATTTGACAACCAAGTCTGACATGGAATATCTTGTCCCCATGTTAAGGAAATGTTAGTATATTTATTTTATATTAGTTTGTATATATTTTATTATATTATAATAATTATAATTATAATAAAATTAAATTGTTAATATTTATATTGTCATTTATTTTATTTATGTATTTGCATTTTAACACTTAATTTTTTTAATATTTTAGTGTTACAATTTTGGAGGCATGACAGAGTCATATCAAAAGGTACCACATGAAGATACATAGTCATTTTTTTGTTATCTTTGTTAAAGTTTTGATTATGAATCTTTACATCCATAGGGATTTCCAACTTAATTGCTTGATTATCAATATCTTCAACAAATTCTTTATATATGGACAAGTGCATGAAAATGGGGGACAAAAAAGGAGTCTTAAATGGCCACTTTTTTTTCTAAAATCAAGAAAGACTGATCTTGGATGAGAATTTGAAGATAGTTACACTCAAAATTTGAAGATGCAACATAAATAAGAGTCACAGTGCTTCGAGTCTACTTTCTAAACTATTAATTCTTTTAGAAAATGGTAGAGATTAAGGGGTTCAAAAAGGGGGGCCACACAAAATGGTTTTGTCTTTTAAAAAAAAAATAACATAGTGTCTGGTGTGGCCCCCTTAAAATGTTACCTTTTTTAATATTTTAAAAATCACTTTGGTGAGAAATTAGCTAACACCATGTAGTTTATGCCCATTTTTTTTGCTATTTTTTAATGAATACATCAATTTTTACTATTTTTCAAGGTGGACACATCTTGAAAAATACAAAATTGAGTATACTCCCCCCTAAAATTTTTGAAAACTGATCAAAAATCATTTTTTCTTTTGAATAAGTGTAGAATGGAGTCTACTTTTAAAAAATATAATTTATTTAAAATTTCGACGAATGGTTAATAAATAAAGTAAAAAAGTACCACACAATGGTTTTTAACAGAAAAATAGATACACTAACAAAATAAATTAAAAATGAAAACCTTTATATACTCAAAACATAAAAAAATTGCATGGTTAGAGAGCTAAAAGTGAGCTTAACATTATCGTGGTAGTTTTTGACTTGACATTGAAAAACGCGCAAACCTGATGAGGAGCACACTCAAGATTATTTTTTTTATAATTTGCAAAAACATGTCTTTGGACGTTGAAAAGTTAGTCCAACCCTTTGAGTTGGAAGCCCAAAGCATCCAAGACAAAGGCTTGGAAATTTCCAAAGCAAATTTAATAATGCACATGTTATAACTCACTCATGTTTTTATGAAGGAAATTGATCCTTTCCTCACCTCTCTCCCGCTTTCTATTGATCCTTCTCTCTCTTCATCCCTCTCTCTCTCTCTCTCTCTCTCTCTCTCTCCCCTCTCTACCTCTCTCTCCCCTCCTTCTCTTTGTTCTTCTCTTTCACTCTCTTCTCTCTCCCCCCTCTCTAAGTCGTTACCCCTTCACTTCCACCCTCTCTCTCTTCCTCCCCTCTCCAGGCCTATATTATTCATGGTTTAGGGTTGAGGGTTTAGTGTATAGGATTTAGGGCCTAGGGTTGAGGAATAGTGTTTAGGTTTGAGGGTATATGGTTGAGTGTATAGGGTATAGGTTTGAGGGTATTGGGTATAGGGATTATGGTGGATGGTATAAGGTATGGGGTTGAGAGTGTAGGGTTTAGGGTATTGGTTTTATGGTTAAGGCTATAAGGTATAGGGTTTAGGGTTGAGGGTATTAAGTATAGTGTCGAGGTTATAGGGTTTACAGTTGAGGGTATAAGGTATAGGGTTTATGGTTAAGAGTATGGAGTGTAGGGTTGATGGTTTGGCATATAAGCTTTAGGGCCTAAGGTTAAAGTATAGTGTTTCCATTGCATCTTAATCAGGGTTTTAGTAGTTATGTTTATATTTAGTACTAGGGTTTTTGGAATGAAGGTCTTCTTTTCTAGAAGAACAATTTATTCTTGTTGAAACCAATATTATATGATGGATTAAAAATTGGAAAAAGCACATGGAGAAGATTTAGCACCTACTTCTAGGGAGACAAGTTCCACTAATGTGAAATTATAATTAGTAAAATTTAGAGGCAATGGAAATTTCCATGATATAACTCAAGGATTGAATTCAAATTCTAGTGGAAAAAACAAAAAATGCCAATAATCATGAAATTTCCATGATATATGACCCTCGATTTATTCTCGTGGTGTGAAGTATTCCATTTTCCCTCAACACCAACATGGAGAGAGCAATGCCACACCCGATGTAGAGGCCTTGCAGACCAAGTTGTAGGAGACCTTGCTTGAACAGGTCGCTATAAATGCTCGAGTATAATTTTACTCTTGGTCTCAATGCCCAAATATTCATTGGGGTAGGGTATTTGATGCCCAGACCTCTTGGACTATAGAAGGGTTCAAATCCAACTGAGAGGTCACATGGGCCAACATCTTAGACAATGTAGAGAACTGACATCAAGGAAAAGACCATCAAAAATAAAATTCTACAAAACATTAGCTACTTACCCATGGGATCACACATGAGCTCTAGTTTCATCAATTTTACAACTATAAAGCTAAGATAAGAGCTTAAATGAAAGCAAAATTTCCAAACAAGTTTCAAAATAAAGGATTAGCCCTTATGCAATAAAGCCCAACATAGGACTTAGGTAGAGTTAGGATTTATTTTTAGAAGATTATATCAAGAAAAAGAAAGAGGAAAAAATGACGCACACTATAATACTGTAGGAGAACATATTATACATCTCTTTAAGAAAAAATTGTTGTCAATCAACCGAGTTATCACATGCTGAGGAGCTATCATGCTGTCACAAGCCTTTGAATTTTTTTAAAACTGATCCCACGACAAGCCTAGATGCATGCCTTAAGGAGATGTGTGTTAGCATATTTTGTGAGCTCAAGAGACGAAAGCATGCACAAAATAGAGCTTACAATGGGATAGCAAATGAAAAAATAAGAATGCATGAGTCAGGGACATGTGTCAACATATTGTGTATGAGTGCATACATGAGTTCCTATGAAAGAATTAAGCATGTGATATGCTAAATATGTGTGATGGGGGCTCAACCTATCCATGCCAGCGCTAAGGGGATGGGTGTTAACAGTGTGTGAGGTGAATGAAAAATAGGCATGTAAAATGAGGAAGTCCTACGAGATGCTACCATGTGGTTGGTGGGGCTTGATATAGTCAAAACTTAAGTGATAACATACATGCACATGGGGTAAATGGGCTTAGCCAGTTCCTAGGCAATGGATCGGTTGAGAAATATAGCAGGGACCTTGAGAAAATGACTCAAAGGTTGGGTAACCTAGACAATAGGTCAGGGATGAAATATAAAAGTAAAGTGCATGGGCCTAGGGCTAAGGTTTTAGGTTTTTGCAATAATTTTATAATTTCCACTTTGACAACAATTTTTGCAATATTTATAATATTTGGAATTATGCAAGAAAAGGGTAAAATATTTTGATTTTTCCTTTATTTACTTGGGGAAAGCCCTTTCAAGAGAAAAAACCCACACTCCAAAAGCCACCCAATATTATTCAAAATCACAAAGATTACAATATACTGTAGAGCAAGCTTCTGATAGGAGTATCACCAACCAGAGATCCAGGTGCAACTCCACTATTATCAGACTCTCAGAATGTGTCACAATACACAACCATAATACAATGCCCTCATAAAATAGGGTTGCCTTCTAGGGAAAGTCAAGCTAATAAAATATTGCCACCCTCCCCCCGGTTGTTGTCAGATGAACAATACCTTATGTATCAACAATAACTTATATACAATTGTAAGGTTGAGACACATTTTCCCAAAAACACCTGTGCAACTATACATGTAGTTATAAAAAAGTATTTACTAAAATTGTATATGTAACCATACATTACAAACACTATCACATCATCCAATTTTCCAACTTCTTTATATGTAACTATTTAGTCACTCACAATCATGCTTCCTACATCAATGCTTTCTTTTAGACACATATTTTAACATGAAACCACTAGCAGATACCACTAATATCCATATAATTATTATCACACAACATGTTTCCACTTTTAAATTTCACTAACCATGCAAAAAACACATGCATTTGCATCATTTCACATGTTGAATGTCATAGATTTTTCTTCATCAATTCTCTAATGTTTATAATAAATTATCATTGTTATCTAATCTTATAAAATTTATTGAACACCTGGAATACTGAGAGAGGGGGGGGGGTGAATCAGTATTCCATTAAACCATTCACATAATATCCATCCAAGTAATAACACAACTCTAACTATAATAACAAGTGAAAGCATTGAAACAACACAAGATCACAACACACATGAACACCAATATTTTTACATGGAAAACCCAAAATGGGAAAAACCACAATGAGGGTTAGCTCACAATATAATATATCCGGATATAGAATATTACAAGGGCTCACTTCTAGGACACACTATCCTTGAATTCTCACAACCTGAAGTAAATTATAAAATAGAGTATGGCTCACTACCAAGAGATGAACTAAGATGAAATGCACCTTCCTTGTGCTAGAGTTTAGTTCTAGTGAAGCACATAATACAAAAACACTTCTCTATAAAATTCTTTCTGCTCATACATATAATTTCTCACTTTTTCACTCTCTGACCATCATAATTTCTCTCTATCTCTCATATTGATCACTGTTCACACACCTTGTTATCTTCGAAAGTGTCTTACATATATATATAAATACTGTATATAACACTAATTAGGTTGACCTAATTAGAGTAACCTTATTTCAAATCACAATTAAATCTGTCGACATTATCCTCAAAACATATTCATCTTTGTTCCCAACATAAGCATGTAATACATGGTATCAGTTGACACAAACCTAAGATAGATCCATTTAGCTACACAACACACAAGTTCATAATTAGGTCAGCCAAAGTTAGACCTAAAACATCAAAACTCCAAACGTATATGCAATACACCAAATGTGTAACATCAAAAACATGTTAGAACATAAAAAATTATCCTTTAGACAAAATCAAGTAGCTTATCTTCAATTCTGCAATACAAAATGATTAATCATGAGAGAATGTAGAATCTCCCACAATAGTGTGTTGTACAAAGACTTATTGTAATTTTTAGAGAAAAACACTGTTACCCATAACTTTTGAATGCGTTCACATATCATCACAAAAATTTGAGGTAAGATGAATCTTGTAGTCCAGAATCTATGTATAAAGTCCTATAGTAATATCTTTCTTTGAGGTAGAATCCAAACCAAAAAACCAGATCAATGAAATAGAACACTATTTTACCAAACTTTTGCTAACTGTATCTTTCCAACCATATAACCAAGCCAACTAAAATCTTGTCAGTAGATGTACATGATGTCAATATAGAACATATTATCTGCTTCTAAATGAATCTTACAAAATAAGATAATCCGAACCAAAATACCGGATCAAAAAACTTCCAGTACTGGATAAGTATAGCTCGAACTATTATTACCGGAGCAACTAATAACAATCTTGAACTTTCCAACACTAATGTAAATGTTGAAATCAATGACAATCTTCCAATTTCCAACAATCTCCCCCTTTTTCATTGATGACAACACATGAATGTGAAAAAATTCAAGAGAAAAATCTCTTTCTCCCCCCAAAAAAAGAATTTCTTCTTTTCACATGGTACTGTCTCTCCCCCTTTGACATCAATGGAAAAGGATAAGAGATATAGAATGCTTTAACAATTTCCTTTGCATTCATGAGTACTCCCCCTTAAAGTACATCCAAAACAATAACTGTAAGTAATCAACTAGAGGTGGTTATCCATTGAAGATTGTGAAGAGTGCCTGTCCAAGAGGATTTACTTCCATCCCAGAGCTTCTTTGCTTCTATCAAGGCTTTGCATAGATAATTAAGATCAACTAGGATGTCTTTTCTTCAACTAGAGTCCCGACAGTGACATTTGAGTTCAGAATCCTGTTAGCTAGAGAAAGAGCATAATAGATAGGTGTGGATTTAATCTTTATTAGATAGCTAAGCTTCCCATATTGTTCAATCATTTCTCCTTTCTCCTTGTGTAATGCAAGATATTATTCATGAAAATTTGTTAAACCATACCAAGTTTGATCATCCAGATCCAAAGTTGGATTAAAGGTGTTCGATGCATACTTTATTTGTGTCTCAATTGTGTCCTCGACATTCTTAAGTATTTGAATTGCATCGGGCCATTTCCAACAAAATGAGAATAGATTTTTGGACTCTTTTTCACACTCTTGAACTTCCTTAAGTTTCTCAAGTGCAATGCTATGTGTAGACTTGCATCTATCTTCAATTTCCAACAAGGATTTTTCTTTGACCCACGTAACCATTTCACTTAATGCTTGAATTTTTAGTTCTTTAAATGAGTCAGTCAATGCATTTGAGCTTTCCACAATGGACTGTGAGGTACCCGAGACAACTCTAGGAATAATTTGAATATGTACCTTTCTCCTAGCTAGTTGCTTGATTCACCTTGGAGCGAGCTCTACTTGAGCAGTTAATGCATGGAACTTAGTGGATTTTCTCTTTTCTTTGGAGGCAATTATTGACTTACCAAAGATCCCTTCTAATTTTTCATGAATTTATCAAGCCACTTTTGTATAAGTACCAAATCTTGGTCTGATGGGGTTTCGAGAAATAATAATTAGCATTTCAATATAGCCAACCGCTACCTTATTTTCACCTACGGGCTCAATCGGGGGAAATTATGTTTCAAATTTGCACGTGGATTAAATGTGGCTCCCATAAGGGTTGAGCCCAACATGCAGGTGCTCGAATTTCATTGGGAAGGTCCTTATCTGATAGGGAATTCTATTGGAAAGCCTCGCCTCAGTCAGTTTTGGCGAGAAAACTCATCAGAGAAGAAAGTCGGAAAGACCCTCCTATTGTCTTGACAACTGGCAGTGCATTCTACTTGGTTTAATACACCCATCGCCGAGACATTAGGGTCACTATGAGTCTTCATGTGTCTCTCCGACTACATGTGGTCTCAGGGAAAGGAGGCATCATTGCTATATGGTCTTGCCGACATGGTGTGGTCTCGGCAAAAATAAATGTCATCGTGAAGAAAGGAAGGGCCTCGTTGTAACATCTCTCCAACCGCGTAAAGTATCACCGAAGGGGATTGCCTTCGGCATGATGTCTTTCCGAAACATGGGAGTCTCATTGAAAGAAATGATCGGCATCGGGGAAAGCAGAATGTGTTCGGCGTGAGGTCTTGCCGACTCGACAGGGTCTCACTAAGTGAATATTTGGAATCGGTAAGACTCCTGGCCATGGGGATTGACTTCGGCATGAAGTCTCGGCGACCATTGAAGGTCTCGGCTAAAGCTTGTGCCTTCGCTATGATGTCTCCCCGATCGAGGGTGGTCTCGCTGAAACAAAAGGGTTTGATGTAATGTTTGGCGCTCGGTGTAAGGTCTTGCCGATCGCTGATAGTCTTGCCGAAATAGAAAGGGACATCGGTAAGACTCTTTCCGTTTGCCATAAAGCATCATCGACAGGATGTATCACCGAAGTGAAGTGACATCGGCAAAGGATAATTTTGACAAAAGGTTTCACCGAAAGCCAAATGTCTTACCGAACAAGTAGGAGCTTGGGGAGGTGTTTCAGCGAAATGAAGAGAGCTCTGCAAAAGGAGGTGCTATCAACAGGATGTCTCACCGATGGTTGTTAGTCACACCCACATGTTTTGTGCCTTCAGTGTAATGTAGAGAGCTCGACATGATGTCTCAATGAATGAGGGTAGTCTCACTGAGAGATATTGCCTTCGGTATGAGGTTTGGCCGAATGACAAAGGTCCTGCTGATAGGGGTGCCTTCTGTATAATATTTTGAGGTCAGGGAGAAGTCTCCCCTACCTGATAGTCTCGTCGACCATTGTGAACAGGAGGGTAGACTCCCACCGAAACAAGATGGCTTCAGCAAGATGTCTCACCGACCCGATAGGGTCTTACCGAAGTGAAGTGACTTGGGGAAAGGAAAGGAGCTCACTATGAGGTCTTGCCGACCATCGTATGTCTTGCCGAATGCTGCTACAAGGTATAATTGTATCGGGAAGACACGATTAGTGTCTCACCTACATGTGATTTTGTCTGAACAAACTTTAACCGTCTGGCAATTCCATGTAGCATCTGTTCGACCAATCAGAGGAAGCTATAGGAGAGCCGTGGCAATTTGACCTCTGTCAGGAAGATCAACAGAACATAAGAAACGTGGATCCGCTCTGAGAATAAAGTGATGAATTGATTCCATATCCAAGAGGTGTCGTTGGTAAACAGAAGGGTGGAGACCGCAGGGACAACGAGGATGTCAACTGAAGAGGGGATCAACATTAATGATAATGCTTTAGAGCATTCAAAGTGGCCCTTCAAGGAGGTTCGAATATAGACACGAAGGCCAGAAGTAAATGCAAGTATTACATAAGATCTAAAGGCTTCTCTTGAGGGCGATCCTTCACCGACATGGACAGCAGGGATGCAACATTAATTTCATAAAAAAGATCTAAGGGGCAGATCTTTCCGAAGGCTAGTATTTTGTAAGCCCTAGGGGCCGACATCTTTTTGTATATAAGGAATTTTTTCCTCTTTGTAAAGGAGTTCTCCTAATGCTTTTCAAAAGTTTGTGACTTCTACAGTACTTTCTCAAATTAGCAAACTTCTGTAACTCATTTTGGAGCAGGATATATAAAATTTACCTTGGTTACCATTGATGGTTCAATTTTCCTTCTGTTTCTTTGCAAAATATTGTGCATTTTTCAGGTGATTGATCAAGCTACTTCATGAAATCTTTCTTTTCCTTCTAGCTTTGTCTCATGTTCGCATGCCTTTCTTTGCAAAAGTAGTATTATGTAGGTTACAAATTGTGTTTAGTTAATTGCACATGAGCTTTTAATTTGTGAAAACCTGCTTTTCCTTCTTGAAAGTGTGTGCATGTGAAACCTATTTGTGAAATACTTATGCATAATCTACAGAAACTTATTGTGCAGTCCCATATCCATCATCAGTATTCAAGTGTAACTTGAGTGTCTCATTGTTCTTCTCATTTTGGTGTATCACCATAGGATTTAATTTTCATTTTTATGCATTCTCCTTCTCCCTTTTCCTTACAAGATCAGTAGTTTAGGTGATAACACATAGGAAGCCAGCCTTCTCCGGAGGTTGACCTCTGTTTACAAGAAACCCACATCTTTAGAGGTCTTCCCATGTTACACTAAGGTGTTGAACATCAGGTTCAACAAGGGTGAAATTTCAGGTGATAACACCAACAACATAATATTTTTCAATCTCATAGCCTAGCTCAGGAATCCATACAATTTTCGATTCAACTGCCTTGATAATGTAGTATTCAATGGATACCAGAAATGTTGTCATTCTTATATCTTGTGACTAGTTCTCTTGGAATTCTCCATGTTCTATTCATTCTTCTCTAGAATTTCCCAAATAATGCAACAAGGGCATCACCTTGTGCATCCAAATCTCCAATGTTTCTCACTATTTTTCTAATTTGATGTGCAATCGATTTGGTATTCTCCCAAAACAACTTCTCCTATAGTAGGTGCTTCCTTCATGAAGTAAAAGATTAGGCATATTATCAAGGTTACGTACTTAAATGCGCAATTCTTCTTCTTGATATCATTCAGGTTCTCCAATAATTGTTGCTGGAGCAACTCACAAAGATCATATTCAATTCTTTTCTCAATCATATCTAATGCTATATCAATTGCAGTGGTAAATACATCATTATCACCAAGGATCAAATGTATAATAATCATACTTGCATACTAAACTATTGGATTAGTAATTTCAATAGATTTACTCTTCATCAATCATTTTCCTTTGTTAGATTTACATGCCGGAGTAGGTCCGGAGGAAGACAAATCGGTAACATCTCTAATTGCTTCTTTGGTTATCATGATATGAGAATCATTAAGCCATAACAATTGGTCATGAAATCTACTAAGTTCCAATCTAATACACCTCTCTTCATTTCTAAAGTCAAGAAACTGATCCCACACATCTAATTTCATCTCTATTAGTACAGTGTGTTCCAGTTTTAGAGTGTAGTCATCTCCAATTAATTCTTTAGAACACAATAAGCATGCCTTTCCATAAAAAGGTTCTTCCAACTTGTTATGAATATATGTCCCAATATCTTCAATCAGAATAACACCAAATGGAACTTTTGAAAATGCACCCAAGGGGTCAAGTTCTAGGGTTTTAGCAGGGTAGCATTTAATTTGTGGTTTCAGTCTTTCTGAATTATCTACGACTCGAGATGTATCCGTCATATTCAATAGAATTGAACGAATAATTCATAGAGAGTAGTGCATAGCTATGATCACTTACCTTTCGCCTGCACACCAAAGCCAAATTCTAAAATTTTGTAGTATGGAAATGCTTCCAACTCTTCAAGCTTGCTACACAGTCTTCTTCATTTTTGCAAATGATTTTTTGTTGAATTATTTTTCTCTTTAATGCACTTCAATTTATTTTTTGATCCCATTTTCTTTAGCAATAAAAGCTTCAGATCATAGATGAATATCCTTGGAATTTGTGTGTACTTCCATCTTTTCAAACTCTGCAATATTCCATCTTCACACATGTCCACTTAAAATTCCTTTCCCAAGAGATCTTGAATTCGTTACCTTCAATAAATGCATTAGTGTCATGATATGACACCATATACCGGTAGGGGGACATTAAATTTTCTAATTATTTCCCCCCCTTAGCTACTGTCTGGATTTAATTTTTGACTAGATTATCTATACCGGGGGATGGTACAAATGAAATTGAAACTTCTGATTCTCTTTGCTTCTTAAATTCTCCTTCCTTTATCCAGATTCTTTCCATTTCCTTCTTAACTTCTGCTGGATCAATCTTAGTGATTGGTTCATTTCTCTTTTTTGGATAATCTCTTTTCACATTTTTGCTTCTGCAATTTCTAGCAAGGTGTCCAAGTTTGCTGCAAAGATAACAAATAACATTCTTCCATCCAATTTTTCCTTTATTCAATCTATGTTTTCATTGGTTAGCCTTGTGTCCAAACAAATTGTAGTGATAACAATTACCTTTAAAGGGATAGTTCATTCTTTTCAACATCTGTCTTCTGCATTCTATAGCTTTATGTGGGGGTGAATCCATTAAACCATTTGCATAATATCCATCCTAGTAATAACACAACTCTAATTTAATAACAAGTGAAAGCATTGAAATAACACAAGATCACAACACACATGAACACCAGTATTTTTACGTGGACAACCCAAAATGGGAAAAACCACGGTAAGGGTTAGCTCACAATATAATATATCCGGATATAGAATATTACAAGGGATTACTGCTAGGACACACTGTCCTTGAAGGCTCACAACCTGAAGTAAATTATAAAATAGAGTATGGCTCATTTCCAAGAGATAAACTAAGATGAAATGCACCTTCCTTGTGCTAGAGTTCAGTTCCGGTGAAGCACATAATACAAAAATACTTCTTTTTACAATTCTTTCTACTCATACATACAATTTCTCACTTTCACACTCTATGACCATCATCATTTCTCTCTATCTCTCATATTGATCACTGTTCACACACCTTGTTATCTTCAAAAGTGTCTTACATATATATATACTGTATATAACACTAATTAGGTCGACCTAATTAGAGTAACCTTATTTCAAATCAAAATTAACTTTGTTGAAATTATCCTCGAAACATATTCATCTTTGTGCCCAACACAAGCGTGTAATGCATGGTATCAGTCAACACAGACCTAAGATAGATCCATTTAGCTACGCAACACAAAAGTTCATAATTAGGTCAGCCAAAGTTAGACCTAAAACATCAAAACTCTAAACGTATATGAAATTTTCTAAACGTGTAACGTCAAAAACATGTTAGAATATCAAATTCTCCTTTAGACGACATCAAGTAGCTTATCTTCAATTTTGGAAGACAAAATGATTAATCATGAGAGAACGTGGAATCTCCTATAATAGTATGTTGTACAAAGACTTACTGTAATTCTTAGAGCAAAACATTGTTACCCATAACTTCTGAATGTGTTCGCATATCATCACAAAACTTTGAGACAAGATGAATCTTGTAGTTCTGAATCTATGTATAAATTCTTGTAGTAATATCTTTCTTTGAGGTAGAATCCAGACCAAAAAATTGGATCAACGAAATAGAACATAGTTTTACCAGACTTTTGCTAATTATATCTTTCCAACCGTATGACCAAGCTAACTAAAATCTTGTCAATAGATGTACATGATGTCAAGATAGAACATATTATCTACTTCTGAATGAATCTTACAAAATAAGATAATCCGAACCAAAATACCGGATCAAAAAACTTCCAGTACTAGATAAGTATAGCTCAAACTATTATTACTAGAGCAACTAATAATAGTCTTCTACTTTCCAACATTGATGTAAATGTTGATATCAATGAAAATCTTCCAATTTCCAACAAACATGACACACTTCACTCACCATTATTATCAAATTGCTATGATAGGTACTTTTCCTTATAACTTCACAATTTATTTTAAATATTTCTCATGTTATATTAATTACCATATTGCATGTATTTTTCATAAATATCGTTGTTATTTATAATTCTTTAATTAAGACACAAAATCATCACCTCCTTTTCAGACCCACTTGAAATTTGAGGACAAGTTTCTAATTATAGCTAGAGGTAACACAAAACCATACCACTATTTTGGAAGTTGTATTAATATATTAATTGCACAATATAATTTGGATTTCCTTGCCAACTTAGTCCCCATAAAAAATTAAGAAGCTACAATCACTTCATTTTTAAAATTCATAATCAATAGAAAATTAAACCAACAATCAAAAGTGTGTATTAGTAGCTTCAAGAATTAGCACCTTAAGCCAACCCTTGTTGAGTAGGTGACCCAATTCATTAAGATCTTGTGGACCAAATCCTCATTCTTTATGATCAAAATTGCATACCCATATTCTAGTAGGCTGGGTGGTTGGATTATTTTAAGATGTTAAAAGGGTATAAGGATCAAGTAGCTAGAGAATTTTTAGCTACTCTAATAGATAATATAGTGGTCACGAGAGGATTACATGTGGATCCATTAGAGGTAGTTATTGTAGAGGTAACATGGTTACCATTAGGTAGTGAAGCCTACCTATAAGTGGTCAATGATATTGTTGCTAGAAATGAGTTTAATATACCAAGAGGGAAACTTGATTTTTCTACACAAGGGACTAAAAACCTTTCTCTTCCTTGGCATTGGGCATTTGCAACTATTTATATAATAAAATATGAACTTGTGAAAGAAGGCAATATCTTCTTTACACTATTCATTTTAAGTTGTTGAGTCATTTGGGGCATCATAAACATCTAAACCTACCAAAAAAATTTCTATATATTGTCAACAATGGAAATTGAATTTAGAAAAGGAAAATATTTAGTATTATCTCATCATTGCTTAGGTTAAAAGGATCCTCAATATTGTTCTAAAATACTTGTCTTGGGATGAGTTTCTATTTTTGAAGGATGCTAGGCATAGAAATAATTATGTACCTCAAGCCCCATAGCCAAAAAAGACAAACAACAAGGATTAGAGTCCCAAATTCGTAAGGGAAAACAAGGGTACATGTAGCCTCTTTGATGCATGAAGCTTCCCCCAAAATAGACTCATTTCCTCGTATGCCTAGTCTTGGGCCCACATTGTCAGTATCACCACAAAGAGCCTCTCCATCTCTATCTCTAGATAACTCTCTTGAGTATGTGTCTTTAGAGAATATTCCTTAGCAACCTACAACCAAAAATTCATATGCAATAAAAGGAAAAGAGAAGCTTCTTCATCCTGAAGGACTTCTAAAAAGTAGTAGGTTTCATTAAAACCCCCTAGCCCATCACGTAGCCTTGAGAAGAAAGGACTAACCTCAAAAGAAACTTCTAAAAAGTTGAATATGATTTTTATTGATTCATAATCAAGTTTTGAAATTCAAGAGCTATTATTTACAAAATTCCCAAGTTCAGCCCTTGCTTCTCCAAATTGAAGTGACAATTATGATTTTATTGAAGTAGTATAGTCTTCTTTACGATGAATAGATGAATTGGAGGAGAAACTCTAATTATTCTAGAAACAACTTGTAGGAGTACTAGAACAACTTGCATAGTTATTAGCAATAGATATGGATACAACAAAAGGAAGTTGGGAATTTCATGGAGAATACCAACGTTAGATGCATAGGACAACTAAGAGGGGGGTGAATCAGTTGTATACTTTTAAAACATCAGAAACCATCATTAACATTCATATCTACATTAGCTCTTAAACCCTTATCCATCATTAAACGCTTATCCATCATTAAACCCTTAACATGCATTAACAAAATGTAAACATGTAAAGCAGCAATGCAAACACATCAAACACATAAGAACACTAGATTTACATGGAAAACCAAAGAAGGGAAAAACCATGGTGAGGATTAGCTCACTGATATATGAATTGCAACACCGAATACAATAAGGTTCACTATCCAGAAAGATAAAGAAAGGCTCACTACCCATGGCTCACTGCCAAAGGACACACTATCTAGAAGAAATAAATAAGAAGGGGTGGATCACTACCAATTTGAACTACTAACAATGCATCTCTCATATGTCAAAGGTACAATTCCATTTAAGCACAAACAACACATCAAACAGACTAAAATGTAGACACCTTCTGCTCGTGTTGCATTAGGAAGTCACAAGCATTAAGGCTCACACTCAAATAAAAAATATTGATCACTTTTGCATCTTTCATATCACACACTTCTTGCTTAATTCGCACAATAATTATCCTTCCATTTATATCCTCTGTGGCCTAAAACAATCTCAATTAGGTCAGACTTACTGAAATGTATACACCTCAACCATGTAACACCAAATAGGTTGGAACCAAACACTTATACAACATATATAAGTGAATAAAAACCATGAAACTACTTAATTGGGACCCAAATCTACACAACACGCTTCTCAACACTTCCTTAATCAACAATTATCCTTCACAATTAGTGCTAGCATTCTAGGTCATCCAAACCTACACTAATGCCAAAAGACAACTCCAAACACACTTCTCAAGGTCCAGAAACATCTTTTAGGCCATATAAAAATACTCCATGATATTCATACAACATCTTAGAATACTCCAACACCATCAGAATATACTGCATAACTACTGCAATAACTTGAAACTCAGAATATTTTGTGTAATCAGACATACTGGCATAGACATCCAACACATCAAACAACCTTGCAAAAAAAATCAGCACCTAAAAATTGAAGGGAAGGTAGATACAAAATTATAAGCATGTTCCCATATCTGCAATACCAAAAAATTCATTGTGGAGAAATACAAAGCAATCTCATATCTCCCAGCCAACACTTCTTCATAGCTCACACACTAGTGAACACAACTTCTTCTGCCACATGATCAAGAACCTAGAAAACTCTAGACATAATACCTTAGAAAATATTTGATCATCAAGTCCAAATTGTATGAGCATAGCTACAATACATAAGAAATATAGAGCAAAACATTGAACACCACTTTGACACACTAAACTTTCTTTTATTCGAATTTTCTCAAAAGAATTTGGAAACCAAGCACCAAAAACACCATCTCAACATTTGCAACACCTTCTCAACATATTAGACACACAAGAGTTTGATATCCACAAGTACTTACTCATCATTTCTACATTAGAGATTGATGTGAGTGACAATACTAATGATAACATAATGCAACCAATACACTTGAACACACTTGCTTCCTTAGGGATTGACATCAATGCAACAATGCTCTGTTGACATCAATAACAAAATTTTCCAAAAATCTCCCCCTTTTTCATTGATGGAAATACTTGATATGAAAAAACATCAACAAAAACCAACAACTCTAATCAATAACACATACTACTCATGAATACACACTGCTCCCCCTTACACAAGAAAAACCATCAACAACAACCAAAAAATATGATCAATAACACATACTACTCACCAATACACACTGCTGCCCTTACACAAGCATTTATTCTCTCCTTTTCTTCATATGGTTTTTTAACTAACTTTCTCCCATTTTGACATCAATGGAAAAGGACAACACATAGTTTCTTTTCTTTTACCCCCCCTTTGTCATTTCTTATCTATACTTGCTCTCCCCCAAAGGCAACACCTAAACAACTGCACTCTCTTCCTGCATACTCACTTTCCTGCACACTCCCCCTTAGGGGAACACAATATTCTCTAGCAGACTACACCAACCAGTGATCACTACTACCTACTCCCCTTGAGAGGTAGCCTTCAACATCAACCCAAGACCAAATATATATATCTTGAAATGCTTCTTGGACAGGTGCACTCACTTATACATCTAGTTGAAAGAAGGAGGGACACTAACCCCTAACTTCTTCTAGAGATACTCAAAAGTATCTTTTGGAAGAGCCTTTTTGAAAATATCGACAACCTAATCCTTAGTAGGCACATGTACTCCAAGTTCACCTCATTCTCCATAACTTTATCTCTCAAGAAGTGATACCAAATTGAGATATGTTTTGTTCTTGAATGCATTACTGGATTCTTTGAAATATTGATTGTACTTATATTATCACACAAGATAGGAATAAGTTCATCATATGAAACTATGATATCTTTCAATGTTTGTTTCATCCACAACACCTGTGGAGCATGATGTTGTTGCAATATATTCTACTTATACAATAGATAATGGCATTGAATCTTGATTCTTACTTAGCCATGAAACCAACCTGTTTCCAAGAAAGAAAGCACCACCACTTGCACTTTTCCTATCATCTACACATCTAGCCCAATCTGCATCTGTATATGCACTCAAGAAGAAGTCAGTGTCCTTAGGATACCACAAACCATAATCCATAGTGCCTTTCATATTGCCTTTCAAATATCTGAATATCCTCTTCACTACTACAATATGAGATTCTTTGGGATTTTCTTGAAATATAGCCACAAGATAAAATGAATGCATGATATCCGATTTGGTAGTAGTAATATATAATAGTCCACCAATCATTGATCTATACTTTATCTGATATTTCTTAGGAGATTCATCATTTTGTTTAACTGAAAACTAGTAACCATAGGAGTACATACAGTCGATTTAGAGTCATCCATTCCAAACTTCTTCAACAATTCCTTAACATACTTCTAGACTGTGATATGAATATACCTTTCTTTGATTGACTGATTTGTAAACCAATGAAGAAATTCATCTCCCCACACATTGACATTTAAAATTATTTCTACATCTATTCTGCAAACTTCTTGCACATGTCTTCATTTACTTCAAAGATTATGTCATCAACATATACCAAGGAAATCAAAATTTATTCTCCTTCAACTTTGAAATACATATTGCTATCTACAGAACCTTTTATGAATCCTTGTTGCAACAAACTTACTTGTCTTATTTGGTGATCTTGGCACCGATTCCCAAGTCATATTCTTCTCTATCTATTCTAACTCTTCTTTCATTGTTTTGACCCAATTTTCATCTTTGCATGACTTAGTCATTTTTTTTGGTTCCACTTCAGAAAGTAAACAAAAATTTACTTGTTCTTCTTTCATAACAACTTTTCTCCTTGTTAGCACACCTTTTCTCTTATCTCCAATGATTTGATCTTTTGAATGATTCTTTTGCACATACTTAGGAGTCTTAGGATTCTTTTACGAAGATTCTTCCTCTTCAACTTTCAACTCTTTTCCTTTGTCTTCAACCTTTTCTTCTTCACTGCAAGGGGATTCATCAGATTCACATCATTCTATTAGTATTGATCTTTGATGTGGTTCCTCATCCACTTTGACACTTGCACTCTCAACAATATTCAACCTTTTATTGTAGCACTGGTAGGACTTGCTTCTTGTATAGTATCCAAGGAAGATTCCTTTATCAAATATTGCATCAAAATTTCCCAAGCTTTCCTCATCTCTTCTAATATAACATTTTCTTCCAAAAAATCTAAAATATTTCATAGTAGGGGGTTTACCATACCATAAATCATGGGGAGTCTTTGAACTATTTTCTCTTGCTTGAACTCTATTATGAATGTAGACTGCAGTATGAATTGCTTCTCTCCAATAGACATATGAAAGATTAGCTTCCTTCATCATTGTCCTAGCGGCTTCCTGAACTATTATGTTTTTCCTTTCCACAACTCCATTATGTTGAGGAGTTTTAGGGGCTAAAAAATGCCTCTTTATTCCATCATTTACACAAAAAATGTTAAACTCATTTTAAGTAAAATCACAAACTCTATCAGATCTCAAACATTTGATTTTGAGATTCATTTCATTCTCAATAATAGCCTTAAATACTTTAAACTTGTCTAGAGCTTCTGATTTTTCTTTAAGAAATGTAACCCAAGCCATTCTAGAATAATCATTAATTGATAACATGAAATACTTGTCATGACATGAGCTTCTAATTTTGGTAGGTCCACATAGATTTATATAGACTAACTCCACGTGACTTGTGGTAGAATATTCTTTTTTCTTGAATCTATTGCAAGGTGTGTGCCCTTGGTCTCCTTGTGTTGTGCAATATATTGCTCAGGTTCTTGACATGGATTAACTGCCTCTTATGGATTCATTAACTTTGACAGTTGTTTTAGGCATTAACAGGTCAATCTTTTGGTACAACAACAACTATCTTTGCAATAATTGGTATTAGAGCCTTGGTCACGAGTTTGAACCCTTGGCTTGCATTGGGGGATTGCTGCAAGGTGTGTGCCCTTGGTCTCCTTGTGTTGTGCAACACAACGCTCAGGTTCATGACATGGCTTAACGACCTCCCATGGATTCATTAAATCTAACGGTTGTATCGAGCATTAACAGGTCAATCTTTTGGTGAAATGACAATCATCTTTGCAATAAAATCTTTCCTTTGTTTGATTTCCAACTTGACATTATTTATAGATTGCATTGACAGGATTTTTAATCTTTGGAAAATCTCTTACAACATCAGTAGAAATTATCCTTGCTAGGATATCAAAATTGATGTGACCAATTCTTCTATTCCATAGCCAACTTTCATTAGTTTGAGACATAAAGCACTTTGCACCATTCCCTTTGAGTTGATAGACATTACCTCTTATCCTTGTTCTACTAACAACTAGAATACCAAAGATCCATTTTCTGATTTCACAACCACGATTTTGAAATAGAAGATTATATCCTTTGCTACATATTTTTCCTACACTTAGAAGATTATGTCAGAGACCCTTGACATAAAGAACATCATTTGTATTATGCTTACCATCAAAGCTATTTGAACCTTTTCCAAAAATCTTAGTAGATGTATCATCATCAAACTTAACAAGACCACCATCATACTTTTAAAGCTTAAAAAACTTACTCTTATCACCTGTCATAGGGTGATCCAACACAAGTGGGTTATACTTTCATTGATGAACAAAAAATGCTAGAACCCCTTAATGGGTTCACTAGAAGGTTGTTCGCTCGAACCCCATGTTGGCCATTTTTTGAATAAAACAATTGTTTTTCATTTTTTTATAATGTTATTTTTATGGGGTTCTAGCGAAGGGGGGTTTGCTAGAACCCCCCTTTTTTCCCTTGCCTCCCTCCATTTGCAATTTTATGTAAAATTTTGGGTTTTGAAGCTCAGGTTGAGGATGGAAATGGAATAAACTTGACAAACCCAGTTGGAGTATTACATTCCTTGAAACAAGCTCTCCATTAAGTATAATTTTAATATATTTTGGTTTTAGTATGTTTTTTTTTTAGTTTAATTAAACATAGGGTTTTCATCGAAAATCAAGCTCTTTGTTCTACACATGTGGAAAAATAGTAGATTATCAATTTTTTTTTAAAATATATCTAGGTGCTTGGTATTGTTGTCTTTGATCCCACAAAAATAAATAAATTTTGATACATACCAAAAATTTATGTGTTATACAGTCCACCTATGTCTAAATTGTAATTGGTTTGACTTAAAAACTTAATTAAGAAAAAATATTCAATAAAATACTATTAAACCAAATGAAGGTGCTAGATATTGTAGTTACAAATCTTAATTCAAAAAGAATAGAATTGTATCCTTCATAGAAAAAAGTTATGTGTTATACAATGAACATCACTCTTTAAAAATGGTGTTCACTGTTAAAAAATAGTTTTCGAAGGAGATAGAAAAAGATATACAACTTGAGTCCAATTTTTTTTAAAAATATATATTTAGAATCTACAAAAAAAATGTCACAAATCACTAGTTTGCATCATCTTCAAATTCCTCATGGTTTAGCAGCTATAGGTGTCTGACAGTGAAGATTTAGTTAAAAAAAAGTTCAGTTCAATGTCAAGTTTGGCCAAAAAGTGTAACCCACTATTGTGGGATCACCCCAATGTATGATTTGAGAATCCATTGTTGATGATACAATAATTCTTCTTCTCTCTAGCATGAAAAGCAATCAACACAGTTCCTTCAATGTTATGACCTATTTCTGGAGCATTTTCCTTCACATATCTTTCAAGTTATGTAGAATTAGTTCCAACATTTAAAGCCATGAACAAACATTCATCACTTCCTTCATCTAGATAATCTGATTCTTCATCATTAGATACACCAATTTCCTTTTCAACATAGTAAATCTTCTTGAAATTTGTTCCCTTATTATCCTTTTGTTTGTCATTAGTAAATTTGATTAGACATTTAGATGGATAATGACCTATCTTTCCATAATTGAAACATTTGAAAGGTAGCTTACCTCTGTATTTTCTAGTATACTTTTTCAATCTCCTCACAAAGTTTGTTTCCCCCTCATCAAGATCATCAGGATATGATCCATCATCCTTTTCCACTTTGCAGACTTTAAAAGTAGTTTATTTATTTGTAGTATCTTGACCAAACTCTCTCATTTCAAAAAGAAGTTAAAGCACCAAGCATCTAATCTCTAGAATAATTATCCAAGTTATGAGCTTCCTCAATAGTAGAAACTTTATGACTATAACATTTAGGCAGAGTTCTTAATACCTTTTTCACCACTTCGCTTTCATCTAGCTTTCCACCAAGACCATTGATGGTATTGGCAACTTCATCAACGCTGAGCATATAGGCAGTAATTTCTTCATCTTTAGACATCTTCAGGGTTTCAAATTTTGCCTTTGTAGATCTGTATCTTCGCTTGTTTTACCTTTTCATTTCCTTCATAGATTACTTCTATCTTTGTCTAGACATCTTTAGCATACTTGTAGTTTATAACCTTCACAAGTTCTGAATCAGTAAGACCACTTAGGATTGCATTTCTTGCTTTGCCATTGTTCTCATATGCCTTGATCTCATTATTAGTTGATGGTCCATTTGCAGGCATAGTATAACCTCTTTGAATAGACTACCGAACACCAAATCCAAGGGAGTCTAAGAAAGACTCCATCCTAGAGATTTCAAGTAGGTAAAATTTGTTCCATCGAATAAGGGAGCTTTGACACTTTTCTTGTGCACCATCTAAATCTACCTCAAATAGTTAAGCTTCTTCCTGGGAGCTACAACTTTCATACCAATTGTTAGATGCACAAGACAACTGAGAGGGGGGTTCAAATCAGTTTTATACTTTTAAAACATCAGAAAACCTCATTAACATTCATATCTACATTAATTCTTAAACCCTTATCCACCATTAAACCCTTAACATGCATTAACAGAATGTAAACATGTAAAGTAGTAATGCAAACATATCAAACACATAAGAACACTAGATTTACATGGAAAACCTAAGAGTGGAAAAACCACGGTGATGCTTAGCTCACTAATATATGAATTGCAACACTGAATACAATAAGGCTCATTGCTAAGGGCTCGCTGCCTAGAAAGATAAAGAAAGGCTCACTATTAGTGGCTCACTGCCGAAGGACTCACTATCCAGAAGAAAGAAAGAAGGGGTGGATCACTACCAATTTAAACTAGTAATAATGCATCTCTCATATGTCGAAGGTAGAGTTCCATTGAAGCACAAACAACACATTAAATATGTAATGACTAACCACAATTTTTTTTAAAAAAATAAACACCCTAATTTTTTGAGTTCTTGTTCACTGTTTACTCTCAGATGATTTATGCTTACTAACATAGAATTCTGATTTGCTGACTGTATAGCCTTTTAATTTTATTTTTTACACTTGTTTTCAGGTGACTTTCATTTATTGAACATTGGATATAGTAAATATTTCTAGGATCATGAAATAAAAGATAATACCACACTAGTAATGACCCTTTCAAAGATTTCAATATACTAATTTAAATATTAGTAACTATAGCCTAGATACAGATATCAAACTTAGATAAATGACAATCAGGCCTAAAATAAGCACCTTAGTAGTAGAAAATGCCCTCTTCATATCCTCAATGGCACTAAGAATGAAGCCTCCAAAACTCAGATTCATACTTTAGAAAGAGTAAGCATGACAGTTGATTACTAGGCTTCCCAAGCCACAAACAAAGCACACATTTGGCTTATATTCACTGAACTTAAAACACCCAACACTCAATAGTTCATCCTCTTCTCATAGCAATAGGGGTTTGAGTAGAAGCCAAGAAAACTAGCTTGCAACCTTCAATGCAAGAGAAACTAACTCAAAATTCAAACCTTCAAGAACAAGACTCCCAACAACAAGAGTTACTGCAAACCCTTTTCATCATTCCATAATGGCGGCTAAGGGAATTGCACATTGCAACACTGAGTTTTTGCAACCAAGATGGGCACGCCTCAAGGGAAGTTCAAAATTCTCTAAAAAATCATATCCTTCAACAAAAAATACAAACTTGGGCTTGACAAAATGCCTTGAAGAAAGGCTATTGATGAAACAATACCCAAAATGTAAACTCAACCCCTTTATGAGTAATGAGCAATTTTATGAGTTTAGGTTCAGTAACAAAGTGCCCATAAAACATTAAATTTCTCACCAAAACTCAAAGATTACCATGCCAAACTAATAGGAAGCATTCTTGAGCTAAGAACAAGCTGAAACACAACAAAAGTCAAAATATTATCATTTCCTAAACTAGAACCAATTTATTTGTAGTCCAAATGAAGCTCCTGAATGAAGCCTCCAAATCGTCTCTTGATGTGATCTTTCACACGTGAGGAAAGGTGATCTAGCAGAGGTTTTCATCTCAACAAGTCGAAATCAAACCCCAGAGCCAAGCTCCAAAGCCACTAACCAAAAAATCCAAACATCCATAAGCCCAAATGAATTTTAAAAGAAGATTTTTATAAACTTTTCTCTAGCTAGGGTGTCCAAAACCCTAAACCAAGAAATCAGGCCAAAACTCAGAGCCTTTTTAATTTATTTTAATTTTAACACCTTCATAAGTTAAGTCACTCTTAATACTCTCAAGGTGGGCGCTCAACCAAGGCTTAAGTGACTTTAAATAATATTTCCCTTTTGACTATAGTGTCTTTTAATAATATTTATTTTTTGTCACTTAACCATTATAACCCAAAGTCCAATATTAAATAAACATTAATAATTAACGGACTTTAAAACTGAGGCTGATATGACCTCAAAATTTAGTGATCTATAAACTGTTGAAAAGGTCTTGCCAAGATGATTCATCTCCAACACTGAAAAATCCCATAATGGCCAAAAACCCTAGTTTTCCAAAATAGCAAGTTCGACCCAAGCAATCAAATCCATCTCTAGAAAATGCCAAACTAAAGATCACAATGAAGCCCTGCCAACAATCCCTGGCAAAACCATCCAAGTCATCGAAAAAGAGTCCAGACTGACACTTACTAAAAATTGTATGTATGGACAAGTTTCCCGAAATCCCTCCAAAAGTGTCATATAACTCCACTAGATCACTTGAAAACCATGTTGACACCGAAATACTCCCCTGATTAGGTTGTCACCAAACTAGAAAGTCAGCTCCGACTGTGCTGCATGATAACCTGAAAATGGGGACATTACATTTCGCCCTTCCCAAAGATTTTTTGTCCTCAAGCAATGCGAGTGAGCCCTGCAATCCACATCCAAATCCATGCCAAAATCTGAAATGATTCCCAGGTCCCAAATAATTCTAGGTGGTTTGTATACCCAACTACTCAAATCCCTCTCTCCCTAAACCATGTAGTTCCTTGTTATTTTTAGTTTTGGGAGTGTTTAGCTAAAAAACTACTATGTGGATGTCATTTTCTAACCATGTAGGTGAAATAAATCTACTAAAGACCACTATATTAGACTAGCTAACCTTAACCCTAATGACACCTAGGTGTAGTGAGTCCATGACAATGGAACCAAAAAGTGATGAGATGACATTGAACCTTGTATTTTAATATATAATCATATTTTTCAAACTTGGTGGTATCAAAAGATTGTATACAAAAGGTTAGTTTGGGGTCCTTTGCTATAACTCATTCTACTCTATTTGAATGAAAATTTATATTTGCATACAATTCTAATCAACTAAGTTTAAATAATTATATAGGAATGAAAATTATTACTCTAAAATTAAGGACTAACTATGAAATATAAATGCATATGTTAAAATTAAAATACTGAATACAAAATAGAAATGCTTATGCTAAATATAAAATAATAACTAAGGAATGAAATATAAAAAGTGAACTTCTCTAATCAACACAAATACTATTTAACAAATTTATCACAACTACTTGAATTTATTTCAAATAAAAGTTAATGAAATTTTAGTATTCTTTTCCATTTTATTTTTATTTTTATAAGATTTCGAAATGTAAGAACATTCTATTCACTATTATTTTCTTTTTAAATTTAAATCTAAAAACTCTTTTATCTCAATTTTTCTTAAATATATTTTTCAAGAAGTATTTATTCCATACCTTCAATCTCTCCTTGATATGCAATAGTTTTCTTGTAAAGCTGAACATATTACAATATTTTATATTTCCAATGTTGCTCCACCATTGCTTATTTCATATCTTCTCTTTTAAACCAAATTATTTCAAACATGAACTAATGCCAAATGGGAGGCCTATCTTCAAGTATATTTAAAAACATCACCAGATAGTGATATAAACCTAATATTAGATAAATAAAGAAATCTGCAACACGTGGATGTTGAATTCAACTAGTAGAATACAAATAATGATTAGGAATCTTTGCAATATTGGTGAATCCACCATGTCTATTTGTCCATGTAAAAGACCCATTTTAGGAACCACCTCCATGACATCAATAGCTTAGACATTTAAGTTATGAAATGCAAGCCAAGATTGGGGAATTTGACAAAGAGATACCCCTTTTTTAAGACTAAAGGATCACATTAATTTCTCCTAGGAATAAATTTCTCAATTTTGAGAGATTATTTTGTGACTAAGATTTCATTCCATACTCAAATTTTATCTTTTACTTTTTTGGGATCAAACACAATAAATTAAAAAAAGTAAGATCATAAGGAGTCTTTGTACCTTTAGGAACACTTAATTTATTTGTGAAGAAATCGTCTCCATCGAAGAACATGAGGGATTCCAAAAAAATCCCAATAACTTCCTCACATCCACAGTCGAACCTTTACAACATTTCAAAAATATCTACTTCCACATATTTCAATTTTATCTCCTATAATAGTATTATAACAACCAATAAATTATATAAATGGTACTCAGTCATACATCACTTGTTAGGGGAATTTAAGCCCCTAACATTCCAATTGAGAATCTTTATTTCTCTATTATAAGGGGGCACTCCCCCCTTAAATATTAATATGTAATTCTTAATTTTTGATTGACCAATGGACACATTAGTCTCTTGTCTTTATTTTTTATTGGTTTTCCTTCCTTTTTTACGAATTCTAAAATTATTATTGAAAAACCTGGAGGTATATTGGCTTATGCACCTTAGGTCTATTATATCCACTTCTTCCTCCATCTCATTATTAGAGCTATCCCACACCTCGACATATTTTAAAATTTCATTAGAGTCCTCCACTCTAGCCATATTCTCTTGGAATGGGATTATTACAAGATTTGAATATGATCTACCAAAATGATCAAGACCCTTCAAACAATTGTGTTGGCCCTTTCATTTTCCTAGTTCATCCTTTTCAAAGTTAATGTTTGTTTAGAACTTAAGAATTGTTGGCACTTTGTGCCACCCTTGTTTTCCCACTGAAGATGATCATTATGAGAGATCTTTGTGGGTATTTGGATTAATTGTGCTTATGTGTTATGGTCTCCCCTTCCTTGCTCCTTAGTCATTCACCCAAATGAAAAAATCTTAATTAACTAAGTGTTAGGAGATTTTGAGCTTCCCATTATGTAAAGAAGCCAAATGGGTATTCATATTTTAAATTTGGGGAATTTATAAGAAAACACGGTCAAATTATGCAGTTGTGGGGGATTTGGTCCCATCTGGACATTGCGTAGATTTCATGTCAATCCGAATATTTTCCAACTCCTTGTAGTTCCTCACCACCTAATTTTTTTGTAAGGGATAAGATGAGGTTATTTTTCCCATGATGAGAGGAAAAATCCAAAAAATTCTAAGTATAACCATGCAAGAAGATGGAGGCCATCTTCACACATGGTTTTGATGAAAGCTAAATTTCCTAGAGAGTGGTTTGTGTATTTTTCCATTAGAACCGAATGCCATTCAAGTGCAGATGTTGATGGAAATCCTGCACGATGGATGGAGCTTGATTTTTTGCATACCCTTTTGAGATTTGAAAATTGACTAAGTCTGGGTTTACAGGAAGATGAAGGCCATCTTCTTGTATGTTCTCGATGAGCACCAAAGTTCCACCCATGAATGGTTTGCGAGAGTTTCTGTTTGAATAAGTTCAAATTTAAAGGTTTTGATACTGATATATATATATTGTATTGAACAAAGCAAAATAATTACAAGAATAGAGCTACAAGTAGTAGCTGAAAAACATACTAGCCAAAATGCCAACCAAACTATACAAAACTAGACTTACAAAATCAGAGTGACATTAATAGAGGTTGTACAAAGCATCAACCATATGATACAATCACAAATAGACAAATTACAAAAGAAATATAACATTTTTACAATGCTCAATCTTATTGTCCAACTGAAACTTCACTATCTGCTCTTTAATTTGTTGTAACCTCTGTTTAGCCCGCTCATTCTTCTTACATATAACCTAAATTTGCGAGAAAAGAACAACCGCCTAAAGATATATGTCAGAGTAGAGCCATAAAGTCCCAACAACCTGATAATAGTTACTAGAAAACATTGCAACACACCTATTTTTCCATATATTTTTCAAAACATGTCAGATAGAATCAACAATCACATCTTTTTGCATGCCAAAACCAAAATCAACCTCTTTCCAAGTCAAGTCATGATTAAAATAGTTGAGAAATCTCTAAAACTTAAAACCAAAGCCTTTTAACATATACACAGTCCCAAAAAATGTGCTTCAAACTTTTCACACCCTTACAAAAAGGACAATCCGCTGGTTGAAACCGATATATTTTTTGCAAGGCCCAATGGAAGTTAAAATCCCACAAGTTGAAGATTTATGGAAGTTTCATATGTATCCATTTTTTGGGGATTTCTAATTGAACTAAATATCTTTCAATAGGTGCAGATGCCAATGTTTTTCTTGTAGGTGCAAATGGCATTGTTTCTTCTGTGTGAAGGATAATTTTTTTCAAAATGAAATAAGTATTTCTTTGTGGGAAGTTGAAGTCCACTTCCCAAGTTTGAATGAAGCCATTTTTTTACATATGTGCAAATGGAGATCAATTTTTTACATTTTTGGAAATTGGATGACCAAGTGGTTTGTAGGGTTTTCTTGTTGAATTGGACATCTTTCAAAGTCTAGTTGCATATGGAAGTTCTACATGGCTCTGATGGAGCCCATTTGTCCCTGAGAACCTTTTGAGGTCTGAATGGAGGCCAAAGTTTTGCAAGCAAATGGTTTGCAAGGATTCCCAAGTGAACCTGACCAAGTTTAAGGTTTTATTATTGTCAAATTTACTGCATGGGTCTGATAGGAGTCTCTTATTCATGATTGCGAGAATTTGATGGTCATCTAGATTGTGAGATTTTTCAAGTTAACAAGTTCAATTTTCAAAACCTTCTATTGACCTAATGGGGATCACTATCCCACACTCGAATGGAGGTTAGATTCCTATAACCGATCTAGTTGCATCTCCTAAACATGCAGAAGTACCAAAATGATAAAAAAAATCACCATTAATGTTACGATGACTATTCCAACTAGTAGATTATTATCTGATTTTGTTGTGAATTGAATTCACACATAATTTTTGGGGAAGAAATAGTGCCCATGCTTCTTTATTTTTGTAAACTATTCTTCTACCTTCCCCATTCCTAAATTGTGATTTCTTTCTAGGTTTTGTGAACTTCTTTGTAGTTTATTCAATGGCCACCTAAACATGTATGCACTTCTCTAGGCAACTTAGCAGCTAGGGTTTTCTTTGGTTTGCCATGTCTCTCTCTTTCTAGGATTCCTATTTCTAAATAAAAGGTACAATGTATTCTCTTATTGTAGGGGTTCTTCCTTTTGTTTCTTTAATAGACTTATGCATTTTCCACTTTTTTGTAATTGTAACTGGATTCAAGTCCTAGGTTTAATAGAAATTTCTCATTTACTTCATATACTCTATAATTTACATGTTGTGTGAATTGTTGCTTCCATTTGTGAATGAGTATTCACCTTTTTACATATTTTGTCATGTAAATTTTGGTTACATGAATTGACTATGGATTTCTTTCCCTTCCAATGTTTGTTAACCCTTACCTTCATATGTTGTAGGATTTTTGTGAATCAGAGACTTGTGTACAAACCCTCTACAATTTCTATTGTTTCTTTGTGCTATAGTGAGCAAGGAAGAAACCACTCTAAATATTAGTGCATCACCCTTTTTGTTTTCAACATTCGTTCTTCCCTTTTTCTTTGGAAATCAATAGAATAGATCTAGTTTTCTAGTTTGTATCAAGTGTTTAAGTTGGATCAACACTTTGTACCTAGTTTAGAGAGGGAAACTGTCATTAATCAGGAGGTTTGACTTCATTTGCAAGATCCCATAACTTGAAGTCATTCACATGCTTCACTGAATGGTTGGACTCATTTATTCAACATAGGGTGCAATTTAGATTGACAACATGAATCTAATGCCAAGTAGGAGTTGAAGGAAGAAAAAAAACATCACTACCAAATTATCTTTACCTTTATATTTTTAAAAAATGTTTTTTTTTTCTCCTCCAATTCAACTAATTGAATTCACTTCCCTATCGAAGTAGACATGACAATTTTTTTGGAATTCCATTGATGGTCACCACCTTAATTCTAGCTTAGATCCAAGAATTAATTTCTAATACATCCCTATCTATCCCATCAACCACCCCAATGCTACTACCAATTTTTGATAGGCTTTCATCTGACTAGTATTCTAACAATAAATTATATAGTTTGATCTAACAAGGTGCATTGCATGGAGAAAACATTATAGTATTGAAGTTAGGATATCATTTTTGCATATATAGAGTGAATTTCTTTGAGTGCCATGGGTTGGTTGTCAACATGAAATCCCGACCTTCTACTCTTTGAAAGATAAGAAATGTCTAGGAAAAAAATTCAAATTGAAAGTAATTATTCTTTTACCACTTTCACCCATTGTTTAATTTAACTTCTTGTTTACTTTGAACCTATAAAACACCCAATTATCACATTCTCCAAATCCCCAAATCTTTATGCATAAAACCAACCTACAGGATTTAGTTATGAGCTTTTTGTACCATTTTCATATATATATGTACACTCACGCACAACCTTATCTAGATTTTTTTTGTGTTGTTACTTTACTCATTTCTCATATGTTAACATAAAGTACTTTCTACTTTAAGGGGCACTTGAACAAATTTCTCTATGAAAAATATGTAAGCTATTATAAATTATCTCGTCTAGTGGTTAGAGATTGTATTGTTGAGGAGTTTAAATGAGAGGCAAATAGTTATGTATCTTGTCTATAATTTCATAATCTTAACTATGAATTAATATAAGAATAATGTCCAAACACTTAGATTTATCTATTGTACTATATTTAAGTTCTTGGATATTTATCCTCTTCATTATATTCTCAAATAAAACATCTATATATAAATTCACTACTCTTTTTGATTTATAACATTTCAACATAATATCAAAAACTAATTTATTTAAGTTTCCATAGGGTGTGCTTTTGACTGAAAATCCTTCCACCCGTTTACACACGGTGGGGTTGTTCATTGGCGAAGTTGTATAAACGACCTCTCAGCCAGACTCTTCTGCGATGTAATGCCAATTTTAACTTTTATGTGGTGGCAACTGCGTGGAAGGCAGATTTTTCTGGACAGAAAACAATTGGCATTTACTTGAGACATGGGTGGAAAAGTACTTCATTGACTTGGAATATAAGCCCAACCATAGAACGAATGAGCGGACGTGTAATATTGGTGTAGTTATAAAATATCATTAGAAAAGTTTATGTGAGTCAGGTCTAAATTTGTATTTCTCTTCATTTGCTTACATTTCAATGAATGTTCAACATTTTTTAAAATTATGTTGAAATGTTATAAATGAAAAAGAATAGTCAATTTATGTGAAGATATTTTAGTTGAGCATATAATGAGGAAGATAAATATCCAAAAATTTAAATATAATTCAATGGATAAATCTAAGTGTTTGAACGTTATTCTTGTATTAATTGATAATTAAGATTATAGAATTGTAAATAAGATACATTAATTATTCAACTCCCATTTGAATTCTTCAACAATACAATCTCTAACCTCTAGACAAGATAATTAATAATATATTGCTTGTATTTGATAGAGAAAATTGACATATAACAAATGATTAAAGTTCATATGAGAAATTACTAAAATTGTTATGAGAAATGTGTAAAGTGGCAATAACAACAAGAAGATAAAAATCTAGATAAGGTTATATATATGTCTAAGTGAGATTAAAACACTAGAAATTTAACTAACAACCTGACTAGTGAAGTTTTATACTATGACAAAATAATAGACAAATATAGAAATGAAATACAATAAGAAGAATACTTTAACTAAACTATGCTTGAATTGATGAAGAGGAGGTAAGAAAAGCAAACCTTTCTTGCTGAGAATTGAATATTTAATGAGATCCACATGAGAATACCTACACACACAAGACCAATGAAAATGTTAGGGTTGTTTGTAGAGGATTACCTCAGGCAATCCCCTGCTTTGGTGTTTCCACCTCAACAAACAACTAGGTAGCAATGAGTATAGAAAATGATAAAAGAAATTTATGAGATTAGCAATGCCAATGATAGTGAGTCCTTAGTTTAGGAAGTAAGCCTTATTTTAGGAAGTGAGCCTTATCTCAGGAAGTGAGCCTTTTTGTAATTGGTTTTGATATTCTCTATAGTGTGAGTTAATCCTCATCGTGGTTTTTTCCTCATCGGGTTTTCCATGTAAATCTGGTGTTACTATGTTTATGTGATGACTCTTAGTTTTGCATTTATTAATGAATCCTTCATGCACTATTTGGATCTAGTTTGGGTATATGGTTAAATTTTTTAATTTGGTGACAACTGATTCACCCCCCCTCTCAATTGTCCTATTCAACAATTGGTATCAGAGCGTGGTCCTTTGGAATAAGTTTAATAGCTTGAAGGAGATCTTAGCAGGAGTAACTAAAATGATGAAGGGATCTAACTTAGATGAAAAATTGAGAGCAGAGACCTCAGAGTCTAAGAATGAAGACCTGAAAGAAAATGTCAAGAAGGTGGGTGAATATATTCAAAAATTAAGAAATCAGATCCAAAAATTTAAATTGAAGCATAAAGAAGTTTACCAGCAACTAAAAGAAGCAAAGGAGGTATATTGGCTTATGCAGCTTAGGTCTATTATATCCACTTCTTCCTCCATCTCATTATTAGAGCTATCCCACACCTCGACATATTTTAAAATTTCATTAGAGTCCTCCACTCTAGCCATATTCTCTTGGAATGGGATTATTACAAGATTTGAATATGATCTACCAAAATGATCAAGACCCTTCAAATAATTGTGTCGGCTCTTTCATTTTCCTAGTTCATCCTTTTCAAAATTAATGTTTGTTTAGAACTTAAGAATTGTTGGTACTTTGTGCGACCCTTGTTTTCCCACTGAAGATGATCATTATGAGAGATCTTTGTGGGTATTTGGATTAATTGTGCTTGTGTTATGGTCTCCCCTTCCTTGCCCCTTAGTCATTCACCCAAATGAAAAAATCTTAATTAACTAAGTGTTAGGAGATTTTGAGCTTCCCATTATGTAAAGAAGCCAAATGGGGATCCATATTTTAAATTTGGGGAATTTATAAGAAAACATGGTCAAATTATGTAGTTGTGGGGGATTTGGTCCCATCTAGACATTGTGGAGATTTCATGTCAATCCAGATATTTTCCAACTTCTTGTAGTTCCTCACCACCTAATTTTTTTGTAAGGGATAAGATGAGGTTATTTTTCCCATGATGAGAGGAAAAATCCAAAACATTCTAAGTATGACCATGCAAGAAGATGGAGGCCATATTCACACATGGTTTTGATGAAGGCTAAATTTCCCGAAGAGTGGTTTGTGGGTTTTTCCATTAGAACCGAATGCCATTCAAGTGCAGATGTTGATGGAAATCCTACACAATGGATGGAGCTTGATTTTTTGCATACCCATTCGAGCTCTGAAAATTGACTAAGTCTAGTTTTACAGGAAGATGGAAGCCATCTTCTTGTATGTTCTCGATGAGCACCAAAGTTCCACCAATGAATGGTTTGCGAGAGTTTATGTTTGAATAAGTTCAAATTTAAAGGTTTTGATACCGATATATATATATATATATATATATATATTGTATTGAACAAAGCAAAATAAGTACAAGAATAGAGCTACAAGTAGTAGCTGAAAAAAAACTAGCCAAACTGCTAGCCAAACTATACAAAACCAGACTTACAAAATCGGAGTGACGTTAATAGAGTTTGTACAAAGCATTAACCATATGATACAATCACAAATAGACAAATTACAAAAGCTGTGTAACATTTTTACAATGCTCAATCTTATTGTCCAACTGAAACTTCACTATCTGCTCTTTAATTTATTGTAACCTCTATTTAGCCCACTCATTCTTCTTACATATAACCTAAATTTGTGAGAAAAGAACAACCACCTGAAGATATATGTCAGAGTAGAGCCGTAAAGTCCCAACAACCTGATAATAGTTACTAGAAAACATTGCAACACACCTATTTTTCCATATATTTTTCAAAGCATGTCAGATAGAATCAACAATCACATCTTTTTGCATGCCAAAACCAAAAACAACCTCTTTCCAAGTCAAGTCATGATTAAAAATAGTTGAGAAATCTCTAAAACCTGAAAACCAAAGCCTTTTAACATATACACAGTCCCAAAAAATGTGCTTCAAACTTTTCACACCCTTACAAAAAGGACAATCCGCTGGTTGAAACCGATATAGTTTTTGCAAGGCCTGATGGAAGTTAAAATCCCACAAGTTGAAGATTTATGGAAGTTTCATATGTATCCATTTTTTGGGGATTTCTAATTGAACTAAATATCTTTCAATAGGTGCAGATGCAAATGTTTTTCTTGTAGGTGCAAATGGCATTGTTTCTTTTGTATGAAGGATATTTTTTTTCAAAATGAAATAAGTATTTCTTTGTGGGAAGTCAAAGTCAACTTCCCAAGTTTGAATGAAGCCATTTTTTTACATATGTGCAAATGGAGATCAATTTTTTACATTTTTGGAAATTGGATGACCAAATGGTTTGTAGGGTTTCCTTGTTGAACTGGACATATTTCAAAGTCTAGTTGCATATGGAAGTTCTACATGGCTCCGATGGAGCCCATGTGTCCTTGAGAAACTTTTGAGGTCTGAATGGAGGCTAAAGTTTTGCAAGAAGATGGTTTGCAAGGATTCCCAAGTGAACCCGACCAAGTTTAAGGTTTTATTACTATCGAATTTACTGCATGGATTCGATAGGAGTCTCTTATTCATGATTGCGAGAATCTGATGGTCATCTAGATTGTGAGATTTTTCAAGTTAACAAGTTCAATTTTCAAAACCTTCTATAGACCTATTGGGGATCACTATCCCACACTCGAATGGAGGGTAGATTCCTATAACTGATCCAGTTGCATCTCCTGAACATGCAAAAGTACCAAAATGATAAAAAAATCACCATTAATGTTACGATGACTATTCCAACTGGTAGATTATTATCTGATTTTGTTGTGAATTGAATTCACACATAATTTTTGGGGAAGAAGTAGCGCCCATGCTTCTTTATTGTTGTAAAATATTCTTCTAACTTCCCCATTCCTAAATTATGATTTCTTTATAGATTTTGTGGACTTCTTTGTAGTTTATTCAATGGCCACCTAAACATGTATGGACTTCTCTAGGAAACTTGGTGGCTAGGGTTTTCTTTGGTCTACCATGTCTCTCTCTTTCTAGGCTTCCTATTCTAAATAAAAGGTACAATGTATTCCCTTATTGTAGGGGTTCTTCCTTTTGTTTCTTTAATAGACTTATGCATTTTCCACTTTTTTGTAATTGTAACTGGATTCAAGTCCTAGGTTTAATAGAAATTTCTCATTTACTTCATATACTCTATAATTTACATGTTGTGTGAATTGTTGCTTCCATTTGTGAATGAGTATTCACCTTTTTACATATTTAATATAATGTAAATTTTGGTTACATGAATTGACTATGGATTTCTTTCCCTTCCAATGTTTGTTAACCCTTACCTTCATATGTTGTAGGATTTCTGTGAATTAGAGACTTGTGTACAAACCCTCTACAATTTCTATTGTTTCTTTGTGCTATAGTGAGCAAGGAAGAAACCACTCTAAATATTAGTGCATCACCCTTTTTTTTTTCAACATTCGTTCTTCCCTTTTTCTTTGGCAATGAATAGAATAGATCTAGTTTTCTAGTTTGTATCAAGTGTTTAAGTTGGATCAACACTTTGTACCTAGTTTAGAGAGGGAAACTATCATTAATCAGGAGGTTTGATTTCATTTACAAGATCCCATAACTTGAAGTCATTCCCATGCTTCACTGAATGGTTGAACTCATTTATTCAACATAGGGTGCAATTTAGATTGACAACATGAATCTAATGCCAAGTAGGAGTTGAAGGAAGAAAAAAACACATTACTACCAAATTATCTTTACCTTTATATTTTTTAAATTTTTTTTTTGTTTCTCCTCCACTTCAACTGATTGAATTCACTTCCCTATCGAAGTAGACATGACAATTTTTTTGGAATTGCATTGATGGTCACCACCTTAATTCTAGCTTAGATCCAAGAATTAATTTCTAATACATCCCTATCTATCCCATCAACCACCCCAATGCTACTACCAATTTTTGATAGGCTTTCATCTGTCTAGTATTCTAACGATAAATTATATAGTTTGATCTAAGAAGGCGCATTGCATGGAGAAAACATGATAGTATTGAAGTTAGGATATCATTTTTGCATATATAGAGTGGATTTCTTTGAGTGCCATGGGTTGGTTGTCAACATGAAATCCTGACCTTCTACTTTTTGAAATATAAGATATCTCTAGGAAAAAAATTCAAATTGAAAGTAATTATTCTTTTACCACTTTCACCCATTGTTTAATTTAACTTCTTGTTTACTTTGAACCTATAAAACACCCAATTATCACATTCTCCAATCCCCAAATCTTTATTCATAAGACCAACCTAAAGGATTTAGTTATGAGCTTTTTGTACCATTTTCATATATATATATATGTACACTCACGCACAACCTTATCTAGATTTTCTTTGTGTTGCTGTTACTTTACTCATTTCTCATATGTTAACACAAAGTACTTTCTACTTTAAGGGGCACTTGAACAAATTTCTCTATGAAAAATATGTAAGCTATTATAAATTATCTCGTCTAGAGGTTAGAGATTGTATTGTTGAGGAGTTTAAATGAGAGGCGAATAGTTATGTATCTTGTCTATAATTTCATAATCTTAACTATAAATTAATATAAGAATAATGTCCAAACACTTAGATTTATCCATTGAACTATATTTAAGTTCTTGGATATTTATCCTCTGCATTATATTCTCAAATAAAACATCTATGTATAAATTCACTACTCTTTTTGATTTATAACATTTCAACATAATATCAAAAACTAATTTATTGAAATTCCAATTACATTGATTTATTAGAATATATACAAATAAAAAGAAATACAAAGTTAAACTTTGATGATATAACTTCACCAATGAACAAGCCCACTGTGTGGAAACGGATGGAAGGATTTATATCAACGTTTCAAAGTCATTAAGTCCTGTGGTCGGGGATTATATTCCAAGTCAATGAAGTACTTCTCCACCAATTTTCCAAGTAAATAGCCAAAAAAATTCTCTCCTCCACATAGTTGCCGTCAAGTTTCCATAGGGTGTGCTTTTGACTGAAAATCCTTCCACCCGTTTACACACGGTGGGGTTGTTCATTGGCGAAGTTGTATAAACGACCTCTCAGCCAGACTCTTCTGTGATGTAACGCCAATTTTAACTTTAATTTGGTGGCAACTGCGTGGAAGACAGATTTTTGTGGACAGAAAGCAATTGGCATTTACTTGAGACATGGGTGGACAAGTACTTCATTGACTTGGAATATAAGCCCAACCATAGAACGAATGAGCAGACGTGTAATATTGGTGTAGTTTTAAAATATCATTAGAAAAGTCTATGTGAGTCAGGTCTAAATTTGTATTTCTCTTCATTTGCTTACATTTCAATGAATGTTCAACATTTTTTTAAATTATGTTGAAATGTTATAAATGAAAAAGAATAGTCAATTTATGTGAAGATATTTTAGTTGAGCATATAATGAGGAATATAAATATCTAAAAATTTAAATATAATTCAATGGATAAATCTAAGTGTTTGAACGTTATTCTTATATTAATTGATAATTAAGATTATAGAATTGTAAATAAGATACATTAACTATTCAACTCTCATTTGAATTCTTCAACAATACAATCTCTAACCTCTAGACAAGATAATTAATAATATATTGCTTGTATTTGATAGAGAAAATTGACATATAACAAATGATTAAAGTTCATATGAGAAATGACTAACATTGTTATGAGAAATGTGTAAAGTGGTAATAACTACAAGAAGATAAAAATCTAGATAAGGTTATATATATGTATGTATATGTATATGTATGTATATATGTATACATACATATACATATATAGTGGTAATAACAACAAGAAGACAAAAATCTAGATAAGGTTATATATATGTATGTATATGTATATGTATGTATGTACATACATATACATGCATGCACATACATACATACATATACATGTACACATATACATACATACATACATACATACATACATACATACATACATACATATACACAAATATGCATGTACATACATATATATGTACACATACACATACACACACAAAGAAAAAATCTAGAAAAAAATAGACATTAATATTTCTTTGAGTTTGTGCTATTTAAAAGTAAAAAAAATAGTTCCACTACATATTCAACCTCACATCAAGGTGAAAGGAAGGAAGTAACTTCTTATAAACAACAAGTTACGAAGGAAAAGTGTGACTTGCTCCTCATATACAACATCAAGTTCTTAAAATAATTGCATTTACAAAAGGTGGATTGTTAAAGTTGTAGGGAATGAAAGACTACATATTGAATCATCTAGACAACTTGTTTATTAGAAATTAAAAGATGAATCTTAGCCTAGAACTAGGATTCAATTTTCTACTCAAGGGATCGAATCTCCCATGTCACCTAAAAAAATTGAATTTCTATTTTCAACAAGGATTTTCAATAAATTCGGTTACAAACTATAGTAGGGTGGTCATCCATTTTTATTAGCCTGTTCCACTAAATAGATAAAGTAGAGAAGTTGATCTTAAAAGAATAATCATGCAAGTTTAATAAGTGATAAAAACTTGCTAAGTAGGTCTTCCCAATGCATTTGAATTGAGTTGAAGCATGTGGACAAAATATTTTCTCCTCCCAACCAATAGTTAATAAAGCACACGCTAGTTGTAATTATTTGAATGCAATATTATATTATAAGGTTTTAGGGAGAATAGCCCCAAAGTTCTCTTGCAATTTCATGAGATACATTCTTGGGTGATGGGGCTATTGATTCCTAAATTACGTTAACCCTTGGTTCAAATATAATAAAATAAATATGAGACTACCATACCTCTTTTGTTGCCCCATTTTTCCATAAGAATTCTCTAATTAGTCAATTAATCTAAATATAAAAAAGATTTGGAAGACAACCAAAAAGATGAGACATAAACATAATTAGAAATGAGGATTATTTAGATAATTGTATGAATCTATCAATAAAAGGGAAAAATTTCATCCATTAGAGAATCTTGCATTTTAGTTATTCTAGCACCAATTTTGCATATTTACCAGCGAGACACCAAGACCAAAATGAATACCTAAGTACCTAGAGACCACTTCATACTTAAGTTTATGTAGTCAAGATGAATCTAGAATGGGGGAGGAGCTAATTTTTTAAATTTCGTGCATTGATTAATGGAAGCCTAAGGGATCAAAAAAAATATTTAGAACATTGAGTATTAACTACTTTTTATCACTAAATTTTATAGAAATAAAATTAACATCAGTGAAACAAGAGTTTAGTATATTTTCCTCATTAGGGAGAGTTATGCCATGAATAAGATGTTGGATGCAGGCAATTCTAAAGAAAGTAACCAAATGTATCAATAGAGAGAACAAGTTGAAAAGGTGTTAAGGGTAAGCCTTGATGTATGACTCCTTTTAAGAGGAAGGAAGACAAAAAGTAATCCATTGGTAGCTAGTAAAGCATTTACATCCTTGAAGGATATTCATACAAGGGGTAAGTATAGGTTTAAAATTGAGTTAGTCAAGCATCTTAGAAATGAATTCCCAACTAATTCCTCCATGCATTCTTAATAAGTTTCTAAGAAACCAAACGCCAAAGACGGGACAACAACATGTAATCCCACATATGGAGGAGTGGATTTAGTTCTTCTAGAATAGATAATTTTTGTCCCTCGCCTTTTTGTTGCTCTGCCTTGTCTTCTTGGTGATGACAGCTGCAAATATTCGAAAGGAACTAAGCTACTCCTTGTCTGAACTCTTCTCATAAACTATAGAAGGCATTGATTCTGAAGTTCTTTCTCTCTACGGAGTCGCCAAGTATGCACAATTGACTTCTGTAAAGTCTGGAACTCGCTAGTTGCATACTAAACCAACAGCATAATATGGAACTGGTCCCACTGGGCGTGCCAGAAACTATTACCTCTAAAAATTGCACCCTATGCAAAGTTATGAAGACTAAGCTTTCTAGAGAAACATGGGATCATTTCAAGGTTGTGGGTCACCTAAGACTGAAATGAACCTCTGGAGAAGGCCGGCTTCCTTTGGTGTCACCTAAACTATTAATTCTATAAGGGGAAAGGGAGAAGGAGTACATGTAAATAAAACTAAGGTGATACACCGAATTGATAAGATTAATCGAATACCTAGACTGCGCTTGAAAATTGTCGATGATCATAAGGATACACATCAAATTCTATGAGCTACACATTAATATATCACAAACAGGTTTGATACACACACTTTTTCAATAAGGGAAAAGATTTTCACAGAATAGAATCTATGTGTGATTATGTAAACATAGTTTGTGATTTATGTAATGGTGCTTTTTACAAAGGAAGGCATGAAACACTAATTAAAGTTGTAAAGGAATGAAAGAATTCACAAGATAACTTGATCATTAACCTGAAATGCACAACACTTTGCAAGAATGGTGATGAAAAAATTGAAGTGTCAACAGAGTTGTGAAATGTTGCCCAATTTTCACCTACGGGCTCAATCAGGCAGGATAAATCATGTGACAGATGTTCGAGAGGGACAAATGGAGTATTCGCGCAAGGGCAGGATCATGCATCTGATGCTAAGTCACAGAGAAGTCTATTGGAGGGGATCCCTCACTCTGATTTGGCATAAATCCATTGAAGGAATAAAGTCGGCAAGACTTCCCCAAGGGTCTTGCTAACCAACTTTGGGTTGTACTTATTTGAAATCCTCATGGTCACAAGGGTATTTCGGTCGCTATGAAGTTATGTATCTCTCCGCTTAGGATGTCTCGACAACAGTAGCTCACAAGGTTGGCGTCGGTGAAAATAAACGATTTCGGTATGGGCTCTTACCAACAAGGAGGGGTCTCCCCGAATGAAGATCCAAGTTCACCAGAAGGTAAGGTCTTAGTGTAGGGTCTGGCCGATCAAGTGAAGTCACACCGAAACAGAGTGCTCCTGGCGTAGGATGGTCATCTCAAGGAAATGTCTGGCTGACAGGCTAGGGTCTCAGCAACAGTATGGGGCTTAGCTAAGAGGTCTCACCGACGAGCAATGTCTCACCGAAGGGAAGCAACATCACTGAAAGGAAGTGAGCTCGGTAGGAAGTCTCATTGATAATGAAAAGTCACACCGACATGCCTTGTGACTTCGGTATAATGCGAGAAGCTCGGCAGGAAGTCCCGCCGACACATGAGAGTCACCTCAATGGGATCCTAGTTTGCCAAAAGGAAGGTCAAGTCACCGAGATGTCTCAGCGACTAGCAAAGGCCTTGCCGGGAGAAATTGATATTGGCATAAGGTCTCACCGAATGCAAAAGGTCTCCCCGACATATATGACATCAGCGTAACTTCCAGCCATCGGAGCAATGTCTCGCCTACATGGTGTGGTCTCAGCGAGGGAAGCAGATATCAGTATGACTATTGGACCTCGCTATGAAGTCTTCCCGACTTAGCAGAGTCTTGTTGAAAGAAATGTAGAGCTCGGTAGAGTGGAATACATTCGAGGTGACATCAATAAACTCCTGCCGATGATGATGGGAGCTTGGGGGGAAAAAAGGTGTAATCGTTGTGATGTCTCAGCGGAGGATTTGTGTCTTTCTAATGGTTTTAGGGATATCGATATGACTTTTGAAGCTCAATAAGAACTCTCATCGACAGTTCCATGTTATGCCGATAGTTGTAGAGGGGCATAATCACATTGGTGAGACACTTACAGTGTCTCGCCAAGATTCAATTTTGACTGAACAAGCTTTTGACCATAGGGGAATCCATGTGGAATGTGCTTAGCCAATCAGAGAGAGCTACGGGTGAATCATTGGCAGCTTGACCAGTGCCAAGAAGATCAAAAGAGTGTGAATCAACATGGATTTTCTCTGAAGTTAGAAGCATTCAAGGCAACTCGGCTGAAGAGGTTCAAGGAGGACACGAGGACCAGAAGTAAATGCGTTTGGTAGCTACAAAAGATCTAAAGGATTCTCTAGGGAATGACTTTTCACCAACAAAGACATGCAAGAATGCAACATTAACTGCATTAAAAGATCTAAGGGAGGATTTTTCTAAAGAAAAATATTTTTGTAGGCCCTAAGGGGCCGACGTCTTTTTGTATATAGGGAATTTTTTTCGCCTCTTTGTAGTTAGTTCGGAGAAAGCATTCAAAAGAGTTAGTGATTTTTTAGCAATCCTCAGCTGGTGTATGCTTTGTAACTCACTTCGATTTTTGGAATATAAAGGCTGTCTTGGCCTCTGTTGACGCTTCAATTTTTCCATCACCATTCTTGCAAAGTGTTGTGCATTTCAGGTTAATGATCAAGTCATCTTGTGAATTCTTTCATTCCTTTACAACTTTAACTGGTGTTTCATGCCTTCCTTTGTAAAGAGCACCATTACATGAATCACAAACTGTGTTTACATAATCACACATAGATTCTATTCTATGAAAATATTTTCCCTTATTGAAAAAGTGTGTGTATCAAACCTGTTTGTGATATATTAATGTGTAGCTTATAGAATTTGATGTGTATCCTTATGATCATCGACAATTTTCAAGCACAGTCTAAGTATTCCATTAATCTTATCAATTCGGTGTATCACCTTAATTAGTTTTATTTACATGTACTCCTTCTCCCTTTCCCCTTACAAAATTGATAGTTTAGGTGACACCAAAGGAAGCCGACCTTCTCTAGAGGTTCATTTTAGTCTTAGGTGGCCCATAGCCTTGAAATGATCCCATGTTTCTCTAGAAAGCCTAGTCTTCATAACTTTTCATAGGGTGCAATTTTTAGAGGTAACAATTATATTATAAGGTTTTAGGTAGAATAGCCCCAAATTTCTCTTGCAATTTCATGAGATACATTCTTGGGTGATGGGGCTATTGATTCCTAAATTACGTTAACCCTTGGTTCAAATATAATAAAATAAATATGAGACTACCATACCTCTTTTGTTGCCCCATTTTTCCATAAGAATTCTCTAATTAGTCAATTAATCTAAATATAAAAAGATTTGGAAGACAACCAAAAAGATGAGACATAAACATAATTAGAAATGAGGATTATTTAGATAATTGTATGAGTCTATCAATAAAAGGGAAACATTTCATCCATTAGAGAATCTTGCATTTTAGTTATTCTAGCACCAATTTTGCATATTTACAAGCGAGACACCAAGACCAAAATGAATACCTAAGTACCTAGAGACCACTTCATACTTAAGTTTATGTAGTCAAGATGAATCTAGAATGGGGGAGGAGCTAATTTTTTAAATTTCGTGCATTGATTAATGGAAGCCTAAGGGATCAAAACAAATATTTAGAACATTGATTATTAACTACTTTTTATCACTAAATTTTATAGAAATAAAATTAACATCAATGAAACAAGAGTTTAGTATATTTTCCTCATTAGGGAGAGTTATGCCATGAATAAGATGTTGGATGTAGGAAATTCTAAAGAAAGTAATCAAATGTATCAATAGAGAGAACAAGTTGAAAAGGTGTTAAGGGTAAGCCTTGATGTATGACTCCTTTTAAGAGGAAAGAAGACAAAAAGTAATCCATTGGTAGCTAGTAAAGCATTTACATCCTTGAAGGATATCCATACAAGGGATAAGTATAGGTTTAAAACTGAGTTAATCAAGCATCTTAGAAATGAATTCCCAACTAATTCCTTCATGCATTCTTAATAAGTTTCTAACTTCACTATTTGAGGACATCTTAAGTGGTTTATTGTTCTCTCACAAAAAAATCGCAAGAAAGCATAAGGTTATGTAGGATAATTTATCCACCCAAAAATACTATTTGTTATGGTTAAAGAATCTCTTACATACATTTGTATCTTTTTATTATCCTTAAAAGTAGTTATATTTTTGTATTCTTTTACTAACTAGGTTAATATATTTTACATGCAGGATACACTTTGAAGATAAATTATTATAATAATCTTATATCCTTTAAATCATATTGCACCTCAAAAGTGTTATAAAATTTCCTATATATAATTTTGGAGTTTTTTATATATTAATAGGGAGCCACTTGAAGTTATCCAGAGTTTGTTTTGAAAAGAGTATTTGAAGCCAACATACTCTAGAGCTATAACTTTAGAGTTAAGAACTATAGAGTTAAATGATTTTGAAGTTGAAGCTATGAAGATGTAACTTTTGAGCTATAAGTTGCAACATCATTCAAGAAAAATATGGCACTAGAACAAGTCAACTACATAAAAAGGCATTTATTTTTCAGACAAAGCTCAAAACTAGACAAAGGTAGAAAATTATGGGCCTATATCATGGATCAACTCCGTTTTTTACCATTTTTGGAAAATACCATTTGGTGCTTGCCAAAGTTGGTGAGCACCAAATGTGTTGCAAAAAATTCTTTATAGTTTGGTGAGCATCAAACTATTCTATTTGGAGGCTTCACAATTTGGTGAGCGCTAAAATTTCTATATGGATAATTTACAATTGTCAAGATGATCATACATGGAGACCTACAAATGGGAGAGAGAATTCTGGGAGAGACCTAGAGGAGTAGCAAGGGATGGAGGGAGAGTTTTAATGAGCTTTAGTGACTATGATGAGGATAAGAGAGAAGAGTGGGAGAGACCTAGAGGAGTAGTAATGAGACACCTAGAGAGTGGAGAGGTGAGGAGGAGATAACTCGATGAGAGATAGAAGAGAGGGAGAGAGAAAGGGAAGTATTGGTAGAGGAGTAAGAAGAGATGGAGGGAGAGGAAAAAATGGAGGGAGTGAGAGGCATAGGGAAGGAGAAGTTAAAGAGGGGATGCCATAGAGAGGGGAGGGAAAATGAAGAGGAGAGAGAGAGAAGAAGAATGAAGAGGTAGAGATAGCTAAGGAGGGATGGAGAGGCGGGTAAGGAGTGACTCAAATACTTAGAGGTTGAGAGACCTACAACCTAGGGGGAGAGGGTGAGAGACATAGGGGGAGAGGTAGGGGTGACAAAGTTAGAGGGGGGAGAGGGGTGGGTAATGAGACAAGGAGTGAGAGACCTAGAGATGGCTATGGAGGGATGGAGAGGCAAACAAGGAGTGATTGAGAGACCTAGAGAGGGGAGAGGTAGAGAGGTGAGGAGGAGATAGCTCAATGAGAGATAGAAGAGAGGGAAAGAGAAAGGGAAGTATTGGTAGATGAGTAAGAAGGGATGAAGGGAAATAACTAGAAAGCCTTGAGAGATATAGAGGCAAGAGACCTATAGCCTAGTGAGAAAGGGGTGGGAGACATAGGGGAGAGATAGGGGTGAGAGAGATAGGGGAGAGGTGTGGGTAATGTGACAAGGAGTAAGAGACATAGATGTTTAAGGAGTGATGGAGAGGCATACAAGTAGTGACTAAAAGACCTAGAGAGGGGAGAGGTAGATAGGTGAGGGGGGAAGAGAGGTGAGAGAGAAAGGGGAGTATTGATAGAGGAGTAAGAACGGATGGAGGGAGATACAAACATGAAGGGAATGAGAGGCATAGGGAAGGAGGAGTTAGAGAGGAGATAAAGTAGAGAGGGGAGGGACAATGAAACAAGGAGGGGTGAGAGACATAGGGGAAAAGATAGGGGTGAAAGAGATAGAGAGGGGGAGAGGGGTGGGTAATAATACAAGGAGAGAGAGGTAAAGAGGTAAAGAGGGAAGGAGGGAGAGTCTTGAAGATGGGGAGAGAGAGAGGGTGGCAGGTAGTGATTGAAAGAAAGGAGATAGATGGGAAAGAAACAATAATAGAGGGAGAGAATAATAGAGAGGTAGGAAGACAAGGATATAGATGGGGTAAGGAGGGAGGGAAAGGTAGAGAGGGAGATAGAGAGAGAGAGAGTGGGAGAGACCTAGAGAGAGGAGAGAGAGAAGAGAGGGAGAGTGAAAGACAAGTATCGGTAGAGGAGTAACAAGCGGTGGAGGAAGAGGTACACATGGAGGGAGTGAGAGACATAGGGATGAGGAGATAAAGAGGTGATGACCTAGAGAGGGGAGGGAGAGAGAAGAATGAGATGGGATATAAAGGGGCGAGAGAGGTGGGTAATGAGACAAGGTTTGAGAGACTTGGAGATGGGGAGAGAGAGAAAAAAGAGGTGATAGATAGAGGGGGAGAGAGGTGGATAATGAGACAAGGAGGGAGAGAATTGGAGATGGGGAAAGATAGAGGTTGGGAGGGAGAAGTAGTGATTGAGAGAAAGGAGAGAGATGGGTGAGAAATAGTAACAAAGGGAGATAGAAGAAGAGAGAGATAGGGAGGCAAGGATAGAGATGGGGTTAAGGAGGAAAGTCAAGGTAGAGAGGGTGGGAGAGACCTAGAGAGGGTTGAGAGAGAATATGGTAAGTATTGGTTAAGATGGAAGGAGGCAAAGAGGGAGTGAAAGGTAAATCTTCGACTATCCATCATTGATCATAAACTGTAAAATCTAAGCCTTATCAAAGTGGGGTAGAGAGACAAGAGAAAGTGAAGTTGGTTTCTTGTCAATGCAATCAATTTTTTGAGAAACAAATGTAATGCAACATTTGGAGAACCCCAAATTTGGCACTCACCAAATGTTGCATTACATTTGTCACTCACCAAATGGGCTACATTGGGAAATGCCAACCCAAAGGGTTGGATTTTTCCTTGGGAATCCAACCTAAAGGGTTGGACAACCAATTCATGCCAAGGATGTGATTTTTTGAAAGTGCAACAAAATTTCACTTTTTTTCCGTGTTGACTGTCAAGTTTGCACATATTTCATTGCAAGTTTATAAAGAAACCATGTTGACATTAGGCTCTCTCTTACCAGAATAACCATATTTTTATTTAAAATTTTGATTATGTTAAGGTTTTCATCTATAACTTCTCTTGTTAGTGCCTCCATTTTTTATCAAAAACTAGCATGTGCTAGTTTATAGCTTTTTACTCGTTTATTGAATTTTGAAACAAATTACATTTTTATAAACTAGAATCCATTCTATACATAAAAATAATTGGTTTTTGACTAGTTTTCAAATTTTTTAGGGGGGACCATGCTCAAATTTCAACTTTTCAGGATGTGTTCATTTCAAAAATTTGTAAAATATTATATATTCATTAAAAAATTAGCTAAAAAAATGGGATAAACTACATGGTGTTAGCTAATTTTTCATTGTTTGGATTTTTGAAATTAAAAAAAAAAGGTCAACTTTTTAGGGAGGCCTTGACAAAGGTGTTTTTTTGATAAAAACAAGGCCACTTTTGGTGGCCCCTCTTTTTGAAACTTTTAATCTTCATTATTTTCAAAAAAATTAAGTAGATTAGAAAGTAGATTCAGTGCGCTACAACTCTTGTTCTTGTTGCATCTTCCAATTTTAAGCGTAACTATCTTCATTTTCTCACAAACATTAGACTTTGCTAATTTTTTAAAAAAAGTGGCATCTTAAGAGTCATTTTTGTGTCACAACTTGGTGCACTTACCCTACCCCTTTGTGCCACTTCTTGGGGCACTTGTCAATTCACATCATAGGTGGATTTCCTCATCCTTTCCTATATATGCAAGGCTTTGTAGTCATGTAACTTGGGTCAACTAAATACAATTGTTGCATTGTTCATTTGTGCTTATTGTTTATCTCCTAGATTCTCCTAGTTTCTAATACATAATGATGTCAAATTCTTACAAAATTAAATTTTATTTATTTATTTTCAAATTGTGTGCAAAACAATACTATAGCACATAGGTTTACTACTACTATTTAAATCTGATAAAGAGTGAGATGTCTGTTTGCATGAACAAGCTCAAGAATAAAATTAGGAATAGAGCAGTTTGTAAATGTGAAATAATAATTTCTACAACTATTTTTTAATGGTTTGAGGGATTATGCACCAACCACTAGAGACCAGGTGGTCTTGGTGACTTGTTATTTTCACCTATTTGTAGAGAGAGTCAATAGTAAAAACCCAATAATCTCAACACTAAATACACAAGAAGAGAGATTACCATAACCCATTAGTTATCAACTCAAAATAAAGGCCTAAAGGGGTATTGCTACTTTTGAGATTTTAGAAGAAATCTCAATACAAAAATGTATAACTTAAAAATGACAACCATCCAATGGGCCATGGTTGAACAATAAGATGAAATAATTTTAGTATTGATGAGTAGGTTTCAAATCCTACTCACATACACTTGTTACCATAAGGTAATGGTTCACAAAAAATGACTTAAAAATTCAAAACAAAAAGGTAGTTCACAACCAAGCAAAATAAGATTGGGAAATAGTTAAATAAGTAATTGAATGGGATGATATTATAAAAGTTTGCACATAGAATTTAGAATTTTTTGACTCTTTAATTTCCAATGAAGAAAAAAAAAGAGATAGAAACCACAACTAGAATAAATTTAGTGTTTTAATAAATTTCAAGTTCCAAAATTATTTATAATAAGTGCATCTCTATGACTATAAATATTATTATAAAATTCACATGTTAATGAAAGCAAATCAGATCCATTCCTATTGATAAGTGACTATCCATTTGGAAGATACAACCAAAAACATCTATTCTACTATTATAACACTTATATATTTGACTATAAATACATGATTCATATAAATCAATTATTTGTGAGATAAACAAATTGCATTTCACATTCACAATGCATTGTGAGTTTAGAAGTTGCATCCCAAAACATCTAGGCAATTGTTTAGAAGCCAAACCCATATGACTATAAATATAATTTGATAAAATTATCTATTTCACTTCTTTCTTAAAACTAATTTTGGCTTGAAAATATCTTTATCTATAGGTAACACAAATACCAAAATCTAAATACTAATACCCTTAAAAATAACATGTTGATATTCCCTGCCAAGAAACAGTTCAAACTTCCATAATAAAAATGTTGAGGTATAACATGTTAGCTCTCACTTAAAGCATATGCCTCACCTTGAGGAATTTTGGGCTGATTATAGTAATGTGCATGATGTCAAATAAATAAAATTCTCCAAGTTAACATATTAGACACAAGTCTTTGGATTTTATGAAATGCTAGATCAAGTGTCTAATGATAGGGAGGTCATAATGGATGTATATAATAAGAGAGGAGTTTTCCAACTACTTATCCCTCTAGAGGATTGGTTAGAGGAAGAAGAGACATCGTTATAGGAGCTGAGAAAGCCATTGATTTAACTTCAACATAGGTTGTCTTCAAAAGAAAGTCAAAGAGCTTGAGGCTCCAAGGGTAACACTCACAAGTAGGGAAACTCGAAAGAATCTAAGTCCAAGAAGAACAAAGAACCTTATCCACCACAAAAGAAGATGAAGCCCAAGTGCTCCAAATTAACAACCTACTATTGCATCCATTCTTCAAAACCATGTTGTTCAAATGCATCCCTTCATGCAAGTATCCATGTTCCCATTACAAACTCTAATTTCTACTGTTGTTAGTAGTATTCCCATTCAAACTTCTCTACCTCCACCTTCCCTATAGAAAATTTTTTTTCTTTCAAAATTACTCCTCCACCCTCTTTCAACAATCTTCTTCTCCAAGAAGAATTTTCTTGTGTCAATTTCAATAAGGTTCCTACCCATCATTCGTCATAGCCAAGGAGCCTACTATATAAAATGTGCAATTAGACATAATTGTCCTAAATCCCTCTCCACCAAAATTTTGTTAAATACATAGGACAATTGAGAGGGGGTGAATTAGTTGTATATTAAAGCCTTCAATCCCTCATTAACATTCAAACCCTTATTATCATTTAAACCCTTATCATACATTAGAAGAATGTAAACATATAAAACACCAATGCAAACACAATCAACCACCTAAGAACACCAAATTTACATGGACAACTCAAGAAGGGAAAAACTAGGGTGACGATTAGCTCATATATATATATGAATAACAACACTAAATATAATTAGGCTCACTACCAAGGGCTCACTACCCAAAAAAGAAGAAATACTCACTACCCAAAGGACTCACTGTCTAGAAGAAAGAAGATAGAAGAATACTATTACACTATCTTAGAGCAACAAGAAGATTCACTACTACAACTCTATGCGATCCACAACCTTTGGCTCATTACCTCCAACAAATTCAAGCACACTGAAATGTAGAAAAATTCTTCTCATTGCATCTAGAATTCTTAAGGATTAAAGCTAGCAGTCAGATCACCATACTTGATCACATTTGCATGTCAAACTTGCCACACATCTCACACAAGATTCACTTGGAATTTATACCATCCGTGACCTAAACAATCTCAGTTAGGTCAACATCAATGAAATGTATGCACCTCAAACATGCAACACCAAAATAGGTCTGCACTAAACACCTCCGTGGTGGAAAGAAATGAAGGTGAACCATGCCAAGGGTTAACTAGGACCCAAATCTACATCACCATGCTACACATTACATTTACAATCCATGGGGTACCTTCCCAAATAGTGCTAGCATGCCAGGTTTTCCAAACTTGAACTAACACTATAAGCAACCACATACATGCTTCTCTAGATTCAATAACAACATGCAAACCACAAAGAAATGCCACACAACATCTAGGTATATTCTTGAAACAAAAAAAAGGTTTGATGGTTGGTTAAAATGTGGATTGATAACAAGGGGGTTATGATGGACCTATTTTCCTTATTTCATTAGGAAATGAGATCCCCACAATGAATTGAATAACAACCCTTAGGTGAATCAACTCAATGTGAGAATCTAAAAATTTCCTTTTTGTGTTGAGGATGGGGGTCAAGGTCAAACAACACTTTGGGGAGAAAAACTAAAAATAGAAAATCAAGACCAAAATGCAATCTAATACTTGAAACAACAATTTTAAACTAAATATTAATATAACCAAAAATCAAATTGCATATTTGAGAGGGGTAGAAAGGTGTTTACCTATCACCAAAGTGAGTTTTTGAAGGAAAATTGGGACTCATTCACCCATGGGAAAATGGGTCCATTGTTAGGGTTTCTCTGCAACTTTTAGGAGCCTTTGATATAGATCTAAAGCTTCTGATTTGTCCAGGTGGTAGTTCAAAATGTTGGAAATAACTTCTATAGATGAGTTTCTGTGAGATGAAAACAATTTTGACAACATTTGCAACTTTGTTAACTTCTCCAAATTTTCTCTTCAAGAGGTCTTCAAAGCTTCTTCCACCTAAATCTGCAATCACAAGATAAGAGAGAAAAATGTTTTTTCTTGGTTAATGGGGGTTTGTCTTGGTCAAACCCTATTTTGGTAATCAAACCTTGAAATGAATAAAAGCATGAAAGAGGGAATGAAGAATGAACAAAGCTATGTTACCACTCAAAAAATCTTTAGATAAGTCCTTGAAGGAAGGTTTGCAACTTACATGAAATGGCTTCAATGGAAGTGGATCTTGAACTTTGAATCTTGCTTGAAATAGTGCTTTGAATGCTTGACTTGATCATGGAACCTACATCACAATGTTAGCTCCAAAAACATGCATGATGCATGAAGACTTTGACATGATTATTATATCTTGATTGCTGCAATAAATATTTGATATATCTACTCTTGAATGTCTTTAATTGCTCTTGAAATTCTCTTGAAGTTCTCTTGAAATCGCTAGCTTGCTTCTTAAAATCTTCTAGGTGAAATTTAGTAGAATAACCTTGTATTTATACCTATATGTATCCTTAATTTCTTGAAATTCAAATATCACAAGCTGGCATTGAATTATGGATTTAAAAACATTAAAATACTGCTAAAAAAGTAATTTAAATTTAAGTCCAAAGGTTTAGGGAGGACCCATTCACCCATGGGCGAATGGGTCCTAGGTCCCTATTGGAACACACATTACTCAATGTAAAGTATTATGTTTAGGAATTAATTATTGTCAGGTTTCCCCTTTGAAAAATTTAATTTAACTAGGCTTGTAAATGAATTATAGGGCTTATTAAGGCCTAACTAAGCTCAATTAATTAAGGGAGTCTCAAATAAGTGTGAAAGTGTAAAGGGATACACTTTACAACACCAAACTAAGGAATTGGGGTAAGTACAAAAAGATGGGGGGCCAAAAATGGGTCTTAGGTGACCACTTTTCTTTTGAAATCAAGAAATACTGACCTTGGATGAGAAATTGAGGATAGTTACACTCAAAATATTAAGATGCAACAAAAACAATGTAGCAAGTACTTCGAGTCTTCTTTCTAAACTACTATTTTTTTTTTTCAAAATGGTATAGATTAAGGGGTTGAAAAGAGGGAGCCACAAAAATTGGTACTGTTTTTGTCAAAAAACCATAACATAGTGTCTTTTGTGGCTCCCTCAAAAGGTTAACTCTTTTTTGGTATTTTTAAAATCACTTCGGTGAGAAACTAGCTAACAATATGTAGTTTATGCCTGATTTTTTTGATAATTTTTTAGTGAATATTTGATTTTTTACTAATTTTCAAAGTGGACACATCCTGAAAAATAGAATTTTGGCCCTGCTACCCCTATAAATTTTGAAAACTAATTGAAAATATATTTTTTAATATGTGTAGAATGGAGTCTAGTTTCTCAAAATGTAATTTATTTCAAATTTCAATGAACAGTTAATTTATAAAGAAAAATACCAAACACTAATTTTTGCTAAAAAATGGACACACGAACAAAAGAAATTAAAGATGAAAGGCTTAAAATTTTCAAAATGTGAAAAAAATTACATCGTTAAATAACTAAGAGAGCCTAACATTACCCAGGTTTTTGATTTGTTTGACCTTGAAACACGTGCAAACTAGATGGTTAGCATGAAAGCGATTATGTGAAATCTTATAGAATATGCAAAAGCACGTCTTTGGACATTAGGAAGGAACTCCAAGCCTTTGGGTTGGTAATCCAAAGCAAATACCAAGCCTAAGGCTTGGTGATTCCCAAAGCAAGAAATATTGTGCTTGCGTTATTTGATATTTTTGACTTTTTTTTGCATTTGTGCTTGATTTTCCTAAGCAAGACATAACACGAGCATGTTATAATGTTCTCGCGTTGTGTCTTGATTTGTGTTAAATGTTAGTTTGTTAAATGTATGCATGTATGCTTGTATGACATGTATGTGTGTATGTATGTATGCATGCTTGTATATATGTATGTATTCATGTATGTATGTATGTATGTATGTAATAGTGTATGTATTTTTGTATGTATGTATGTAAGATTGTATGTACGTATGTATATATGCTTCTATGTATGTAAGTATGTATGTATGATTGCATGTATGTATGTTTTCTTATATGTATGTATGTATGTATTTAGAGGGAGGGAGAATTTTAAGAGAGAGAGGGAAGGAGAGAGAGAGGGGGTGGGAGAGACATGAGAGAGAGAGAGAGTTATCTAGGTAAGGTGCCAGAGGGAGAGACTTGAGAGATAGCGAGAGAGAGGGAGTGAGAGAGAGAGAGTGGGAGAGAGAGGGAGTGAGAGAGAGGGAGTGGGAGAGAGATAGAGGGAGTGAGTGAGTGAGAGAGAGAGAAAGAGAGAGAGATTTATCATCTTCCATCCTCTTTTTAATTATGACATAGGGGCTGAGTATTTTGGTAGTCTCATTGACACCTGATGTCATATTTGGGATAAAGCTATTATAGCCTAATTTAGAGGTCAACTCACAAAAGCCTCTGATGAGAAGAAAGGAGGTGATGCTAGAATAGCTATTTGCCCAAATTTCATAATTAGTCTTAAGGATAGGTATGTATAGTCTACCTTATGTTTTCTTTTACAAGTTAAGGGTTTCGAGTTACAACTTGAATCAGTCTATGCCATAATAGGTGGTAGATGCATTTATAGGCTATTAAATAATGTGTTTCTTCCATCTAATTTTCTAGTTGGGGTAAGTTATCTAGAAGAAAACTCAAATGTCTTGGATTATGGGTGTCATATTGGCCATACAAGGTTCGACATAGGATTTCTTGTTATTGAAAATATTATTAACCAGCCACAACCCATATTACAAGAGTTGCTAGTACCACCAAGTAAATGGTTATCAAATAGACCCCCTACACAGAGTCATAGACTGTCTAGTATAGATCTTCGATTAATTCCACAAGCAACTTTGTTTGAACATCCTAAGGAACCAGCATGTGAAAGACCTAGTATGTCTTCTAGGTCATATTCCTTGTCCAAAAATTTCCCAATTACTTCCAACAAGCCATATATGGATTACAATCCTAAAGAGTCTTTTGGATCATCCAATCACTTTCCCTTGTATTGACAACCCTTAATAAATCATTATCCTTCTAAATATTCTTTAGCCACACTTTCAAATTTGAGCAGCAATCTAGAACTCATGGATAGGTTAGCCATGAAAGTTAGTAAGAAACTGGCTTTAACACCTAAGGAAGAGGATCATTCAGATAACAAAGGAAAAGGGATAAAACTTATGATATTGCTATCAGGATTCAACTGTGTAGTTTCGAGTCAAACTCATTGACCCATGTTTCACGAGTAGTGGTTCAACAAGAACCCATCTCTCATGATATCAAGTGGTCCACTTAGCACTCATTGCATCTAGGTGATGCTCACAGAGGTGAAGCACTGGTCCATCCCGGGAGGTCACCCATCCCAGTACTGCTCCAGCTCAAGCGCACTTAACTAGGGATAAAACTTACTAAAATGGGAGAAAATATGTAATGATTAGAAAAAAAATCCCTTGAAAAGAAAAGTATATAAATTGGAAATGAAAGGGAAAGAATAAGAGGTAATTGGGTATGAGTCTGGTAGATGGCCAACCTTGGAAACTTTCATAGTTGTCAATATAGATAAAAAACTATGGGGAAAATATGAAGCAAGAATTCATGTTGATCTGGGAGAAAAGATAAATAATTCAGAATCCTAGAGAAATTGGATAGCTCAATGGATGATTTTAGCCTACGAAAACATTGATGACATGGCTATAGATATAAGAAGTACTAGAAACAATTGTTTATAAACTAGATTAAATTAAATAATGTTTGTTCTTTTCAGAATAATATTATCAAAGAGAGAGAGTTATCTAGGTAGGGTTCCAAAGGAAAAGACCTAAGAGAGAGGGGGTGGGAGGGAGAGACTTGAGAGATAGGGATAGAGAGGGAGTGCGAGAGAGAGGGAGTGCAAGAGAGAGGGAGTGGGAGAGAGGGAGTGAGAGAGAGGGAGTGGGAGAGAGATAGAGGGAGTGATTGAGTGAGTGAGAGAGTTATCTAGGTAGGGTGCTAGAGGGAGAGATCTAAGAGAGAGGGAGGGAGGGAGAGACCTAAGAGATAGGGAGAGAAAGGGAGTGGGAGAGAGAGAGAGTGAGAGAGAGGGAGTGGGAGAGAGAGAGATATTAGGGTTTAGGGTTTAAGGGTTGAGGGCTTAAAGGATTAGGGCTTAAGGTATAAGGTTGAGGCTATAGGGATGAGGGATTAGGGTTGAGGGTCCAATGTATATGGTAGAGGTTTGATAATTGGGGGTTGGCCTTGTTTAATGTATAGGTTAGAGGGTTAAGGGATTAAGGGTTTAAGGGTTAAGGGATTAAGGGTTTAAGGGTTGAGGGTTTAAGGGTTAAGGGTTTAAGGGCTAAGGGATTAAGGGTTTAAGGGTGTAGGGATTAGGGTTTAGGGTTGAGGGTATAGGTTTGAGGGTTTAAGGGTTGTGGGATTACAATTGAGGTTATAGGGTTGAGGGTCCAATGTATAGGGTAGAGGTTTGATAATTGAGGGTTGACTTGGTTTAATAAATAGGTTAGAGGGTTGAGGGATTAAGGGTTTAAGGGTTGAGGGACTAATGGCTTAAGGGTTGAGCTATTAGGGTTGAGAGATTAGGGTTGACAGAATTGAGGGATTAGGGTTGAGGGTTCAAGTGTCAAGGGTTTAAGGGTTGAGGGAAATAGGGGTAAGGAGGATGGAGAGATGTGGAGAGGGAGGAAAATAAGTAGACAACATTGAGGGATATAGAGGTGAGAGACCTACAACCTAGGGTGAGATGGGTGAGAGATATAGGGGGAGACAAGGGTGAGAGAGATAGAGGGGGGAGAGGGGTGGGGAATGAGACAAGGAGTGATAGACCTAGATGGATAAGAGGGATGAAGAGGTAGAAAAAGAGTTATTAAGAGACCTAGAGAGGGGAGAGGTAGAGAGGAAGGGAAATAACTAGAGATCCTTGAGAGATATAGAGGTGAGAGACCTATAGCCTAGGAAGAGAGGTGGAGAGGGAGAGAAATATCTAGAGAGCCCTGAGAGATATACAAGTGAGAGACCTATAGCCTAGGGAGAGATGGGTGAGAGAGATAGGGAAGAGATGGGGGTGAGGGAGATAGGGGTGGATAAGAGTTGAGGGTTTAAGGCTTTAAGGTTTAAGGGTCAGGTCTTTAGGGTTTAAGGGTTGAGGGTTTACGGGTTGAGATATTAAGGGTTTAAGGGTATAAGGTTGAGGTTTGAGTGTTGAGGTATTAGGGTTTAAGGTATAGTATCAAGTTTGAGGGTTTATGATTTAAGGGTTAAGGGTTGAGGGTTGAGGCTTTAGGGCTATGGTTTAGGATTAAGGGATTAGGGTTTAAGGGTTGAGGGATTAGGGTTGAGGGTTGAGGGATTAAGGTTTAAGGTATAGTGTTGAGGGTAGAGGGTTTAGGGATAGGGTTTAGGATTTAAGGGTTAAGGGTTGAGGGTTGAGGCTTTAGGGATAAGGTTTAGGGTTTATGGTTTAAGGAAATATAGTGTCCAGGGTTGAGGATTTAGGGATAGGGTTTTGGATTTAAGGTTTAATGGTTGAGGGTTGATGCTTTAGGGATAGGTTTTAAGTGAGAGACCTAGATGGGTAAGGAGGGATGTAGAGGTAGAAAAGGAGTGATTGAGAGACCTAGAGAGGTGAGGGAGAGATAGAATAAAATGAGAGTGAATTTGACAACTTGAGGGAAATATGGGTAAGGAGGAGGGAGATAGGTGGAGAGGAAGGGAAATAACTAGAGATCCATTTAAGAGATATAGAGGTGAGAGACCTATAGCCTAGGGAGAGAGAGGTGAGTTACATAGGGGGAAAGATAGGTGTGAGAGAGATAGAGTGGGGATAGGGGTGGGTGATGAGACAATGAGTTAGGAAACCTTTAGGAAATCAACTTTTTCATAACATGAGCATATTTTGAAGAAGTTTGTTGGAATTATGGATCTTTGCAACATAAGCATGAAGCGTAGATGGATTGTGTTGGCTATTCCTGTGTTGTTATTGATTTCAAGATGGTGACAACTATACAAGAAGTTTACTTACCATAAGCTGTTCTCTATCGGTAGTGTTCTTTTGTGATGAACTAGTGCGTTGGTTTGTGAGTCTGGAATTCACCACAAGAAAATATATAACTATAATCTCTTAACCATGTTATCATGTCTCATTCAGAAAGCTATATCCAGGATCTTGAGAAGTTTTGGGTTGTGAGTAGAAATTTATCACTGACAGAGTTTAGCTCTGCATTTTACTATTCTTTGCTCTACATATCAGTGTGGGAGACTCCACATTTTCTTAAGGAGAACATTCTAATGTTGCGGTTCTAATGGTAGTCTCTATGATGGTAGTATGATGAGAAATTGATGTAATCTTAGATTTGGAAGGTGTTTGCTTTGAGGATTGTATGTTGGTTTGGAATTTCTGTGGATTAAGTTCTAGTCTTGGCTGACCTGACATATGCAATATAATGCACTACATGGACAAAAATGTTTTAAATCATATATGGTGCTGAAACAAGTGTTTTTGTTATTTTTCTTTCATCTAATTAGGCTGACATAATTGATGAATGAGATATACTTGTATATATATAAGATTATTTGAAGAGAGAAAGTGTGAGAGGGTGTGTGGTATATGGTGAAGAAGTGTAAGGTGTGAATATGGAAGGAGAAAGAAGAGAAGTATGGTGAAGTACGAAGAGGATCAAGGGATAAGTGAAGATGCAAGCCTAAATTCCTTATCAGTTGAGGATTAGAATAGAATTATTGAGTGAATGTTGTGAGAGGTAGTTCTTCTTATTCATAGCTTCATTGGAACTGAACCCTGCACACTGAAGGTGTATTTTATCCATTCATACTTTTGGCAGTGAGCCACAATTTTTGTATCTTGGTGGTTAGCCATCTTTTGTATTCAAGTTGTGAGCCTTTCAAGGAAAGTGAGTCTTGACAGTGACCCTATAATATCTTGTATCTAGATATAATATATTGTGAGTTAATCCTCACCGCGGTTTTTCCCTCTTTGGGTTTTCCACTTAAAAATCCTGGTGTTCATGTGTGTTGATGCATTGATTTGTTTCCATGTTCTCTCTTTCTGATTTAGTCATAATTTTGATAATGTTTAGATGGATTTTAATTGAATGGTTCTATGGAATATTGATTCACCCCCATCTCTCAATATTCTAGGTATTCAAAAAATTTGAAATATGGTTGTTTTGTATAGTAAGCTAAAATTTTCTTGTGTTATAACACGAGCACGTTATAATTTGAGTGCATTTTGGATTACTCTAAAAATGGTAAAAAAGTTAGCACACCCGTGATCTAGACCCACATGATCTATTATTCTCCTAGTTATACGTGTGTTTCAACAAAAAAAAAGATTTTTGATGTTGTTGGGAAGTGCACATGCAAATTTTTATATTCTACCACTTTTACATCAAATTTACACCACCTTTTTATGTTTTTCCAACTTAGGAAGGAGGAAATAAAAGTTTTCACATTGAATTTGATATATCAATTCAAGTCTCAATTTTTGTAGTGTTGTAATGTTAATTGTGATTGAATTGTAGGAATTTAACATTATACATTGGTTATTTGTATTGAGTTAGTAATTCTATTTGAGTGATATAAAATTGAACGTTGAAAAGGAAGCAAGCTTGTGAAACACTCAAATTGTTGAGGAGTTTGATGCAAGAAGAAAAAAATACTACATAATTGGGTAGCTCCTCCATTCGAATCTCTGTTTTTTAGGTATGTCAATTCTTTACACATTTTCTTTACATTTTCCTTAATTCTAGTATGTTTCTTTATCATCCCTCATCATACATTCTTAGTACAATGCTTTAATTTTATTATTATGAATATTCCATGTTCATCATTGTTTGTTTCTCATTATAACCTTAGCCCCTCTTGGAACATTTTAAACTACTCAATTATTTACACTTTCCAATTACATTTGCTTGGAAGTTTCAAAATATTTTTCAACAAATCCACTTTGTGCAAATCTTGTAATCATTGTGGTCCATGAGACCACATCTCGTTGAGGATTTTTTTTAAACAGTTGACCTACCTTATGTATGCATCCACATTTTGTATACAAATTTATGAGAGTAGTTATAACTATGTAATATAATACATCATTTCTCAATCCTTTTTTATGGATGTGCATACCCCTTTCCAAAGCTTCCATTTTGGTATAGGCATGGGGGATGTTGGAAAATGCTTTGGAATTTGGTTTTACACCTAGAAATTGCATTTTATTGAAATTTTCTAAAGCCATTTCAACAAATCCATTTTGTGCATATCCTCCAATCATTGTAGTCCACACAGACATATCTCATTGAGGCATTTTGTCAAATAGTTCATGTGCCTTTTCTATACATGTGTACCAAATAATTTTATCAAACATCATAGAAAAGGTAATGAGCTATTTGAAAAGAATGTTAAGCAAAAAAATATGGTCTCACATTGACAAGGTAGTGAGTTCACTACCTTGTCTATGCTACCACATTGACAAGGTAGTGAGCTATTTGAAAAAGTTCCTCAAAGAAATGGGGTCTCATGGTGATGTACATTCACCATGAGACCCTATTTCTTTGAGGAATTTTTTCAAACAACTCACTACCTTTTCAATGTTACCACATTGACAAGGTAGTGATATTTGTTGAAAAATATTTTGAAACATTCTAGTACTTGATACATCTAGTTTTGCATTGTGATTTTCCCATTGAAAATACTTGACAACACCTTCCTCAACTTCTCAAGAGAAAATTCATTCTTTCATTTCATGCATTATATACTTGTACCTTTGGTTATGCATTGTAAAAAAGAAATAAATTGAAAAGAAAATATTTTATTCCCTATCATAGAAAGTGCATGCAATCTTATTCTATCATGCATATCTTAGTCTATCCACCATGTAATTCATAATTAGAAGACCTTCAAAAGATCCAAAGGTAGTAGATAAATAAAACATTGTAAAATTATTAACAAAAGAAAATGTAAAGTAACAACTAAGTCTCACAAACAAAAAATCAAGGCATGCAATTCTTAGTAAAGATCTTAAGGGAATTGGATTATTATAGATTAAGAGACCACGAATCAACCTTCCCAACAACAAACTTGATAGATATTCATCCTATTTCTAAACATGAATTTAATATGAATAATTAGAAGAATATCTATCAAGTTTGTTGTTGGGAAGGTTGATTTGTGGTCTCTTAATCTGCAATAATCCAATGCCCTTATGATCTTTAATAAGACTTGCTTGCCTTGAGTTTTTGTTTGTGAGACTTGATTGTTACTTTCCATTTTGTTTTGTCAATATTTTTACAATGTTTTCTTTATATATGACCTTTGGATCTTTTGAAGGTCTTCTCATTATGAATTACATGTTGGATAGGCTAAGATATGCTTGCTAGAATAAGATTGCATGCACTTTATATGATAGGGAAGAAAATATTTTCTTTTTACAATGTATAATTGAAGGTACAAGTAGTAGAATGCATGAAATGAAAGAAGGAATCTTCTCTTGAGAAGTTGAGGAAGGTGTACAATGGGAAAATGACAATGCAAACTAGAGGTATCAAGTACTAGAATGTAGGAAATAAAAAAGGAATATGCTCTAAAAACACTTGAAAAGAATCTTGGACCAAAGTGAATGAGATAGATAATGTATTGAATGAAGAAATTCTTCGTACTCTCAAGAAGTTTCAAGGAAGGGGCTTGTGTAGTATGTGGAATGGAAAAATGGAAATGGAGAAGTGGAAAACCTCAAGAGGTTTTCTATTTGATAAGAAATTTTGTAGGAAAAGAAAGAGCTCAAGTGTTGATGCTATAGGTGGATTTGAAAAAATGAAGTTAAAGATTCTTGAACTTAAGGCTTCCATGGAGAAAATACAACTGGAAATAGATGATAAGGAAGAAGCATTGAAGATAGAGCAACTAATCTAAAGCTCAAAGTAAAAGATACAAAAAATAAGTTAGAAGATCATGAAAAGGAATACTAGGGGGTGTTAATAGGTAAGAGTAGTAGAGATGAGGAAAAATGTGTGGATGGTCAAGTTGCAGATGCAAAAGAAATAGTTGGAAGTGTTGAAATTAAAGCAAAACAACTGAAGACTAAAATTAACCACTTAGAAAAGGAATTAAAAGATAAGAATATTTTATCGTCAATGAAAAGGAGGTAAGTTTGCTCTAAAAAACTTGAAAAAGAAACATACCAAAATGAATGAGATAGATAATGTATTGAATGAAGAGATTCTTCGTGTTCTCAAGAAGTTGAGGAAGGTACATGTGTAGATTCTTCTATGATCACCATTTGACCAAACTGACAATTCCAACACATCCAGATGGGTAGGTTTACACTAGGCAAGGTCTTGTTACACACCCAAACATGTTAGAACAGTCTGAGCTACATTGTACTGGTGAAGCCTCTTAAGAGACCAAACTGCAAAAGGGTAGCAAAATTTGATGAGCAATTACTCCAAAACTATGTCACTAAGAAATTTTTTGTCTAATGCTATAGGATCAGGTAGGGACCCTCTACAATAAACTCTCTCAATTTTTGATAGCTCTGAGTTGTTTTCCCATGGTGAAGAGTTTTCAATTGATGGAAAAAGCATCAATTGCATGTACTGCAATGTTACAAGGTGGTGTAACTTTCATTCTGTTTGTCATCCAATCAAATTGACAATTCCAATGTGTTTGGATGGGTAGGTTTATGCTAGGCAAGGTCTTTTTCACACCCAAACATGTTGAAACAATTCGAGCTATATTATATTAGAGAAGTCTCTTAAGAGACCAAAGTGCAAAATGGTAGAAAACTTTGACAAGCAATTAATTCAAAATTGTGTCACTTAGAAACATTCTATCTAATGATATGGAATCAAATAGGGCCCCTCTACAATAACCTCTCTTAGTTTTTCACAACTCTGAGTCATTTTCCCATGGTGAAGAGTTTTTAGTTGATGGAAAAAGCATCAGTTACATGTAGTGGAAAGTTGCAAAGTGGTGTAACTTTCATTCTATTCATCGTCTGACCAAACCAATAGTTCCAATGCATCCATATGAGTAGGTTTACACTAGGAAAGGTCTTGTTTTGCACCCAAACATGTCAGAAAACTCCGAGCTACATTGTACCGACAAAGTCTCTTAAGATACCAAAGTGCAAAATGGCAGAAAAATTTGATGAGTAATTACTTTGAAACCATGCCACTTAGAAAAAAATTTTCTGATGCTATGTAATCATGTAGGTCCCTTCTACAATAACCTCTCTTATTTTTTGATAGCTCTGAGTTATTTTCCTGTGGTGAAGAGTTTTCAGTTAATGAAAAAGCGTTAGTTGCATGTAGTGCAAAGTTGCAAAGGGGTGTAACTTTAATTCTAATTTTTGTCCAACAAAACTGACAGTTCCAACATGTTATGATGGGTAGGATTACACTAGGAAAGGTCCTATTTTGCACTCAAACATGTCATAATAGTTCAAGCTACATTGTACTGGCGAAGTCTCTTAAGAGCCCAAAGTGCAAAAGGGAAGAAAAATTTGATGAGAGATTACTCAAAAACCATGTCACTTAGAAACATTTCATCTGATGCTACGAGATCGTGTAGGGCCCCTCTACAATAACATCTCTTGGTTTTTGATAGATTCAAGTCATTTTCCCATGGTGAAATTTTTTCTATGCTCCAAAAAGCATCAAATGCATGTAGTATAAAGTTGCAAGATAGGCTACTTTTTTTTTTTTTTTCATAACTTAGGGTTTCCCTGCAACCTCCTGCCCTGCAACACTTAGAGGTGAGCAGGAAGGCGAGACTAGTCCCTGAGAGGTGGTATATGGAGCCGGAAACCACTACCACCCTTTTTAAACCTAAGAGTGAGTTGAACCCGAGACCATGAGGAGCCATCCCACAGCGTCAAGCCAACTGCACTACTCGTTCCAGCGCAAGATAGGCTACTTTTTGTTTTCTTCTTTGTGGGGCCAAATCGTTAGCACCAACACATCCAGCTGGGCACATCTACGTTAGGCATGGTAATTTCCCTTCATTATAAAAGGGTCATAGTATTTCCTACTTGAAGGGTCACAACTTTTTGCCCAAGGTTGTATTCTTAATTGAAATCTTCAAGGATGTTATGGATGTCTTTCTCAACGATATATTGCTCTCCTTTTTATGGTAGTGCATGTCAACTTAGAAATAATTTTAACAAACAACATTTTTAATACACATGGAGTAATCTTGTTGAATATACATCCGAAGAAAAATAATAGATATACGTAGTACACATGGAATGGTAGATGTATTCCTTAATGATATAAAGCATTAAGCATGTACATGAATTTCCTCCATGAAGCACATGAAGCATGAAGCATTACTATATTCATATGATTGATTTAATGTTCAATAATCTTACAAGAGAATAATGTTTAGACTTTTATATATTTACAATTATATAAAAGAAAACCATCTACACTTGGATTTTAAATATTTGAAGTAAACCATCTACAAATATCTATTGAAGCATGGATTTATAATGCAAATATGGACACCATCAAATACAAAGATGTGTATTAACCAAATAGCCATATAGGCATACATCAATATATGTCGATATAAGTATAAAATATATGCTAAATAGCCATATAGGCTTACAAGAATGCCATATAGGAATACAATTTCAAGTATATGCAATACAAAATATGTCCAAAAATTCCATATAGGCATACAACAAAGGACCTCAATCAAAATTCATTTCCCTCCAGGTGAGGAAAATAGATGAGCGACCTTTGTTCATTGAGAAGATGGAGATGCATATGACACTGGTCTACTCTAAACTCGAGGTTTTCTCCTCCTATTTAGTTCTTAATCAAGCTTTAGCTGTTACAATAAAAAGTAAAGACATTAAAATATAAAAATTACATTATAAAAAATGAAATAATCACTTACCACCACCAAATGATCTCTCTTCTCAATTGGAACATTTGCATGCTCAAGCTATGGTGTTCCAAAGTCCTATAGAAACCATCTAGATAGAAATTAAACTACAAATAAATAATCATTTAATTTATTAATAATAAACAACTATAACAAAGAATGTAATTTAAAATTTACTAATCTACCTCATACCCCCATCAAAGGCATCGAGCTATCAATTGTAGAAGAAACACCATGCTCCATTTTTATATGAACATAAGGAGGTGTCTCTGCCGGCATCATCTAAAAATAAAAAAGCATTATTCAATTACGAAAACTAGAATAGTGATGCAGGTCATGGCTTATAATGTATGAGATAGTCAACAAAATATTGAATACTTTGGTAGACATGTATGAAAAATGTGGTAGCACAGACAAGGCAGTGAACTGTTTGAATTTTTTTGAGTGTACTTTGATAAAATGCTTTGGTAGACATGTATGGAAAATATGGTAGCATAGACAAGGCAATGAGTTTCTTGGAAAAATGTTTCAAAGAAATGTGGTCTCATGGTGATGGACATCACCATGAGACCACATTTCTTCGAGGCATTTTTCCAAGCAACACATTTCCTTTTCTATGCTATTGCTTACTATTATGCTTTGATAGATTTTTTCTAAGCATCTATAGTTTGTTCAAAAGCACCCATTTTAGGATTTTAGCCATAGTAGCAAGGAAGTGAACTATTTGATAATATTTTTTGGTAGAAATGTATGGAAAATTTGGTAGCATAGACAAGGTAGTGAGCTATTTTAAAAATTGCCTCAAATAAATGTGGTCTCATGGTGATGGAGACCACATTTCTTTGAGGCATTTTTTCAAATAGCTCATTGGCTTGTCTATGCTATCATATTACTATTATGCTTTGATAGTTTTTTTCCAAGCATCCAAAGTTTGTTCGAAAGAACCTGTTTTAGGATTTTAGCCATGGTAGCAAGTAAGTGAACTGTTTGATAAAATAATTTGGTAGACATGTATGGAAAATGTGGTAGCATAGACAAGGTGGTGAGATATTTGAAAAAATGCCTCAAAGAAATGTGGTCTCATGGTGATGGAGACCACATTTCTTTGAGGTATTTTTTTTAAAAATTCACTTCCTTGTCTATGTTACCATATTACTATTATGCTTTGATGTATTTTTTCCAAGCATCCATAGTTTGTTTGAAATCACCTATTTTAGGCTTTTAGCCATAGAAACAAGGATGTGAAATTTTTGATAAACTGCTTTGGTAGTCATGTATGGAAAATGTGGTAGCCTAGACAAGGCAGTGAGTTTGAAAAAATGCGTCAAAGAAATGTGGTCTCACAGTGATGGACATCACCATGAGATCACATTTCTTTGAGGATTTTTTTCAAACAACTCATTGACTTGCCTATGATACCACATTACTATTATGCTTTGATATTAGATTTTTTCCAGTCATCCATAATATAGACAAGGCAGTGAATTGTTTGAAAAAATACCTCAATAAAATGTGGTCTCAAGGAATGCCATGCCAAGCAAATGTAAATGGTAGCTACTCCTAGTTATTAGTTATGCAATGTGAAGTAATTGCATAACTAATTATGTTGAATTTCTAAAAAAAAAATATTGTAATTGGATTTTTTTCATTTATCAACATCTAGTTATTAGTTATGCAATGTGTAGTAATAATTTGAGTTTGAAATATGTGCAATGCAATGTAATAAACGATATGAATATAAACTACAAAAATCTATTAAGTACAATTCATTAGTTAAACTTTTTATTTTATTGCCCGAGTGAAGATTTGAACTCCACCTCCATTGGGAGGTGTTGCCATGAAATCTACAAGATTAACCTATTCAACATCCAAAATTAGATATTAGAATAGCATTCATATAACAATTCTATTCACATGTAATATTTATAATTGTTTACTAGTTACATACTTGGGCAGTACATGTCATAGTTTAATACGAAGGTGGAGAACCACCAAAAACAAAGTGAATGCTATGACCCTGAAGTTCCATTACAATCATTAAACTAAATTAGTTAATATTGCATTTCAAAAATGAAGTTTAATAAATTAAATTCAATGAACTTGCTAACATTTACCTGAGTATCAAGTCCGAAAGCCTCATTCATGAGGGCATCTATGTTCACCAACTGCTGAGTTGTAGATGTATCCTATGCACCTATGTCCTAACTATTTGTGGGGTCATCACCATAGGCTGACCCACAAGCCTGGAAAGTATGGGGTGGAATCCTACTCCTCGATGTCTCCCCCAACTCACATTGTGCTGCAAGACTAACATGCTCTATGATGCTCTGGGTCAAGGAAGTAATGGACTGTAGCGTCTCAACCTCAACACTCTCCTTCACAATGGAAGGGATAGCCATGTTCTCATAGGATGGTCTAGCGAGTGCTCATTTCATTGGCCGCTATGGGTCAAGACATGCCCCTAGTCTATCCTATGCAAACCCACCATCTCTACCCTGGAAGTCTCTCATATCAAAATAATTGGGGATTTTGTTGAAGAAAAACTCATAGTAGAGTTTCCTCAAGAAATATTGTGGGACCTCATTACTGTTGCATGAAAGATGGTCAAAAACCATCCACCACCTTTGCAAGAAATGGTTCTTTATCCCTTGGTGGTTGCACCAATGGATACAGATCCTCTTGCTTGTAGGGTGTAGAGGTTGATTTGTTTGTGGGTTTGTGAAAAGGGAACACATGTCAAATTTTGTAATTTTTTTCATTTTTGACTTGTTTGTAGGATAGTTTATCTACATAATATTCTCTATACTCACATCTCTTCTCTGATCAACCACTTTCTTGGTAATTGAATTTACATGTGTTAACATAGATTCAAATGATTGTGCAAGCATGGTTCTTTGTGAGTTTGAAATTGCAAGATCATTCAGCCTTGCAATTAACTCCTCAATTTGTTTTTTCTTATTTTCAATTTTCCTCATTAAATTTTGTTGAGTTCGAGGGGATGTTGAGGAATTTTTGGAGGTGTTTTTTGGGGTTTTTGTTCATCAGGTATTTTGTGTTGAGGTGATTAAGGATTTTGAGGAGAAGGAGGTGTATTATCAATTCCTATAAATTAAAGAAATTTATCAAAAAACCACTTAAACCTACCTATTTAGTAACAAAATCACTCACACAAAAAAAAAATTACTCCCTTGACCTCCTTGACATTGTGGTGGCATTTTGATGAAGAATCGATGATGATTTGGTGAATAATTTTCCCTCCAATTACACAAGTGTGCTCTCAAAGGTTTGTAGGTCACAGGTTCGTAAGAAAAAGTAGAAACCAAAAATGACAAATGTTGATTTTTTTGTTATAAAGAGTCATAATGCATGGCCTTGGTGTTTTTGAGCCTCAAGCTCGGTAACACCAAGCCATAATGTGAGTGCATTATAACATGAGCGCATTATAACACACTTTCATTATGGATTTTTTTTTAAAAAATGGCCACTTTTTAGCCCTCCATCTTTTTGCGCCTACCCATTATTAAGTCCATTTTAACTAGGAGGGCCCAAAAAAGTGTGAATATGTAACTTAGGAATACATTTTTCCACACTAGATTTATCCCCCACTTTAGTGAGAGGATGATCTTGTGTCAAACTCACTAAAGTAGAGAATCAAGAGAGGTCTAAACATACATATGCAACAATGACAAGATACTCAATCATACAATATCAAAAACTTAAAGAAAGGTAAAAATAAAAAGGAGTGGATCAAGCCTCAACTATCAAATGCGATGTGGATCATGCCTTGACTGTTTGTCCAAAAAAAATGTTTACAAGTGGAACTTTTTGTCCACTATGCAAACAACACAGACGCTCACACGAGCTAGGGAAATTTGATGTCGACTAGGTGAGCCCCCAAGGGTAGCAACTAAGAGAATCTTATTAGGCTGCCATATCATACCAAAGCTATACCTTCGATAACTTTAATAAGGCACCACAAAATATGAACTTCAAAATTCATATGGCTTAGCAAGCTGTGTTATGCTAAGAACTTATGAAAAAATAAGGCTCCACAAGCAAGCAAAGTGTGTTATGCTTGGTGGCCATAAAAAGGGTTGTAACTTTGAGCTTCACAAGGTTTAGCAAGATGCATTATGCTAAACACTCATGAACAAAATGCAAATATGATAAGACATATTCAAAGGTATTTTTCTTAGTTCACGTAAGGTCTCAACTTGGGGAACATTTTGACTAATGTCTCCAAGAGAGGACAAGTCTAGGATAAAATATTCACAACTTAGAGAATGCAATGTCTAGCATCACCACTAAGAGGAAAGTCATATGTCAAGAAAGGTCACACTCTTGAAGGACATAAAACCTAATGAAACCACCAAGAAGAGGGCACATCACAAGAAGTAAGAAGATCACACTATGAAACATGAGATATAGTAAAAAATTCCAAAATAATAATGTCAAGGTATGCCTGCACTTTAAAGAAATTGCTAACACCATGCTGTGAGAAATTACTTTAAAGTAGCAAATGATCAATGCTAACAATAAAGGAGACACGAGAGATTATTTGGAAAGCCTCGTGTAAAAAATATGTTTCCAAATGAAGCTATGTCATGAAAAAGGAAGGGGTTGCCCCCAAAATAAAATCCCAAACATATAAGGGATCTATGGATTTGGGGTTAGTATGTCTTTGCTACAACATATTATAGGGCTCAAAAACATCATTGTTCCCCAAATACTCGTAGGACTAGAAGAATGACACATAGAGAGAAAAAAAAAAAGAAAAGCTTTGGGATCAACTTGGAAGAGACCTAAATGTTTTGATGCCTTGCGTCATCCTCAAAAGGAGAATACAAGAAAAAATATAAGATAAAAGTTTATGACATATATATAAGAATGTAGATACAAATAGAGGAATTAACATGAAGAGATATCAAGAAGAATAGTATGAGGGGATCACATTATGCACATGCAATCACACAAAGAACATAAAAATAAAAATAAAGACAAGACTAGTAAGGCACATGCGAGCCAACCTATAGCAAGTTGTTCCCATCTCAATATTGTTCATCATATACAAAAGGAAAACAACTAGCCAAAGGGACAACGTCAAGTGCCAAATAGGACAAGCATAAAGTTCAACATGTGGTGAATCACTCTTTTTATGAGGATTATCATTTAAGCTCATGGAAGAGGAAAATAATAAATTTAACTCTTTATGTACTTCCTCATAAATTTTAGTAGTTTCATTATCATCATCCAAGTTTATTGCAATAAAAGGTCTAATAATAATATCCATAGAAGGTGTTTGTTGTTTTTTATGTTGCGGAAAAGGTGAAGAATTATCATGCATTGCTTTCAAGTTAAGTTTGGATTTTTATTTTCTATGTTGTTATTTTCTTATTTTGCTTGCAACAAATGAGCAATAACACGACATCCATGCCTATTCTCTCTAGCATTTCATTTTATTTTTGTTCTATTTTTAAGTTGCGATTGTGTAGGAGTGGGTTCATCAACCATAGGTTTCTTTTATTCCCTTAAGGGAGGAATGGAAGGAACCATGGGAGGTTGTTCAACCACTTTCTCTATAGCTTTGTAAACTTTTTTGGTTTTCAAAGGTACAACAAGACTTATTTGGTTATCTCATGGTCACTTATAGGAAATAGGTGGAGGATTTGCTATGTTTTGGTCTTGGTTACTAGGAAGGAATTTTGGTTTAATCATGGTTTCATCAAGGATGGGAGGCTCAATCATGGGTTGAGGCATGCATCTTAGTAAGGGATAATTCTACTATGCAGTTTTCCTTAAAATTTTGATAGGATTTGAAAAAGAAGTCCTCACAAGGCCTAATAGGTTCTATAGGTTCAAGCCAAAAGAAATCCAATGAGAAATTCCCATGGGAAGACATAGGATTAAAGCCACTATTATGCATAGTAAAGATATCATTTCCAAATGGAAACTTTAAGCATTTATGCACAACCAGTGGGACAACACTCATTGAGTGAAGCCATGGGTAGACTAACTTCACATGAAATTGGTCTAGTGACAGGATGTTGGAGAATAAGACACTTGATTCTTTTGGTCCAACTTTCAAAGGAAGAGTTATCAAACCTATCGTAGGGAAAACAAAACGATTATGCGTTTTGATCCATGCTTTCAATTTTTCATAATTATCTTGATAAAGGTCATGCACAAATACAAATTATTTTGTGATCACATTCTCTACATAGATGGGATCAATTAATATCCCATTGGTAGGTTTGTCATTGATTCTTCTAGCTATGTAAAGAGGACCATCAGGTGCATTTTTTATTGTCATTTTGTCATAAAGCAACAAGGGGTATATTAGTTTGGTCTTTACGAGGTTTAACTTCAATAAATCCAACCAAATATTTTATAGAGTTATCCTCATTGTCTTTCATATTATCATCATCTGTGTCAACATTCATCACATCATTCTTTGTTTCACTAGCTTTGACAAAGGAAATGTTATGATTTGGCATAGGATTGGTAAAGATTTGCAAGTTTTGGTTAGGAGGAGCTACAAAATTATTACCTTGATCATTAACACCACCAATTTGAATATGATTAGAATCAATGAGGTCTTGCACGATATGTTTAAGACACTTGCAATGTTTTGTATCATGTCCATTTTATCAGTGAAAATGACAATAGGCATTTGGTCTATAGTTTGAAGGTAAAGGTTTAGTAGGATTAGGAGCTCTAACAAGAGGTAAGGAAATGAAATTCTTGTTTAAGAGCTAAAATTTTGTGTTACGAAGGTGTGGACATGGAAAAAATAACCCTTCTACTTTTTCATGTTCAGGCCCTCCTAGTGGACTTTGGCTTGATTTTACCTAAATTTAATGTTTTAATGTGGCCAACATGTTTACATTAGGTCTTGGACCCTTGCGAATCATTAAGACTTCTAGGATGTCTTGTAAAGGTGTCATGAAGTGTTGTAACTCATTTTCACACCTTTCTAGGACCATTTCATCATAGTCCACCTAAATAACCTCTTTTTAACACTTACCAAGTCTTATTTCAAAGTGTTGTAAAGTGTTGTAACTAACTTTCACACTTTTCTAGACTTGTCATCACTAATTCAACCCTTTCTCATGTTCAAATGACCCTTTAATACACTTTAAGGGTGTTTTTGAGGATATTCCCATTGGAAAAACATTTAACTCCCTTTAATTCCCGACACCCACTTAATTTGATTAAGTGGGACTAAGTCACCAATAGGGGTGACTTAGTCCTTTTAGGCACAAAACTCAAAATAATTTTAAATTTCTAGTGGGATTTTGTCCTCTAACCCTTGAGGTCGGCCTGTGATGTGTTATTTTCGAGAAATTTTATAAATAAGGGTTTTTCTCCCCATTTTACATCTCCTCCTATCTTCTAAAATCTTCTAATCTCTTGCACTCATTAAGCATTCAATCTTGCAAGCATTCAAGCATAATCAAGTCATCCATTGGAGCACTTCATTGCATATTTTTAGATTTCTACATCAAGGATTTGGTACGTTTATGACATTTTATGTTGCTTATTTATCATTCTCCTTCCATTTGATTTCATTTCATAGCCTGGTTTGGTTACCAAAGTGGGGTTTGACCAAGGCAAACCCCTACACTCTAACCCTCAACCATTCTCCCCTCTTTGCATTTTTTTGTAGACTTTGTAGTCATATTTTTCAAAGGAATTGGTGTTGAAAAGTGGTCAAGAAGTCTTCAAAGTCAATCAAGTCAACATAACCATAAATCAAGCTTGGAGACACTTTTTACCCCATTTTCTGTAGAATCAAGTGCATACACCTGCCATAAAAGCAAATACAGACCTGAGGCTACAAGATTATATCCAAAAATTCCTAAAATATGTAGGTGGATTAAGTCACCACTACTGGAAGATGAGTCCTGCTTTTGGGCCTGAAAAGTGGTTTTTGCATTTTTGGATACCCATTTGGCAGATTCCTATTCCAACAAGTTTTCCCGAAACTAGGACTAAGTCGCCCAGCCTGGCATAAGTGTCCCAGTCAACATTTTCAATCATTTTTTTAGGATTCCAAAATCTCCCAACATCAAATTCCATATTTTAGGTGTACCTCTTCAATTTTGTTATGTTATTTCATCATTTACTTGCATTTTAGGCATTTCTGCATATCACATTGTGTTTTCAAACAAGTTGCATTTCTTAGGTTTTGCATCATTAGATCATTTCATTTTCAGATTAGAGCATTAGTACATCATAATTAGGCATAAAAAATCTCATTTACATTAATCTTGGGTGTAGACAATAAAATTTTGGACCCCATTTCTTTCTCCTTTTAGGTGAAAAACCCTAGAAGGATCCAAAGCAGTGTGGGCAATCCAAAATCATTATCCACATTTTGGTGAACCCAAAATTTGAGTGTACTTACTTCTGATTTTAAGTGCATCCTAGGTTTAATTTACATTGCATTAGATATTGCATTGATTAAATTGCATCCTAGGGTTTTCAAAATTGCATTAGTGAAAAGCTTCAATAGCTTGCATTTTTGCATCATTCTTGCATTGAAAATCACAAAAATTCTGCATTTACATACTATAGTTGCATCTGTGCATCTGAAATACATAAAATTACATTCAAAATTTTTGAAAAATCTTAAAAAAATCACCAGTGGGACTAAATCGCCACATTGGGCGACTTAGTCCTCTTTCATATTTTGCATTGAATATTCTGGCATTTTCTGGGTATTTTTTGTACTTCTACTTACTAGTATTGCATTTTTGTTTCAGTCTACATAGTTCATGTTATTTGCATTTTCTTAGTCCTAAATTGCATTGCATTTGCATCCACCCCATTTCTTGCGGTATTTGTATGAGTGATTGGTGCCCTATTGCTAATACTTTAGTGAGAAGAAGTTCTCGACTCATGTCATCCTGCAGTAACACACTCATTGTGGAACTTGGGTTGTCTCGAGCTACTACTCCTTGTATGGAAAATGGTGCATTAAGCATGGATATTACCACTATTACACCTTTCCGTTCACATACAATGCATGTTGACACATCAAATTCCCACATTCCACAAGATAAAGTTATTAACATTCATGAGGATTTAGCACACTTACAACAAAACTTATGTCTTGAAAACATTTCAACCACTGCAATTCCCACTATAAACAACATCCATCGAATTCTTTGATGAGGGCTTAGATGTTATGAAACAAATTGTCGAGATATACCAAAAACATGCCTCTAACACATCTCAACCAACAAACACTATGGTTAGCCAAGGAGGATCTCACATTCCTCCTCCAACTATAGCATCCATACCCACCTATACCACTCCTCAAGTTACAACAACCATGCAACAGGTTATTCATGTGACTCCTTCTTTCGCTATTCCAACTAGCATTCCTAGTTCTTTTGTGGCATCAAATGTTCCATCCTCCACCACCTTGACCCCTATTAGTGTCCCCTTCACTTATCCCAACAATACATACACTCCATCACCATTATCTCTTCCACCTCATCCCACTTACACTGACCCTCTCATTACACAACTCTTCTAAACTATTTCTTCCATGCAACAACAAATATCTACCATAAATCAAAACCAAGCCACACCACCCACCTACTATGTCTGTAGTAGCCCATTATCATTGGAAATTTTAAGGACACCGATGCCTCAAGGATTTGAGATGCCTAGGTTTGAGAAGTACGGAGGTAAAGGAAACCCTACTAATCATGTCAATGATTATACTGCCTTATGCAGTGACTTTGTGCTTGATGATAAATTGTTAGCTAAACTATTTCCTAGGACCTTAAAAGACACTACCTTGGAGTGTTTTTCAAACTTACCCAATCATTCAATTCGATCATTTAATGAACTTGTTGATTCCTTTATAAGTCATTTCCAAGTCCATATGACTCCCAAAAAGACAATGGCTAATCTAATGAGATGTAAACATAATGCGGATGAAAAAGTCATTGATTTCATTTCATGCTATCAGTCATTATACACTCAAGTAGATGTCAAGATTCCTGATTCACATCTCCAAAAGATGTTTATTGAAAACTTGTAAACTCAAATTCAGGATAAATTGACCACGATATAATTCCCTTCTTTTATGCATTTATGCACAACCATTTGTGACTATCACAACTTGGTTACTAGTTGTGATGCAAAATCCACTTCTAGCCGAGCTGAGAAGTTTGAAAAAAGCAACCAAAAAAACTCACAAAACTTTTGAAAACCAAACAAAGGGTTTTTACAATTCAACCCCCCTCCTCAACAATCATCTCAACCTATCAATAACCAAGTAGCATCTATTAAAGCCATGATACCTTACAGTTATGGAGATCCAAAATGACAGTTTACACCATTACCAAACACTCTTCATAACACCATGACCCAACTTATCCAACAACAAATGATTTCTTTACCTCCTGTTAAACCAGTAGATGCAGCCAAACCTTTTCCTCCAACCTTCCAGCCTAATGCTTATTTCCATTATCATAGAAAAAATAGACATGAAATAGAACAATGTAAGCATCATAAACACATAGTGCAAGACCTCATTGATTATGGATGTCTATCTATTTCAAATGTTAATACAAAAGGCAATATGTCTGTTTCCCCATCCAATCAAAATTTGCAATTTTTTACCAATCCCATGCCTAAACATAATATGTCATTCATCAAAGCCAATGAAACTCAAAACAATGATGTGATGATTGTCCATAAAGAGACTGAACATCCTGATACTATTGAAAATACACCTTCTATTAATCCTATGGGTGAAATGGTAGGAGCGATAGACGTTATCCCTCATAAGGGCCAACCTATGAAAAATCTTGATATTACTTTCACTTCTAAAGATATTCCTCCAAATCTTCCCGATGGTCCTCTTTACATAGCCGAACGTATTTATGATAATCCCACTAATGGGATACTCATAGATCCCACCTGTGGTGAGAATGTGATCATGGAGGAATTTTTGGTATTACATGAACTTTATCAAGATCACTATGACAAACCAAGAGCATGGATCAAAACATAATGGTTTCACTGCCCTATGATTGGATCAATCATTCTTCCATTACAAATAGGACCTAAGATAGTGGATGTTACATTCTCTATCATTCCACAATCGAATCAGTTTTTTCTACAACTAGGCTATCCATGGCTTTGCTCGATGAAAGTTGTTCCTTCAGTCATACACAAATGTTTACATTTTTTGCATGACAATGAAATCTTCACTATCCACCTTAGTGGCTTTCACCCTTTGTCTTATAAAGGAAATTTAACCTTAGAAGCCTTTTGTCCAAAGCCCATGGAGCCCATCACACCTCGCAAAGATTTCTTCTTCATTGCTTGTCAAAATTTTAAAGCAAAGAAAATTGTTGAATTGTCCCTTCGTAACCAATCCCAATCCTTGATGAGACAATGCTTCAACCTGAATCTAACACAAAAAACTTAGATCAACCAACACTAAACACTTACCCTTCTTCCTCCAAAAATCCACGCAATAATGAAACCAACCTTGTCATGCCTCTGCACATTAAACAAGTTTATAAAGCCATAGAGAAAGTGGTTGACCCATCTTCTTCAATTCCTTCCATTCATCATCCTCAAGAAGAAAAGGAGCCTATGGTGGATCAACCCACTCTTACACCCACACAAATTCAAAATAGAATCAAAAGAAACTGTGGTGCTAGGGAGTGTAGGCGTCGCCATTGCCTCCTTGCTCGTCAAATGCAAACAGACAACAACAAAGAAAATCAACCTCCACCTTTAACAAAAGTCATACCTGACTGCCCTCCTCCTCCTCTTGACTCACCACAAGATAATACATTACAACCATCACAACAAAATGATCAAATACAACAACCCCAACTATTAATACACCCTTCCTTGGAAATTACCATTTGTCCCCCCATCGTAATTAATCTGGATGATGATGATGATGATGAGGAAATCACTAAAATAGATGAAGAGGTACATAATGATCTGAATTCTGTATTTTCCTCTTCCATGAGCTTAAATGATAAATCTCTCACACCAAGTGAAGAACCTGGTACTTCCCCTATTTTGGCATTTGTAATTCTTCCTTTGGATAGTCAACTACCCTCACAATACACTAAACATGATTGGGAGGTGGATGACCTGTTAGATGGTTGACTTGGATTTTCCTTACTAGCCTTTTGCATTTTTATTTTATTTTCTTTTTATTTTTTTCTGTGTGCGTATCGTGTTCCCCCGTGATGTGATCTTTGGTGTCTTCCTTCTCTTTGTGCACCTCCTCTATTTGTGCCTTCATTGTTTTGTATTCCATAAATCACTTTTTCCTTTTCATTTTTGTTTTGTGTTTTCCTTTTGGGGATGACACAAAGTGTAGAGATGCCCTATGTTTCTTCCATGCTGACCCAATCGGTTCCTTTTCTTTCTTACTTTGTCTTTTCTTGTGCTTTCCTTTTTGAGGATAATGCAAGACATTGAGACAAAAATGTCTCTTTCATGTTGACCTAAAAGCTTTTCCTTTTCTTTTGCCTTTTAATTTTCTTTCTGCTTGTGTTTTCCTTTTGGGGATGACGCAAAGCATTGTGACCACAATGTCTCTTCCATGTTGACCCAAAACGACCTTTTTTTGTTTTCTCTCTCTTTGTGTCATTCTTCCAGTTCTATGTATTTAGGGAATGATGACAATTCTGAGCTCTTTAAACAAACCATTGCAACAATGAACATACTGACCCCAAATCCATAGATCCCTTGTGTGTTTGGTGTGTTCCTTTTTGGGGGAAACCACTCTTTCTTTTGGTCCTTTTTCCTTCACATGAAGCAACCTTACTTAGAAACATATGACTTGGAATAGGGGCTTTTCAAGTTGGCTCTCATGTCTTGTTTTCTTTTTAGCATTTTTTATTTGCTACTTTAAAGTAATTGCTCATAGAACGGTGTGTAGCAATTCCTTTAAAGTGGGGGCATACATTGGCATTATCATTTTTCATTTTTCTTTTTCTTGGTTCTTAGTCTAGCCTTGTTAATTTATATGATGTGCTTGTCACTTTGTGGATGACATTGGGTGTGATTTCCTTCATAAGTGTGATCTATCTTAGCATATTACATTCCTCTTAGTTGGCTTGATGTGAGACACTGCATCCCCTAAGTTGTGAATATTCTATTCTTTGATCGGTCCTCTCTTGGAGACATTAGAAACAATGTTCCTTAAGTGATAGACCTTGTATGAACCAAAAAAGACTCATTTGAACATTTATTTTTCACTTTACATTTTGCATTACATGGCCACCTTACATAACATAGCTTGTATGCCTGTGGTACCTTTACATTTGTTCATGAGTTCTAAGCATACAAAGCTTTGCTCGTCTCATGGAGCACGAATCTACATTATCTTGTGGCACCTTATTAAAATTATCAAGAGGTATAACTTTGATATGGTTGAGTGGGAAATCCCATTCTATGGCATGAATTTTCCCCATAGCCACCTACTTGTGTGAGTGCATACCAATCAAGCGCATGTTTCTCACCTTTTGGACTTTCTCACCCTATGGACAACCAGAAGTTTCATAGCCCCAAAGTGAGTATACTTGGGTTTTCTCACCCCGTGGACAACTAGAAGTTATGTGGCTCCAAAGTGAGTATACTTGGGCTTTTTCACCCTATGGAAAACTGAAAGTTTCGTGGCCCCAGAGTGAGTACAAATTTCTTTTTCCAAAAAATCAGCCTAGATCTAATCCACAACGAGCTAGACAAACTATCAAAGCTTCATTCCTTTTCATCACTTTCATGTGTGTTCCTTTGCGCTTATGATTGGTTTTCCATGGGATCATGATCCAGGGGCTTGATCATCCCTCTTGATTATCGTTATCTCATCTTACCAAGCATTAGTGCATTTGGACCCTTCTTGGTTGTATCATTGACTAGTTTAGTGTGAGTTTAAAGAAAGTTCATCCTCTCACTAAAGTGGGGGCTAACTATGGACATGGAAAAAGTAACCCTTCTACTTTTTCATGTTCAAGCCCTCCTAGAGGACTTTGGCTTGATTTTTCCTAGATTTAATGTTGTAATGTGGCCAAGACATTCACAGTAGGTCTTGGACCCTTGCGAATCATTAAGACTTCTAGGATGCCTTGTAAAGGTGTTGTGAAGTGTTGTAACTCATTTTCACACCTTTCTAGGACCCTTTCATCATAATTCACCTAAATAACTTCTTTTTATTACTTACCAAGTCATATTTCAAAGTGTTGTAAGGTGTTGTATGTCACTTTCACGCTTTTCTAGACTTGTCGTCACCAATTCAACCCTTTCTCATGTTCAAATGACCCTTTAATACACTTTCTGGCTGTTTTTAAGTGTGTTTTTGAGGATATTCCCATTAGAAAACATTTAATGCCCTTTAATTCCTGACAACCACTTAATTTTATTAAGTGGGACTAAGTCACCAATAGGGGTGACTTAGTCTTTTTTGGCACAAAACTCAAAATAATTTTAAATTTCTAGTGGGATTTTGTCCTCTAACACTTGAGGTCAGCTCGTGATGTGTTATTTTTAGGAAATTTTATAAATAAGGGTTTGTCTCCTCATTTTACATCTCCTCATATCTTCTACCATCTCCTAATCTCTTGCACTGATTAAGAATTCAATCTTGCAAGCATTCAAGCAATTAAGCATAATCAAGTCATCCATTGGAGCACTTCATTACATATCTTCAGATTTCTACATCAAGGGTTTGGTAAGTTTGAAATTGTATGTTGTTTATTTTCCATTCTCCTTCTATTTCATTTCATTTCATAGCCTAGTTTGATTACCAAAGTGGGGTTTGACCAAGGAAAACCCCTATACTCTAACCCTCAACCATTTTTCCCTCTTTGCATGTTTTTTTGCAAACTTTGTAGGCAGATTTTTCAAAGGAAATAGTGTTGAAAAGTGGTCAAGAAGTATTCAAAGTCAATCAAGTCAAAATAACCATAAATCAAGCTTGGAGACACTTTTACCCTGTTTTCTACAGAATTAAGTGCGAACACCTGTTAGAAAAGCAAGTACAGACCAGAGGCTACAAGATTTTATCCCAAAATTCCCAAAATCTGCAAGTGGACTAAGTCACCACTATTGGCAGATTAGTCCCACTTTCAGGCCTGAAAAGTGGGTTTTTTATTTTTGGATACCCATTTGGTAGATTCCTGTTCCAACAAGTTTTCTCGAAACTAGGACTAAGTTGCCCAGCCTGGCATAAGTGTCCCAATCAACATTTTTAGTCAATTTTTCAAGATTCAAGAATTTCCCAACATTAGATTCCATATTCCAGGTGCACCTCGTCAATTTCGTTCTGTTATTTCATCATTTACTTGCATTTTAGGCATTTATGCATATCACATTATGTTTTCAAACAAGTTGCATTTCTTAGGTTTTGCATCATTAGATCATTTCATTTTTAGATTAGAGAATTAGTACATCATAATTAGGCATAAAACATCTCATTTACATTAATCTTGAGTGTAGACAATAGCATTTTGGACCCCATTTCTTTCTCCTTTTAGGTGAAAAACCCTAGAAGGATCCAAAGCAGTGTGGGAAATCCAAAATCATTGTCCACATAAGGGTATTGGGTAGGGGGTAAGTTGTCTATTTCTATCGCTAAAGGAATATGGATTTGTCATCTTTATAGCAACCACTTGGGTATCAACATGTTGAGTTGGTTGAGGGGGATCAAGTTGTAAAAATCCCTTATTTGGTTTCTTGAAAGGTTGGTAGTTGGGTTCAGGCATGGATTTAGATTTTTTAGGGCTGTTAGAGGGAATTTTTACTTCACTACTACTAACTGAATTTTGGTAATCACGAAGGGTGGTACAGAACTATGTAAATGATGGAAATTTCAACATCTCAAGTTTAGCTTGGATTTTGTTTTGCAAATTGGAAATAAAAATTCCTTAAAGGTCGACATCAGGAATCTTAATGTTTATTTGTGAGTAAAGAATTTGATATATCACACTATGAAATCAGTGACCTTTTCGTCCTTTTTCTTGTACATGTCATTAAATTAGCTAGGGTCATCTTGGGGCCCATGTGGATTTGGAAGTGGTTGTAGAAAGCATCAATAGGTTCATTGAATGAGAGTATTAAGTTATTCAATAAAGAGAAAACCACTCTAAAGCAACTTATTTCAAGGATCTAGGGAAGAGCTTAGCCAAGAGTTTATCCTCAAGTTACATGAAGTCACTACATAAGGCTGTGTATGCAAAAACATGGCTAACAAGATCTCCTTTCCCACCATATTTTTCAAATCTAGGAACCTCTATACCTTGTGGCATTTGTATTCTCAATATCTCCAAGAATAATGGGTTAGTTTTAATATATTGTGAATGTTGGCCATTGTTGTTTTGGTTTAGTGTGGTTATTTGTTGTTGGAGGGATGAGACATTTTGAAAAAGTGTATTTAAGGAATAGATCATTGTTGGTGTTGTGAGATGGAGGTGAATAAGGTGGGGTTGTGTATGTATGCAGAGGGCAAGTGGATTGTAAGATTGTGAGGGGAGATGGATGAGGAGATATGAGATTTGAATGCACAAAGCTAAGGGGATTCCTAGTGTAAATACCTAAGGAAGTATTGACATTGCTAGTAGGATGTATGGTTGTAGTAACATGAGTAGTTGTATATGTATGAATAGAGGTAGGGGTTGTGGAAGGAGGAATTGGATTTCCACCTTGAATTTGAGTATACCCCAAAGCTTGAGCATAACTAGTCATTGTCGGGACATGTTTATCAATAATATGAACTAGAATTGGCATGATCTCTATTCCATGTTCATTTTCAAGAAAGCATTTTCCTCATGTTATCTAAAGCAAGAATTGCACTACCAACAATGTTTTTAGAAGTCACAAAGTTTTTCAATTTCTCTAATTCTTCATCTATCTATCGTATGTTCTCTTATGGGACATTAGCAACCATTGTTTCAACTTCATTCACATTCATTGTAGGGAAGGATGTCATGGGAAATGAAGTATGACAACTATGATCTATAGCGGGTTGACTAGTATGAACAATACGAGTGAAAGAGTTAGAAAACCCAAGATCCGTGGCGAATAATGTATCACAAGATGACATGAGTCTTGAACTACATCACATGACAATATTGCTAATAGGACACCAAGTTGTGAAGCTCATACAAGTTTTACAAACCTAATGTACACCCAAAATGGATAATAGGTAAAATGCAATCAAATAGCCTAGAATGTAAAGTGCAATGTAAATATGTAAAATCAAATTTCAAATTCTAAACAAGGTAATTTTTTTATCATTCTATGTAAAAACTTGAAAATGATGTCTTTTAAATGCAATTTTGAATTCACACAATGCACTAAATTTATCAAACTAGGCTTAATATGAATAATTTGAGATAACAAAAATTCTGCAAACTAAAACAACAAACTAAAAGCAACAAAACAAAATGTAGAAGAAGAGATTTTTATGCTCAAAAAAGCAAGAAAAAGCCCTAATTAGGGACTCATTCGCCCTTGGGAGAATGGTTCCTAGTTTAGGGTTTTGAAAAATGATTTTACAAATTTCTGAGTTGAATTCTATGGTTGTCAAATTTTGGTTTCAAAAAGGTGGTAACAGTTCCAATTTTTTGTAAAATTAGGTCTAAATGCAAATGAAAAATAATGCTAAATGACAAACTAGGAGACCTAATTTCAAGTGCAATTGTGATTCAATTTTGTATTTTATGTTTTTGATCATGCAATGTTATGTAAATGCTTTGTAAGATGACTGAAATTTTTTAATTTTTAGATTTTAAAGAATAAAAAAATGCAAACCTAAAACCCTAAATGAGATGCAAGTAACGAAAATTAAACAACCCTAAATGAGATTCAATTCAATGCAATGTAATGCAAATTAATGCAAATCCTAGATCTAGGATTGAAATGGACTCCAAAATAATAAAGATTCAATGCTCAAAGGTCAGGTTTTCCAAAATGAAATGACCGAAAATAGGTTTAATGGTTGGTTTTAAAATGTGGATTGATAACAAGGGGGTTATGATGGACCTATTTTCATTATTTCATTAGGAAATGAGATCCCCACAATGAATTGACTAACAATCCTTAGGTGAATCAACTCAATGTGAGAATCTATAGATTTCCTTTATGTGTTGAGGACGAGGGTCAAGTTCAAACAACACTTTGGGGAGAAAAACTAAAAATAAAAAATCAACACCAAAATGCAATCTAATACTTGAAACAACAATTTTAAACTCAATATTAACAAAACTAGAAATCAAATTGCAGATTTGAGAGGGGCATAAAGGTGTTTACCTATCACTAAAAGTGAGTTTCTGAAGGAAAATTGGGACTCATTCACCCATGGACGAATGGGTCCACTATCAAGGTTTCTCTACAACTTTCAAGAGCCTTTGATATAGATTTAAAGCTTCTAATTTGTCTTGGTGGCATTATCAGAATTTCATAAATAACTTATGTAGATGAATTTCCATGAGATGACAACAACTTTGTTAACTTCTCCATATTTTCTCTTCAAGACGTCTTCAAAGCTTCTTTCACCTAAATATGCAATCACAAAATAAGAGATAAAAATGTTTGTTTTTGGTGAATGGGGGCTTTCCTTGGTGAAACCCCATTTTGGTAATTCTTGATGGGTATTTTATGCACTTCTAAACACAGGTAATGCATAGGTGCATTACCTCTCTTGAAAGACAATATTCCACAATCAAATTTTAGAACACTATCCCAAGGTCTCTAATGTCAAGTCTTGATAGTACTTGGAATACCTCAGTTGATTCATGTGATTTTCTAGCATCACAAGGAAAACTTACAAATGAGTTACAAAGTGTGGGAAGTTGGGTTTGTAAATGGAGTTCTTAAAGTGTGAAATTGATGTGCAATTGCTATAGGTTTAGAACAATAGTCTATAACTCCTATTCCATCATTAGATTTGGATTTACAATGTGCAATGAACCTTGTTCAAAGTCACTATTTAAAAAAAGAAAAGTCAAAAGGGCAGGGAAGAGAAGATGTTCCTAGACCTGAAGCTACGAATGAACAGTGATCATGGAGGCTACTACAGTAGAAAAAATTCCCAAATTGAGTTTTACTTGGCCAAGAGGAACCTACAGTTACACAAAAACAATGCAATCTTCTAAGGACTACAGATTTTTAGATTGGACACACACATCATGAACATGTAATTGAACTAAGTTACAACAATGAAGTAAGGAAGCTCAGAATAGATTTACAAAGTGATTCATCATCAACAAACCACAAAAAGCATGAGCTATAAATTTATCAAATACTATAATAGAAAACACCATTATCATTTCCACTCAAGAAACTAACAACTAAAGCTAATATGGAAGTAGAACCATGCATGCATAATGAACAAACTCAAGAGAAACACCCATAAATCATGCAATCTAGCTCTCTATTGTTGTAAAATGCCTTTACACCAACTCTCCAACCATTTACAAATGAGGGGAAAACCCCTATTTATAGTTTTCCAAAGCCCAAATGAATGGCTATGATCAATTTATAATAAATGGCTCAGATTTGATTACATTAGGGTTCCACCTACCCCCCATTGTCTAGAAATTTAAAATACATCCTTATCCTTTCCCAATTTTATCCTGTAGTACCCTAGTGTTGTAGCAATTTTGTCCCCTTGTTGATTTTCATTTTATTGTAGCAGAAATTGCTTGAAGGCTGCCTTCCGCTTGATAGATTCACACCATTCCTTATTAGACAAACCAAGCCCTGTTTACAAACTTGCACCATTGTGGGATGGATTAACTATCTCCTGATTTGATGAGGCAGCCCTTGACGGATCATGATTGTTTGATAAGAGACAAAACAACTCCCCTTTCATTTTTTCTTTTCATAAATAGTCATCCACGTTTTCGGCACCGACTTCCTTTGGCATGCTGTTGTTGGTCTGCAACCTTTTGATTTACTTATATTGATTTTGTTTCAATAAGAAGCCATTGGTCTATTGGTCCTCTCTTGATAAGCTATCCCTTGCTTATACATCGCCTTTGAAATTCTTAGCCCTCAACATCTGTGAATTGAAACCCTCCCTTTTTCTAGGTTCCACAAGCATTCTTGGACAAGCATCCCCTTGAGTAGTGCAACACATCAGTAATCCACTTTGATGGTTTCGCTTTGTGATCAAAGCCCTGTACAAAATGGTAGATTGAATTAAGATCATGCAAATAATGAAATAATGCTTATTTAAATGGTTGCTAGGTTACAATTAAATGGTGTTAATATTGCATATCCTTTTAAGCAACCAACAATAAGCAATAATAATCATTCCTAATTAATTTCACTTGGTTCCCATAATTCATCACACACATATTAATGGCATGATGTGCTTTCCTTCAAGTTTCAGATTCTGCTTTGATGGAACAATGGCCCTCCTCCTTTTGTTGTCTCCCATCACTCTCGCAGTGGTACCTTCCTTCAAGCACGAGTTCCTGGATGGGTGTCCTTACATACCTATAAGCAATTCCCACAACAAATTGCATCCCCTAGTGCATACTCGTAAGCAATAAGGATCTTAAAAGGGGCTATTCAAATCTCTCTAAGGTATATTTTGTATTCTAAGTCATGGAACATTAAAAGTATAAGCTCATCATACACCTTGTTCTTGGTCCAGTGATTTGTCTCTATTAAATGATATCAAATTTTACCTTTTTCCAACTCAGGCGAATCCATACAATAAGTGACTGCTATTTTACCTGTCCCAATCTCAAACTCAATAAAATGAAAGACTTGGGGTAGGACAATGACACTCTAATTTAGCCATTTCACTCACTTTACAATCTGTAGACACGTAAAATATATTGATTGACATTGTGCATCTGATCCTGACTACTAACATCATTTCATCCTAAATCATCCCTCGGTCTAACCATTTAATCAAATCTCCTTATTTGATTAAATTCATCAATATTCCTCTCTTAATTGAATAAATCATTTTATCTAATCAAGTCATTTCTTTGTTAATTAAATCAATCCATTTGAACAAATTATCCCTATTTAATTAAATAATTAATTTTATTTGATTAAATCTCTAAAGTCTATCCATTAAATTAAACAAATTAAAACATTATTTGATTTAATCTAACACCATCTTTTTTAATTAAATAAATCAAAATCCTTATTTAATTAATCTCTCATCATATTCCTTTCTTATTTGATTTAAATAAATCCATAAAGTTGAGTCAAATAGGTCACAACATCTAACATCTCCTATTAAATTAATTAACCCTTGATTAATTTAATCTCATCTCATGTCCTATCCTCTAGATTTTGCAAGTTGCACATGAAAATAGATTTAATTCATTTATTAAATCTCCATTTTTCTCACAAGGCATCTTTTGGAATATTCTCTCAATTTGAATTCAAAAATTCCAAGTCAACATGTATATCCAACAAGGAAATAACTTCATCTTACATTTCCTTTGACTTGAGCCAAGTGGCATTTATTGCAATTTCCCTTCCCTCTTGCAAGTCATTTCAACAAATTTGAAATTCAAAAATATGCATTTATTGGCACAATCCCCAAATCTTGCACATAGTTCATCCATTCATAGATTGACATGTGGCATCATGCCATTGGATGAATGTTAGTCCCACATTGCTCAAATTTGGACATTCATCCATCTTGGCATTCTATAAATAAAGAACTCATATCCTCATTTGATCATCCACAAATTATGCAAAGTTACTATGCTAAAATATTTAGCCATTTTCAGCCATCAATCTTGAGTTCTTAGCTAGGTTTTTGCAGATTTTGGCTTGGAGCTCTCATTCTTCACCATCAAAGTGGATCATTCTCCATCAACATATCAAGCTTGCATCTTAGGAATTGGGAAAGGGCCAATTTTCACATCAAATTGGCACCAATTCCCCCATGGGAACATGAGTTTGCACATTTAAATTAGGATTCAATCAAATTTGTTTTGTCATTTCCATTGTATTCTTCACTATTTTCTTCCTAGTTTGAGTGTTGTAAATGGATTTCATGGGGAATCCTTGTTTTAACTTGCAATCCCTTGTTTAACTTGTTTATTCATGTTGTTTTGCAAGTACTAGGATTGGGGTTCACACACAATCATTCATAAAATCTTATCAACCATCGCCCTTTATCCACCTTAATAGGTTGTTCCCACCTTTTGTCGAATACAAAGTTTTCTTTGGAGGACCCATAGTTATTACCAGAGACATACAACCAACAGAGAGCTACATACTATGATAGGACGAATGTCACGGGTGATGGCCTAGAGAAAGCCATTTATATGACCATACTGATAGCGAGCTCCATGTAGGAGAATTCTGTTGTAGTTGATGGCTGAGGAAACAATGTCATTTTGAAAGGCAGCATTGGGAATAGCGGAACCGCAAAGAAGAATGTCATCAAAAGGTCCACGGGTGGGAGAATACGAGGTGCCTAAGTGAGATAGCCATGAATAATGATGCCCAGGTAAATGGTTTCTACACAAGCAGAACCCGTGCTAGTGACTTTTGTCCCAACTTGCAGGCGGAGGGGTGCAAAGGGCTGGGGTGTGAACGCTACTACAATGATGGAAAAATATGAATAGCCATCCACACAAGCTACCCTGCAAATTCATCATCCTCCTTGTTCATTGTTTGGTTTCATCCCTCTTCCTTTTCTAGTCATAAACTATCTCACTTGATCTTCATAGTTGCCCATTGAATTCGTCATGATGGATGGCCACCTTTGGTGTTTACGTGTGTCTAAGGAAGAAGCTCCAACCATTAAAATCATGCTTCTCCTTGTGATGAAATACCACTCCATACAACTATTGATTGATCAATTAAAATATCTAGCTTCTAAGAAAAACAAGCTTTGCATGAAATGGTGGTGATTAATAACCACCCATATACCCGAGACCCAAAAATAGGGAGCCTCAGTTATCATTTTCTCAAATGTAGTTCCTCCTACCCTCCTTTTAGAATCTCATTCGAGAACCTCATTTTAGATAGGCGATCCCTCTATGGTACGAATGGTTTCTTAGAAGAGCCCGCCTGCACTGCCTTTTAATCACAAGCCATTACCATTCTTGTAATATTGTCCTTAGTACACCCTCGAGCTTGGACATATTTACTTTTTTGAGGAAGACATGAGAAATGATGCGGTTGTATCCTTAACCCTAAAAAGCATCACATAGGCTTCAACGCTCTACCCAATCTGATTACCATATATTGTGCTGGATTATAATAGCAGTGGTTATTTTTAGCCGCGTCACCCTTTAATCTAGTGAATTCACATGGTGCCATGGGAGGACTTAACATCTATGAGTATTCCCATTTCCATAGGGGTAATGAATCTGAAGGAATCTCGTCCAAGCCCATTGGTCAAGAAATAAAATTAGGCATCCTCTTCTTACTAACCATCGTCGAGTGTATACCTAGCAATATTTCGATTATTTACTGATGTGTGAAGAGGGGACAGTATTATCGTGCGTGGAGATTGGTGCAGATGGTCATCATGTCAAAGCCATTATGACCATAGTGGAAGTGAATAGCCTACATGAGCCTGAGATCTACATGCATGGTCACCGTCGAGTTAAGAGATGCGGGGGGGGCCTACAATGAGCAAGTCGTTAAAGAATGATGAACAATAGAGGGAGACCCGCACATCGGGTCCCACAAGGGTAAATTCTATTTTAGGTAGCGATGAAAAGGGGACCTCTCATGGATCATCGCAACCAAGGAGGTGGTGATGCGATGGAGGAACTCATGGGAGCAGTGTTCGCCAATGGTGGGGAGGTCATGTTATATGTTGGCTGCAGTGATTATTCCAAATGAATTTCATTGTGTGTGAATCCTGTCATATTTCCCAAACCCTTAAATCAACCTTCAATGGGGTGATCCCACAATAGTGGTTTACAATTTTTTGCCAAACTGGACACTGAAATTATTATTTTTAACTAAATATTCACATTCAGGCACCTATAGTAGCTAAACCATGAGGAATTTGAAGATGATGCAAACTAGAGTCTTCTCACATTTTGTCTATAGATTCTAAAAATATTTTTTTCAAAATTTATGGAATTAGATTGCACTTCTTTTTCCATCTCCCACGAAAACAGGTTTTTTTTAGAAAACAACATTTTTAAAAAGTGACACACACCGTATAACGCATAACTTTTTTTCCATGAAGGATAAAATTCTAATTCTTTCAAATTTAGATTTGTAAGTCCAAAGTGCTTCCACTTGGTTAGATAGTTTTTTAGTGAAAATTTTTTCTTTAATCAAGTTTTGAAGTCAAACCAATTACAATTCAGACATAGTGCCACTGTATAACGTGTAACTTTTTTTCTATATATCAAAATTCAATTTATTTATTTTGTTGGATAAAGGACTTCAATATATGGTGCACTCATATTTTTTATTTTTTATTTTTTTTGATAATCTACTATTTTTCCACATGTGCAAAATAAAGACCTTCATTTTCGATGAAAAATGTATGTTTAATAAAACTAAAAAAACAAATACATAATAAAACCACAACATATTAAATTTATATTTGTTGGATAGCTCATTCCGAGGACTACCTGATTCTAGTTGGGTTAGTAAAGATTCCTCCATTTTCATCCTCAACCTGAGCTTCAAAGCGTAAAAATTTAGGTTTTTTTTGTGAACAAGGTTAAAAATAAAGGAAAAGGGGGTCTCGTTAGAACTAGGGGGGTTCTACCGAACCCCCTTCAATATGCATTTTTCTTTTATTTTTTGGGCAGGAAATGCGGGCCTAGTAATTAATGGGTTCGCTTGAACCCCTTTTTGGTTCGGTCAAACTTGTAGGTTCATTAGAACCCCTAAAACCAATTTTTTTTCCATGGGGTCATTTTTTCTTAGTTTTCCTTCTTCCATCAAATTGTAAACCACTATTGTGGCTTCACCCAATGCCTAAGTCGTCCCATGCAGGTAAAAGAACGAACCAAAACGGCGCTGAGGAGCCCCAATTCCACCTTGTCATATAAGCAATCAATCTTTGTGAATTCCTTCCCGATTGTTCGAAACACCTTGCCCATGTACCTCGCTCACATATTATTACACAACTTTATAGAATCAACGAGTAGCTATGGAAATTAGAATGTTCTCAGTGCCATATGAGAATTCGATGTCACGACCATTTGGGAATCGCCATTCCTCACAAAATATCATTGTATTTGAAGCATTTCCCATGGAAGAGCATACGAGATTAATAAACCTAGTTGTGTGGGAGAATAATATTACGTCATTGTGGGAGGGGACGCTGCAGCAAATATGGCCACAGGTAGGCGGAAGCGTGTATAACGGGTCCCGCAAGGGTAATTTTTGTTAGGGGTTGCGGGTCGAGGAACGTGGGGTGACATTGAAGGTAGGATGTTTCAAGATGGTGAATGTTGGGTGAAAGTATGGGGAGCAGACCCTACATTCAAAACAGCCATTGGCATCTACTTTGAATGTTATCTTTGCAACTTAGTGTAGAGTCTTAGTGCGTGACACCATTTTCAATAATCGCCCTTTGCCTTATAATTTCTCACTTGCAATTAATACATGGTCATCCTAGGTTACATTGAGGTGGATGAACTTTTATTGTGGCATCTTCAAAATGACAGCCATGAGTATTGCGGACTTTGTAGAGGGAAATGTTTGTGGACTGATGAATGTGGGCCGTAGCCATAGGATGATTGTTTCATAATAGCCGCCACCCATGGCTAGCCCACAATTGGGACCCACACACATGAATGTAGTTGAGGTGGGAGGGCACATGAATGTGGGTGGCAGTGGCAGGTCAGCTGTAGTTAATGGTGAAGTGGGAACAAAGCTCTGCCTAGGGTGACCCATAACTGCAGGTCTGAGGGGGACGAAGGACACAGTGGCTAAAATGGGTGTAGGGGTCCACCCGTTGAGCAGACACAGGGACTTGACCATAGGTGAAAAGTGGAACGTGAAGGTGAATGACAAAGGGAAATATGCAAATGCGAGTCCGCAAGGGTCAATGAATGCAGAAGCAAAGTCCAAGGGGAAACTTGCAAGGCTAAGTCTGCAGGGGCAAATGACTTGGTGAAGGGTGATCTTGGCCAATATGAAATAGATTCTTTTAGGGATCATGACCAACTTAGGCCCGCAAATAGGGGTACACAATGTGAGATGAGAGAAAAGCAACCCATCAGGAATGAAAAGAGGGGGTCACTGCCTTCAGCGAGGTGTGTGTGCAAAATATGCACAACAGTAATCAAACCTTGAAATGAATAAAAGAATGAAAGAGGGAATGAAGAATGAACAAAGCTATGTTACCACTCAACAAATCCTTAGATAAGTCCTTGGAGGAAATTCTGTAACTTGCATGAAATGGCTTCAATGGATGTGGATCTTGAACTTTGAAGATCTTGCTTGAAATAGTGCTTTGAATGCTTGACTTGATCATGAAACCTACATCACAATGTTAGCTCCAAAAACATGCATGATGCAAGAATACTTTGACATGATGATCAGATCTTTGTTGCTACAATAAATCTATCATATATCTGATCTTGAATGCCTTTAAATGCTCTTGAAATTCTTTTGAAGTTCTCTTGAAATTGCTAGCTTGCTTCTTAAAATCTTCTAGGTGAAACTTAATAAAATAACTTTGTATTTATAGGTATGTACCCTTAATTTCCCAAAATTCAAATATCACAAGCCAACATTGAATTATGGATTTGAAAACATTATCACCAAAAAACATAATTTAAATTTAGGTCCAAAGGTTTATAGAGGATCCATTCCCAAGTCCCTATATCTGGAGCACACATTGCTCAATGCAAAGTTTTATGTTTAGGCATTAATTATTGTCAGGTTTCCCCTTCAAAAAATGTAATTTAATTAGGCTTGTAAATGAATTATAGGGCTTATTAAGGCCTCATGAGGCTCAATTAATTAAGGGAGTCCAAAATAAGTGTGAAAGTGTAAAGGGATACACTTTACAACACCATATTAAGGTATTATTAAGTCCATTTTAACTAGGAGGGCCCAAACAAGTGTGAAAATGTAAAGGGATACATTTTTCTACACTAAAATTCCATTATCATCATACTACTCTACAACACTTTCACAACCACCTAAAACAAAGAATACCTTCATCCTATGCAACAAGATACACTACCACTAAACTCCAACCAAGAACTGAACTTGCAGAGCAATTCAACACCATAAAAACTAAGGGAAGATAGATACAAACAATATAAGCATGTTCCCAGATCCACAAGAAAAGAAACTTCAACATGAAGAAATGTAGATCAATCTCATTTCTCCTAGACAACCTGTTTCATAGGAAACACTCTATCAAACATAACTTCTACTTCCGTACAATCCAAAATCTGAAACTCTATATATAGAACCTTTGAACACCTCTAATCAACATATCCAAACCCCATGAGCATATCTTAAACCATGAAGAAATTTGGAGTACAACACAGAGCACCACTTAGGCACACTATATACTCTTTTATTCAATTTTTTGTAAAAGCACTTGGAAACCAAGTGAACCATTTGCATCAACAACACTACAAACACCTTCTCAAAACATCTAGAAAATATACAACAATTCTCAATACCAACAACACCAACAGTCTCCCCAACTATACTGTAGGTTGACATCAACAACACTAACAGTCTTCCAACAATCTCTACATACAAGAAGTTGACATCAATTTAAAAAATAATGGAAACACCAACACTTTCCAACAACTCCAAACTTCCAACATCTTTCCTCCTCCCTTGCAAGACATTGATAAAGTAGGTCAACAACTAGAGGAACAAGTAGCTCAAGTGGAAGAGGTCATAAGAAAGGAGAAGGCATAAAGAAAAGTAGATAAAAATAAAGGAGAAGAAAGGGAGGGAACTCTAGAGGAAGAAAAATATGATTAGGTCAAGAAAAGAATTTGGTTGAAGAGCATAAAGGTGAAGATGAACTAAAAGATATAGACTCTGAAACTTTGATGGAGAAAGCAACCAACATTATGGATGAGATCAAAAGAGTAACCATATCAGTTTAAGTTGAAATAAATCAACTTCAAACTCCTTAAGTGAATTGATTTTTTATGCCTTCACCAACCAACTCTAATGTGTCCATGGTCCTAATGTGGCTAGACATTAATATTCATAAATGGAAGAAGATTGTAAAACTTGTCTCTAAGATTCTCGTTGCTATTGCTCTCATGATAGATTCCCATATGCCAAGAAGAAGCCAAGGACTTTCTCAACTATCACTATGGATGCTTCAAGATCAAGAATAAATGGAATTGCAACACCACTAGATGATAAATATGATAGAAAATTATTTCCTGCAAATTTCCAAATCACAAAGGTCAATCTAGGTAAGCAGACAACAAAAGATAATATCCAGGGAATGCACACAAATGTGTCAACTATTATGTCTAGAATGGATAAGAGCAAAAAAACTCAACAAGAATTGAAAGAATAGATCACTCAACTCTATTTTTACATTAAGAAACTAGTGAATCCCATGACATCAATGGATGAACCTCTTCCACATTCAATGCTCATCTCCTAGTGGTGCATCCATGGCAAGAGGGCCCTCGAAGAGAACTATCCAAACCGTACAACAAGAGTAACACAACAGAAGCAACATAGAATATGGAGGAAAATGCAGATGAAAATATTATAATTAACATAAATCTTAGTTACAATTGGCCAACAACATCTGGGCTTACATATTTGGCTCACAGGCCTGATAATACATGCTCAAAAATATAACATTCCTATATGCTCCTAAATGTGAGCAAAATATTACAATTTAGATCTTCTATTCTAACTTCATTGTCTTCTCCCCTATCTCTGATGTCTTCCAATGATCGATTACAATGATTTATATCCTATCTAGTGATTTGGAACCATCCGCATCAGCCAAGATCATCACAATCTCCAATGAAGGAAAATGTAATGGGCATATGAACAAGTTGGCATCAAATTGAATTACTCCATCAACGGGTGCATACGAAGAAGTGTGGACCTATAATGAAGGTTGGGGACACTCCAAGGAACAATTAAAATAACACCATTAAGATCCGCAAGTCACGGGGACAATCCACGAACGATCAGATTAACCACTAGGCTTGAAACTATTCTGGTGTTGGTTCAAGAAACTGTCATGAAATCCATAATCAATAACTTGCTAGAAAAGGATCCAAGCATGCTCAAATCTTGGAATAAGGAAAATGAACATGTCCACAATGTACACAAAGATCCACAGGGTCTCATGAGCAAATATGACGGATCCACCAACATTAACTGAGAAAGAACAAAACTGAAAGGAAAATGTTTTTGGTTGATGCAAGATTGCCAAGAACCAAGGATGCTCTTGCATCAGACATTTTGGGTTAATGAAAAGTAAGTCCCTCACTTTGCAGGGGCCAAAGGAAAACCAAGACAGTCTACCTCAGCCTGAGAAATCGACGAAGTGTCCTCCACTGGTCTACCTTTCCACTTCACAAGATATTCTTTGTACTATTTTCCACAGGTCTCTCCCATTTTTGACATCCAAAATCTCCTCAATCTCATCTAACGATTGTTTAGGAAACTAATTCTCCAATTCCATTGCACTGTCTTCACTAAATTCTGCTTCATAATACTGATGTAGGTCTACAATATTGAATATAGGTGATATACCCATGCCATCCAGTAACTCTACTTCATATGCATTTCCTGAATCAAACTTCTTCATCTTCAACTTGTTGTATGTCCCAAATGGAAATATTTCCTTCCTCAAATATACCATCACTTCATATCCAACCTTGAACTCCTTATGTCTCCTCTTTTCATCTGCTTTCTCCTTATACTTCCAGTTCATATCTTCTAATTGTTGTTTCACTCGAGTATGCACTTTCTTCATATGTTCTGCAAATTCTTCTGCTTCCTAACTTCTCTTATCTTCCATACTGATGTCTCTCAACTTTGATATACCTCTAGGATGAACTACAGTAACAATCTCAAAAGGTGTCTTTCCTATACTCCTGTTCACTGAATTGTTGTATGAAAATTCTACTTGTACAAGGACTAAATCCCAACTTTCGGTCTTCTCTCCAACCAAACATCTCAACAAATTTCCTAAGCTCCTGTTTACTACCTTTGTTTGTCAATCAGTCTATGGGTGAAAATTAGAACTGAACTTGAAATTTGTCTTCAACTTATTCCAAAGTTTCCTCCAAAATTAACCAACAAACTTAACATCTCTGCCTGAAACAATACTCCTTGGTAATCCATGCAATCTAACCACTTCCCTGAAAAAAAAGTTTGCTACATGCACTGCATCTATTGTCTTCCTATAAGGTATGAAATGTGCCATCTTAGAAAATCTATCTACTACCACTAATACATAATCATTACCTCTTTGTGTCTTTGGCAAACCAAGTATGAAATCCATGCTTATATCCTCCCAAGGTCTCTCTGAAACCATCAAATGCTTATACAATCCAACATTCTGACTACTCCCTTTTGAAACTTGACAAACTCTACAACTCTGCACAAATACTCTAACATCCTTATGAATTTGCGGCCAACAGTAATTTTCACTTACCAATGCTACTATCTTATCAATTCCAAAGTGTCCAGCCAATCCTCCACTATGTTTTTCTTTCACCACATTTTCTCTCATTGAACTCTGGGGTATACACAACTGATTACCTATGAACAACATATCCTCCTAAATGAAATAATCCAGCCACTAGCTTCTATCCTCCAAAACTAGTTCTTTACAAGCTCTCTAAGGTTCTGCAAAATCTGGGTCTTCCTCATACAAGTTCTTCAACTCAACAAAGCCTAATACCTACACTCTCATCTCTGTCAGTAAATTCCTTCTCCTACTCAATGCATCAACAACTCTATCTGAATTTCCACTCCTATGCCTCAAAACAAAAGTATAGCTCTGCAAGAATTCTACCCATCTCATGTGTCTCTGATTCAACTTACCCTAACTATTCAAATATTGCAATGTCTGATGATCCGTATACAACACAAACTCCTTAGACAACAAATAATGTCTCCACTTCTTCAAGGCTAGAACTATGGCATAAAATTCTTGATCATACACTGAATAGCTTCTCCTAGCATCATTCAATTTCTCACTGAAATAAGCTACAGGTCTTCCTTCTTGACTTAATACTGCTCCAATTGCATTTCCACTTGCATCACAGTCTACATGAAATACCTTATTGAAATCTGGTAAAGCCAACACAACCTGCTCAGTCACCTTCTACTTCAATAATTCAAAACTTGTATCTACTCCAGTTGTGCATCTAAAATCCTTCCTATCTCCTCTCATTGTTTTCGTCATAGGGCTACAAATAGAACTGAAATTCCTAAGGAACTTTCGATAGAAACTAGCCAACCCATGAAATGATCTTACCTCTCCAATACTTTTAGGTGTAGGTCACTCAACAATTGCTCTAACCTTCTTAGGATCCATCTTCAATCCATCCATAGATATCACAAATCCTAGATATACCAATTCCTCCTTCATGAAACTACACTTCTTAATGTTTATCAACAATTTCTCTTCTCTCAACCTCTACAAAACTTGTCTTACATGCAACAAATGTTCTTCTCTACTCTTACTGAAAATCAATATGTCATCCAAGTACACAATCACAAAGTTACCCAAGAATTTTTTCAATACCTCATTCATCAACCTCATGAAAGTACTTGGTGCATTCATCAATCCAAAAGGCATCACCAACCACTCATACAATCCTTCATTTGTCATAAATGTTGTCTTCCACTCATCTCCTTCCCTAATTTTGATATGATGATATCCACTCTTCAAATCTATCTTTGTAAAGTATCTGGCTCCACTCAAACAATCCATAATGTCATCCATATAGGGTAAAGGAAACCTATACTTCACTGTGATATTATTTATGGCTCTTGAATTTGTACACATTCTCCATTCTCCATCCTTCTTAGGTGCTAGCATGTAATAGGTATTGCACATGGACTTAAGCTTTCTCTGATCAAAACCTTCCTCAACAATTCTTGCACTTGTCCATTCAATTCTTCATTCTCTACAGGTGTCATCCGGTGTGCTGCTTTATTAGGAAAACTAGCTACAAGAATCAAATCCATGCAATGACTAACACTCCTTACAGGTGGTAATCCATTAGGTACATTATTTGAAATGATCTCTTCATATGTTTCTAGCAATTCCTTTATCTCTTACGGGTGTTCTTCTACATGCTTCAAATCTTCAGCTTTCTTAGGAACTAAGGAATAACACACATTCTCATGTCTCAATCCATCAAGGAATCTTCTTCCATCAACCAGACAAACCTTAACATTCATACAAACCTCGACTGTAGGAACATCTTCTAATGGAAAAAAATATTCTTCATCCCATTAGCAACAATGGTGTATATATTCTTCTTTCCATCATGAATAGCCTGTCTATCATACTGCCAAGGCCTTCCCAACAAAATATGACATATATCCATTGGCGTGATATCACACAAACCTTCATCGTGGTAATTTCCTATCTTCAATTTCACCAAACATTGTTCACTTACCAGAATCTCATGCTCATCTTGAATCCATGCTATCTGGTAGGGCTTCGAGTGTTTCAACCTTTCAACTTTAGTTTAGTCACCATCTCTTCAAAAACCAGGTTCTCAGAACTTCCACTATCAACAGTCACCTTGCAACATTTACCATTCACCTTGCATCTAATCCGAAACAAATTCTTCCTTTGCAGTGGCTCTTGCTTGATTTCACTATTACATAATACTCTCCTATTCACCAACACTTCTCCATCTTTCGGTTTGTTAGATGATCCAGCATGATCTTCCTCAGCAAAATTTTTTCTTCTACATTTCTTTGCCTTTATACTCGTCTCTCCTTGATTACATTCAAATGCTCTATGTCCTTCTCCACCACACTTAAAACAAGTTCCCTTGAATACTCTTCTCTCCTTTCCTCTGTCATCTTTTCTATAACCTTCATTCTGAAAACCACCGTATCCTCCTCTTCTGTAAGAGTTTCCATCACCTCTATGATATGCATTATCATTCTTACTAGCCTCCTTATCCTTATTCTGATCTAGAAAAGATCCTCTTCCTCCTCCAGCAAAAGTTCTTCTTCTTTGAAATATTCCACCTCTTCCTCTTTGTCTTTGCTCATGTCTCTTATTCAACTTCACCTCTACTTTTAGGGCACATTGATATGCTTCTTCCACACTCTGCAACTTGATCAAACTAATTTCATCCTGTATAGATGACCTCAAACCATTCACATATCTGGCTACTTGCTTGATTACCTCCTTTGAATGTCCAGATCTAATGTTCAACTTATAGAACTCCTCAATATACTCTGTCACAATTGAATCCTTCTGCTTAAAATTTTATAATTTTCAAAACAAATTGATCTGATAATCTGCAGGCATAAACTTTATCTTCAACTTATTCACCATCCGATCCCGAGATTTTATCTTGTGTTTCCCTCTCCTTTGTCTATCTATCTGCAAATGTTCCCACCAAAGGGATGCATGTCGTCTCAACTTTGTACAAGCAAATTTCACCTTCTTATCTTCAGTGGTACCTTCAAATTCAAAATACTTCTCCATCTTTGTAATCCAGTCAAGTAATTCTTCTGAATCCAACTTACCATTATAATCCTGTGGATTGAAATGGGGTTTCATATTCGCTCTAGTTAGGGCTCTTATGAACCTCTCTTCTCCCTGATATAGGCCAAGTTGCTCTTCTCTTCCTCTTTCATCCTGAAATTCTACCTCTTCGTCACTCACATCATCAACAGGTCAACCTCTTCTCTAGGCCATTTCGATTGCATCTAGTCTAGCAGCAATTCCTTTTAGCATCTCCATTATAGCTTGGTCTGCATTTCCATGCACTCCATTTCCTCTAACATTTCTTCTTCTAGCCATCTTTACAACAGTCCTCTGCAGCTACAGGTCGGATCCTCAATCCACCACCCCACAAAAAATCTTCTACAGGACTTTGCAAATTCTGTCGACCTCACATGGATCAAATCTCACTCTGATACTAATCTGGCGCAGCCACGACAGGAGGGTCCTCAAAGAGAACTGTCTGGATCGTGCAACAAGAGTAGCACAATAGAAACAACACAAAATATGGAGGAAAATGCAGATGCAAATATTCTCATTAACAAAAATCTCAGTTACAATCGGTTGGCAACATCCGAGATTATAGATTGGCTCACAGGCCTGATAATAAATGCTCAAAAATACAACATTCCTATATGCTCCTAAATGCGAGCAAAATCTTACAATTCAGATCCTCTATTCTAACTTCATTGTCTTCTCCCCTCTCTTCGCTGTCTTCCAATGATTGATTACAATGATTTATATCCTATCTAGCGATTTGGAACCATCCGCGTCAGCCAAGATCATCATAATCTCTAATGAAGGAAAATGTAACGGGTGTATGAACAAGTTGGCCTCAAATTGAATTACTCCATCAATGGGTGCATAAGACGAAGTGTGGACCTATAATGAAGGTCAAGGACACTCCAAGGAACAATTAAAATGACACCTTTAAGATCCGCAAGTCACATGGACGATCCATGAACGATCAAATTAATCGCTAGGCTTGAGACTATTCTGGTGTCAGTTCAAGAAACTGTCATGAAATATGGAATCGATAACTTGCTAGAAAAATATCTAATCACGGTCAAATCTTGGAATAAGGAAAATGAAGATGTCCACGGTGTACACAAAGATCCGCAGGGTCTCGTGAACAAATATGACAGATGCACTAGCATGAATTGAGAAAGAACAAAACAAGAACAAAACTGAAAATAAAATGTTTTTGGTTGATGCAAGATTGCCAAGAACCAAGGATGCTCCTACATCACCTAGCAAGAGGCATCCACATTGGAAGAAATGAATTGGATTGCAATATCAATCAAGCAATCAATGGGAGACCTGTATGATTATAGTTGCAGAATCATAGATGAAGCCATGAACTTGCATGATAAAGTTAAAGCAATTAGGAGCAAGGTGGAGACATTCAAAGGTGAACTTCAAGGAGAATTAGATACACATTCTTGTAACCTCCCTCACACTAAAATGATGTCGAAGATGAAATTTGAGATCCTAGTGAAGGAAGGTGTACTAGAGAATGAGAATACTTCAATGTTGGATGTGTGGATGGAGATAATCAACTTGAGAGTGGACTTGGTCAAAAGAGTTTTTGACAAGCTAACTACTATTCATATTTATGTTGTGACATTGGGCGCATTAATTAATTGATAAGACCTCATACTACTAATAAAAATAAGAAGAGGAAATCTATAATGCTACTATTTTGAAGGACCATCTAAAAAGGTTATATATCAAAATTTGGAGCAATGAGACAATACTTAATTCTCCGTTAATCAATTTTTGATTGCGATAATTCAGCTTATCGACAATACTAAAGATAAAATAAAAGTATAATATTGTTGAGATATGTTGAACATATTTCAGATAACGAACAAATAGTTCGTTACACTTCAATATTATCAAGTTCGTTTTTGCGAAATAAATTTCCTTTGTTCATTATATAGGAAACTAGTTGTAAACTTCATATGGTACGGTAGACCCGATCTTTACACGTTTTTGTAGAAATTCATTTTTCTTCTTACATTGTTGGGCTTATTCACTCAGCTCATGTTCATGCTTTTCTTCATAGTGTGGATGCAAATAATTAATTAACATCAATTTCCACTAATTTTCGGTAATATTCGACGAACGCAGTTGAGATTTTGTTTTCACTGGAGAAAATCATTGTGAAGACTTGTCAGCATTGATGTTACGTATTTCGCAAAGTCTTCTGCTGTTCGTCCAGTCAACCATGTAGTCTGCTATTTATTTCCACGCAGCTTTTCAGTCGTTAACATATATTTTTTATATTGTGGTTGTTGGGAAGATTGGGTAGCCGGTTTTGCTCAAACAGAAAATGTTGTTGCAAACGCAAATGCATTGCGGAGTTGTGGTTCGCTTTCTAATTTGTGTCTGTTTGGTGGGCTTTACTGCTGCAAAATGTGTTCCTGAAAAGTGTGGTTCGATCAATGTGAGTTACCCTTTTTGGATTAACAATTCTCATTGTGGATACCCTGGTTTTAATATCGAGTGCATGGAGGATTCTACGGGGAGGCTAGCTCTGTTTCTTCCTGCCTTAAAGGGTAACGATTTTTTTAATGTAACATCGGCTTATTATAAGATTATGGAGATCAATTATACGGGTTACGTCATCATGAATTCGACTTCTCTCAGAAAATTGTCATGCAATGAAAACACTAGTACGGAGGAGTTATTCCAGCTACCTTCCGACGGCCCTTTCACTATTTCCAAGTCCAATAAGTTCGTGGTTATTGGCTGCAACGCGGTCGGTACATATTCATATTACAATTGGGGAGAGGCGAGATGCGAATCAACATGTTACCTTCCTCGGCCTCAAATTGATCCACCATATTGCCGCTATGGCTGTTGTGAAATTACCCTCCGAGATAATTGGAAGTGGATATACTTCGCGGGTGGAGGTGTGTTTAATTTGTCCAACTCTCCTACGTGTGGCTTCTCCACCCTATTTGACCCCTCCACCTTTACCGTAGTCGACAATAAAACAAACCTCTTTTGGGGAGAAGGCAAGAAACCTTATTATGGTCTCCACCTTAACTGGGGGATCGGCCTTCAGAATTGCTCGACGGTTAAAGAAACTGCCAATTATTCTTGCTCCATCAACGCAGAATGCATTGACTCCCCTTCGTGGGAAGGGCACGTATGTAAATGCCGTCCTGGGTATGAAGGAAATGGTTACTCCAATGGCACAGATTGTACAGGTATTGTCTCCACATTTTTCTTAATTATAACCATCATTAGTATCCTGTATTCTCTTTCAAATCTCAAGGTTTAGTTTGTTTTTTTTTTTGAATTAAATTGGGTGAAATTTATTTGCATCAACATTTCAGGTTACACTCTGTGATCTATTTTCAGAATGAAGAGAGCTGAGAGAAAAAAAAGGGTAGCTTACACACCAAACCCAAGATATAAAGAGAAGGGAACAGGGGATATTTCCTCCTTGAATCTTGTGCAACCTCTCCCCTTTTCCCTTTTCTTTATATCCTGGCTTGATCTGTAATCTACCATTTTTTTCTCTCAACTCTCTTCATCCTGAAGATCTCAGAGTGTGATTCAAAACGTTAATGCAAATATATTTCATCCAATTTAATTCAGAAAAAAAACATACCCAAACAATATGAATGTGGAAATTTATATCTTTAATCTTTAATATGAACTGTGGAAATCTAATGTCTTTAATCTCAAGCCTCTAATTTATAGTGATGATATGTGTCCAGACAGAGACGAATGCAGTGATAAAGAATCGAACAAGTGCGTAGGAGCAGAGCATGGAGGAATATGCCGTAATCTGGAAGGTTCTTACAGTTGTTCCTGTGCAGAGGGTTATGAAGGAAATGGTTATTCCAATGGCACTTATTGTACAGGTATGATCTCCACACTTTTATTAATTATAATCATGTTTTTTCTTTTACAACCATTCCTTTTTAACAATCTCAAAGTTCGTGAATGTTCAGACATAGACGAATGTAATACAAACAGGAGTATGTGCGTTGGAGCAGAGGAAGGAGGAGTATGTCATAATTTGCCAGGTTCCTACAATTGTTCGTGTTCAAACGGTTATGAAGGAGATGGCTTTCAAAAAGGGACGGGTTGTGCATCCAAAAGCTCTATCTCCCTCAAATCTTTCATTATAGGTGACCAAACGGCGTGTCTTTGTATGTTCTTTTTCTTTACTTTTCAAATAGCATGGTCGATAAAATTTTCTCTGTTTGGTAAAAGCGCAGGCTCTGTTTCTTCATTCATTGGAGTTTCTGTGGTAGCTTGTGGATTATTTTGGTGGTTGGGCATGCGTCGTTTGAAACATGCAAGAGAAAAGAATTTCCGGCAGAACGGCGGGATGCAGTTGCTGGAACGCATCGCTTCCATGAGCGGAAGGAAAAGTCTCAGAATGTTTTCTGAAAGAGAGCTGGAAATAGCTTCCAACAATTATTCAACAGAATTGGGGAAAAGCGGCTTCGCAACTGTTTACAAAGGAGTTCTTGTGGAGGGAACGCCTGTGGCAATAAAAAAACCCAAATCAATTTCTAATGAGTTTATCAACGAAATTATAATTCTGTCCCATATTAATCACAGGAATGTAGTGAAATTGCTTGGTTGCTGCATGGAAACTCAATTTCCATTGCTTGTGTACGAATATGTGCCAAACGGGACAGTTTTTGAACATCTTCACTCGCCAGAGAAGCAGTTGACATGGGAAACAAGGCGGCAGATTGCCATTGAAACGGCAGAGGCGATAGCTTATGTACACCTTCAAGCATCTCAGCCCATTTTCCATCGCGACATAAAATCCTTAAATATTTTACTAGACAACACATTCACTCCAAAAGTAGCAGACTTTGGTATTTCTCCGCTGCGCCCTTCGGTTGATAGGCACCTGAGCACCATAGTTCCCTCGGGCACTCCAGGTTATGTGGATCCCGAGTTCGTGAGGAGCAACCAGTTTACAGACAAGAGTGATGTTTTCAGCTTCGGTGTAGTTTTGGTGGAGCTTCTCACGGGTCTGATGCCGTTGCTGTCTATAGGAGGATCTACGTGTGCTTTATATGATCATTTCCTGTCGGCAATTAACGGCAACCGCCTCCCTGAAATTTTAGATCCTAAAGTGGTGAAAGAGGAGAACCAAGCACAGATGGAGAATATGGCAAGGTTAGCAAAATCATGTTTACAAGTGAAAGCAAAATCAAGGCCATCCATGAGAGAAGTAGTCGAAGAACTTGTTTGGATAAGGGCCGCCACAAAACAGCCGGAGCTTTATAGAGATGTGAATCTTGTGGAGCACACCAGTGATCTAAAACAAGCCAGGCTAGATTATCGTACTTTCCCATCTACCAGTGATAGTATTTGTATGGTTCCTGCAGAGGATTATTACCACACTTCTCCATCTGTTACCGCAATCGCTTCAGAGGGTCCTTCAACTGCGTTGATTCAGATTGAGATGACAGATACGTATGTGCGATGATCAAGTCAATGCACGACCAAAGAATCACTCGATGTAAGGTAATCTTCAGATCTTTTTTTTTAAGAAGTGAAAAGGACCCTCGTCTCTAACGAGGGGCAATATAATGATTGACAGGCATTCAATTACGCTTATACGTGTTTTTTTTCGCAGGCATTCTGTAACTGGTTGATTGAAAAGTAAGCCAGAGTTTATTTCTCTGCTATGAAGCAACAAATCATTTTTACACCACTTTATTATTTTTTTATCCAATATATACAATGCTTTTCTTATTTTCATTCAATAGATTTATTTAGTGTGGAATGGGTGGAGAGAATAGGAGAGCTTATTATCAAGCTAAACTGTAGGAGATCAGCACTTTACAATGCTAAAATGGCAGAGCCTACTGTTCTATAGACTTTCTTGATCTTGTGGACATTAAAAGTCTTCTATTCTATTCTAAATGCAGATTTTTTACAAACAGCAGCCACTATAATTACCATATGTTTAAGCTCACTATACACTTTGAAATATCCATTTAATTTTAGTGTTGCAACATTTTATTTTATTTATCGTGAGAAACAAGTTGTAATTATGCACAATCCTAATGCAGTACATTATCTGATTTTATGCTCAAATGATATTTGTATAATTATTATTTACTTGTTATATCTAAAATTATGTTTTGAGAATCTTTTTTATATTTGGATATGTTTGAGATCAAAAAAAAAAAAATCAATAGAAACAATTGAGATCCAAAAAGTTTTTAATAGAAACAATTTAGTTCAACAAGATAAATTCATATTTGTATATATAAAGATGACAAAATATTCTATATATAATTGTGATATGAACAATATAAAAATATTTATTTGTAATTTATACATTTTATTTGGTAAAAAAAAATATTTGTATTGTGTAATAAATATATATTTAATTGATTAATATACAATTATAGATTTGATTAATTTTTTGTTAATCTTTTAATTTGTGTTATTAATATTTAAAAAGTTTATTGTCATAATTATTGTTTATTTAAAATATTGTTATAGTCTTCAATATTTAATTTAAAACTGAAACTAATTTTTTGTTATATTCAAATTAAGAAATATAAATATCTATCTAAAATAGAAATAAATATTACAATTTATGGACTTACTTTGTGCATAATGTTTTAGTGCCAAAAAAAGAAGATGAAAGCCTCAACGCTAGGTTGTTGGGTCTTCGACACTCCCCCAAGTATATCTTTATAGGACCTAACAACACAAAAAATATAGAAATGTATGTTAAATTAATAACCGCACATTTGGTTTCATACAAATAGTTGTGATGTATAATATTTATCATACTTGAAGTTATAATTACTTTCACATGTATTGTTGGTGTTGGTTTTTTACTATTATAAAGGTGAAAATTGTATACCTTGCAATCCTTTGTTTTCAATCCATTTGGATCAAGTTATTCTTAGTGCAATGACTAGTGTACATATGACACATTTTGGAACAAGTGTTGGCAAATAATTTGAACATGAATTGAATCTATCTACACAAATCCCTAAGGGTTTTCTTAATTCTTTGTTTATCCACTCATTATCTAAGGTTAGACGTGTAGGTGAATAGCTAAAATAGTTTATTTTTTATGAGTGCATATATTATTCTAGAACTTGTAGACTTAAATTTAAATCTTGAGATTGAGTTGGCTCCCTCTAGATAGAAATTGTCAATTGATTTGAGCATGAAAATTATGAATTTATGTGCTATGATGTTGTATTTAAAGAAAAACCCTAATTCAATATTCATCCATCAATAGATCAATTTGGGAACAATCAAGATATATGTGTAGTGTCATAAACTATCAAAATTTCATCATCAATTTAAATAAGCACTTGAGGCATCCATTGCGTGTTCACTTACTATGTTTGATAATCATTTAATACCATTGAATTGAACATAAAAGGGTTTTGACCAAAGAAGAACACTAATCCCCCAAGGGTTTACTTAATAAACTTGTTGCATCCCAAAATCCTCTTTTATCTTAGCTTTTTCTTCAAAGATATTTTTGAAGGAGAATTTAGTCCATACCTTCAATCTCTCCTTGATATGCAATAGTTTTCTTGTAAAGATGAACATCTTAGATAATTTTATATTTCCAATGTGGCTCCACCATTGCTTAAGTCTTTCATATTTTGTCTTTTAAACCAAATTATTTCAAACATGAACTAATACCAAATGGGAGGCCCATCTTCAAGTATATTTAACGTCACCACCAAATAGTGATATGAACCTAATATTAGAAAAATAAAGGAATCCACAACATGTGGATGTTGGAGTCAACTAGTAGAATACAAATAATGATCAGTCCTTTTTGTAATATTGATGAATCCACCATGCCTATTTGTCCATGTAAAAGAACCATTCTAGGAACCACATCCATGAGATTAGCAACTTGGTCACAATTTTGAAATGCAAGCCAAGATTAGGGAATTCGAAGAAGAGATGCCCTTTTTTCTAGATTAAAGGATCACATTAAATTTCCCCAAGAATAAATTTTTCAATTTTGAGAGATTATTTTGTGACTAAGATTTTAATCCATACATAAATTTTATCTTTTATTTTTTTAGGATCAAACACATTTAATAAAAAAAAGCAAGATCATAAGGAGTCTTTATATCTTTAGGAAATTAATTTATTTGTGAAGAAATCACCTCCATTAAAGAACATGAGGGATTCCACAAAACTTCTAGTCTACTAGCACTCCTAATAACTTCCTCACAACCACCAATCAAAATTTTACAATGTTTCAAGAAAATATCCACCTCCACATATTTCAATTTTATCTCTTATAATAATATTATAAAACCAATAAATTAACTAAATGGTGCTTGGTCATGCATCACTTGTTAGGGGGATTTAAGCCCCTAAAATTCCAAGTGATAGTATTCATTTCTCTATAAGGGAGGGCACTCCTTCCTTAAATATTAATATATAATTCTTAATTTTTGATTGATCAATGGACACATTAGTCTCTTCTCTTCATTGTTTATTGGTTTTCCTTCCTTTTTGTATGAATCCAAAATTATTGTTGAACAAATTGGAGGTATATTGTCTTATGCACCTTAGGTCTATTATATCCACTTCTTCCTCCATCTCATTAATAGAGCTAACCCACACCTTGACATATTTTAAAATTTTCTTAGAGCCCTCCACTCTAGCCATATTCTCTTTGAATGGGATTATAACAAGATTCGAAGATGAATTACCAAAATGAACAAGAACCTTCAAACAGTTGTGTTGGACCTTTCATTTTCCTAGTTCATCCTTTTACAAGTTAATGTTTTTTTAACACTTAAGAATTATTGACACTTTGTACCACCCTTTTTTTTCCTACTTTTGATAACTGATATGAGAGATATTTGTGGGTATTTGAATCAATTTTCCTTATGTGTTATGGTCTCTCCTTGCTTGCCCCTTAGTCATTCACCCAAATGAAAAATAATAATTGACTATGTTAAGATATTTTGAGCTTCCCACTAAGTAAAGAAGCCAAATGAGTATCTATATTTCAAATTTGGGGAATTTCTAAGCAAAAATGGTCAAATTATGCAATTGTGGGGAATATGGTCCCATCTAGATGTTGTGGAGATTTCATGTTAATCCGGATATTAACCAAATCCCCATGGTTCCTCACCACCTCATTTTTTTGTGAAGGGGAAGATGAGGTTATTTTTTTCCCATAATGAGAGAAAAAAATCCAAAAAAATTCTTAGTATGACCATATGAGAAGATGAAGGCCATCTTCACACATGGTCTTGATGAAGGTTGAAATTCCCCAAGAGTGATTTCTAAGTTTTCCCATTAGAATCATACTTCATTCAAGTACAAATGTTGATAGAAATCCTGCATAGTGGATGAAGCCTGATTTTCCATATAACCTTTTGAGATCCAAAAATCAACACAAAGTTTGGTAAATTGCAAGAAGATGGAGGCCATCTTCCCCCATGATCTTGATGAGCACCAAAGTTCCACCAATGAATGATTTGTGGGATTTTCTATTTTGAATAGGCTCAAAGTTAAAGGTTTCTATAATAATATATTTTTTGCAAGGCCTAATGGAAGTTAAAATCCTACAAATTGAATATTTGTAGAAGTTTTAGATGCATCCATTTTGTGGGGATTTCTAATTGAACCAAATATATTTCAATAGGCGTAGATGCCGATGGTTTTCTTACGAGCACAAATGGCATTGTTGATTTTGTGAGAGGGAGATTTTTTTTAAATGAATTAAGTATTTCTTTGCAAGAAGTTGAAGGCCAACTTCCCACGTTTGAATGAAGCCATTTTTTTCATATGTGCAAATGGAGATCAATTTTTTGTATTTGTGGAAATCAGGTGACCAAGTGGTTTGTAGGTTTTTCTTGTTGAATTAGATGTCTTTAAAAGTATAGTTTCATATGGAAGTTCTATATGGTTTCAATGGAGCCCATTTGTCCCTAAGAATTGATGAGGGTTAAAAGAGCCTTTAATTTAACTATTCCTTTTCCTCTTTTTACTATCCTTCACCTTGATTTCCTATCACCATTTTCTTAGGAACTTTAGATGTTTGATAAAATGTGAAAGGAAATTAAGACTATTAAAGATGCAGGAATGTATAAAGTTGTAAACCGTTTTGTGGTTTAATGACAGGAATTGATTGAAGGAAATGTTGTAGTCGTTGAGGAGATAGAGTCATGAAAGATAGGTGGAGCAATGTTGCTTAGAATTAGGTGGGAAACCAATCATTTTGATAAAAATAATTTAAGACTATTTTGTTGTTATAACAACCTATGGCCTTTAGTCGAATTTCATAGACAAGTGGCCGAAAGCCAAACAAACTTTCAAGAACTTATTGAACTTATTATAAACTTATTATTAGTTTAGATAATCAATATATATGTGTGTATGATCAAGAACAAGGATGACTGTTAATATATTTTTGCAGTATTTCAACTCTATGAATTTGTTGCCTCTATTAATGAATAATCAGTGCATAGTTTGTGGTTATAATTCATCATATGGCAACCAAGGAGGTAGGTCCCACTCTGCAGTTATCCAGTGACTTCTTATATTGGCATGTGGAATGCATTTGATGTTTTTTTAATTCACATGTTGGATAGTTTATTAAAGTGTGGTACATGTTTTTGAGTATTTTCAGTATATTCAAAAATTACAACCAGGATTGAAATTATAATAGTTTGGAATGGGTGATTCTATTCTTATGCAAGAGTATCGATTGATTATTGTTAAATTTAAATCATTCAATGTGTTGTTAATGATTATCGAATGTATTGGTGATTGATACATTTGTTTTGATATTGTGCTACAAGTACATTTGATTTATGTAGATTACTTTATAATCAGACTTAACCTATGTATTTTTTGTTTTGTGTGCACTTGATTTAGTAGACAGTGTGAATTGGAGTGTTGATTAATAAGTATAAAATTTATTTAGCACTTTATATTCCATTATTCATTTGTTCTTGTTAAGTTTAGTTTTAGGAAGAATCATTATTTCTATTTTATTTTTTAGTTTTTAATCTTCTTTTGTTACGAACTGTGGTATAGGTTCTTGTCACACGGGTGACAAGAAGTATGAAAACCATAATTCTGAACAAATGCAATTTTTATGTAAGTGCATCCATCCACACTTGGCTTTCTAGGTTCAACCCTTAGAAAAACAACACCAATATCTTTCACAAGCCTACGCTCTTGAATTGACATTAAGGAGTAAACTGAGGAAATTGCAAAATTTCCAAAGATTGATCTTAATCCATTCATCAATTTAATATAGAATTACAAGGATAGTTTTACCCAGAACATCAACCACAGTTTAATCCAATCAAGAAACTTTTAACGTCTGAAAATGACCAAGTCTAACTTTACAAGAATATGGAGGCCAAATTTTTGTAAGAAGATGGTTTGCAAGGATTTCCAAGTGAACCCAACCAAGTCTAAGGAACTTTTTTGCTTCTGAATTTTCCACACAAGTCAATGTGAGAGCATCTATATTTGCAAGATTTTTCAAGTTAACAAGTTCAATTTTTAAAGCCTTTTGTGGACCTGATGGAGCTCGTTGACCTGCATCTGGATAGAGGTTAGATTCATGTAACTAATCCAATTACAACTCCTAAATGTAAAAAAGTACCAAAATGATAAAAAAAATTACCATTAATGTTGCAATGACTATTCCAATTAGTAGATTATCATTTGATTTTGTTATGAATTGAATTTACACACAAATTTTAGGGAAGAAATAGTGCCCTTGCTTCTTTATTGTTGTAGACTATTCTTCTGAGTTTCTCATCTTCAAATCATGATTTCTTGCTAGATTTTGTGGACTTCTTTGCATTTTATTCAATGACCACCTAAACACATATGCAGTTCTCTAGGAAACTTGGCAGATAGGGTTTTCTTGGGTCTTCCATGTATCTTTCTTTCTAGGCTTCCTCTTTCTAAATAAAAGTTAATTCATTCCCTTATTGTAGGGGTTCTTCCTTTTCGTTCTTTAATAGACTTGTGTATTTTATAATTTTTTGTAATTGTAATTGGCTTCAAGCCCTAAATTTAATAGAAATTTCTCATTTACGTCATGTACTCTATCATTTACAAGTTGTGTGACTTGTTGCCTCCATTTGTGAATAAGTATTCACTTTTCTACATATTTTATGTCATGTAAAGTTTGATTACAGGATCTGACTATGAACTTCTTTCCCTTCCAATTTTTGTTAAACCTTACCTTCATATGTTGTAGGATTTATGTGAATCAAATACTTGTGTAAACCCTCTACAATTTCTATTGTTTCTTTGTGTTGTAATGAGCAAGGAAGAAACCACTCTAAAAATCAACACATCACTAGGGCTTTTTATTTTCAAAATTCCTTCTTCCCCTTTTCTTTAGCAATCAATCAAATAGATCTAGTTTTCTAGTTCAGATCAAGTGCTTGAGTTGGATCAAAAATTTGTACCTAGTTTAAAGAAGGAACCTGCCATTGATTAGGAGATTTGGTTTCATTTGCAAGGTCCCATACCTTGAATTCATTCACATGCTTCATTGAATGTTTGAATTTATTCATTCAATATAGGGTGGAATTTAGATTGACAACATAAATATAATGCCAAGTAGGAGTTGAAGGAAGAAACAAACGCATTAGTACCAAATGATATTTATATTTATATTTTAAAGAAATTATGATTTTTTATCCTCCAATTCAAATAATTGAGTCCACTTCCCTATTTAATTAGACGTGACGATTTCTTTTTGGAATTGCATTGATGGCCACCACCATAATTCTAGCATAGATCCAAGAATTAATTTATAATACATCCATGTCTATCCCATCAACCACTCAATGCTACTACCAATTTTTGATAGACTTTTATCTAAACACTATTCTAATGGTAGATTATATAGTTTGATCAAACAAGATGCATTGCATGGATAAAACACGATAACTTATTGAAGTTAGGATACTATTTTTACATATATAGAGTAGAGTGCTTCAAGTGTTATGGGTTATTCCTCAACATGAAATCCTGACCTTCTACCCTTTGAAAGATAAGAAATCTCTAGGAAAAACCTTCAAATTGAAAGTAGTTATCCTTTTACCACTTTCACCCATTGTTCAATTTGACTTGTCTATTTTGGACCTATAAAACACCCAATTATGGCATTCTCCACTATCATTGTAACCTACAACACTACTTCCATTGATAATTCTTCTTTGACTAACTATTTTTAGCTTTATCATTTTTCTTGCCAATCCCCAAATATGTGTGCATAAAACTAGCCTACATGATTTAGTTATGATCTTTTTGTACCATTTTTCATATATATATATAGCGCTAAAAATTGTCACCCTTAACAATTTCACACTAGGTTTAGCTCCCCCTATGTGCTTGGACCTAATTATGCATTTAATTTTCCATTTTGTGAACAACCTCAAAAAATCAAACATGGGAAATGAAATTATGCATTTTTATATTTTTCCCTCAACACTTTTGGCCCCGAAAAGGATGGGTCTCATCTAGGGCACACCACGCTCTAGACTAGCACTTTTTGGCCCCAATTTGAACATATCATTTTTGGTATTTTATTATTTGAACTTCCAATTTCAATTGGCGGCTATTGACATTTGATTTTTCAGAAAATTGAATAATTGATTATAAATACTAGACATTTTATCATTTGAAATCCTAATCGGACCTAGAAGCACATTTACAAACTTTGAAGAGAAATTTGAAAATCCTAAAATTAGTCAAGGGAAGAATTAGCAACATTATTATACAACTAAGTTCATCAATCAAGTTGGGTAAACCCAAAAAACTGGTTTACAATTCCAGTGAGGAAGGAAAATTGCAAAAACACTCCTATGAAAAAAAAAAATTTAGAGGTTCGCACAAACTGGGGTGTTCGAATGGACCCAAAGGGGTTTGAATGGACCTTGGTTCGAGCGAACCATATTAAATGATGAGACTCATTTTTTTGCATTTTTTTATGACGAAGACAATTTACAAGAGGGGGTTCGCTTGAACCTAGGTTCATTCAAACCTTGGTTCTAGCGAACCTCCAAGGGGGGTTCGCTCGAACCTAGGTTCATTCGAACCCCCCTTTTTCCCCCTCCCCCTCTGGCACCAAATTTCTATAGAATTTTTCCCTTTGAAGCTCAAGTTGAGGATGAAAATTGAGGAGACTTCACACACCCAACTAGATGATGGTAGTCCTTGGAACGAGCTATCCATCAAATATAATTTTAATATGTTTTGGTTTAATTATGTATATTTTTTAAATAGTTTGATTAAAAATAGGCTTTTCACCGAAAATCAAGCTCTTTGTTCTGCACATGTGGAAAAATAACAGATTATCAAAATAAAATTTTGAAATTTTTTAGGCTAGGTATTGGTGTCCTTGATCCAGTAAAAAAAAATTAAAATTTGATACATACAAAAAAAGTTATGTTGTATACGGTCCACCTATGTCTGAATTGCAATTGGTTTGACTTTGAAACTTGATTAAGGAAAAAATATTCAATAAAAAACTATGAAACCAAAACGGAACCAGCTGTGACAATCTGGGAGTCGGCCAAAACTCGACATACCTGGCGTAATTGATCTGCACCTGATTACGTCACAAATCACTAGTTTGCATCATCTTCAAATTTCCTCACGGTTTAGCCGCTATAAGTGCCCGAAAGTAAATATTTAGTTAGAAAAAATCAGTTTAGTGTCTAGTTTGGCCAAAAATTGTAAACCAATATTGTGGGATCACCCAATTCAAGTTTTCAAGACATCAAGAAGAATGAAACAATTTATGTGTAAGGAGCTATTATGATCAATCATGCCAAATCATGAAGATGTATTGAGCTATCCTCTACATGCTAGTTGCAACAATCCATTATGTTTTATGAGCTAACCTTTTGCAGGTCTATCAAGCAATCAAGGCATTCATCAGTCAAATTTTGTGGCAACTTGTGTGACATCACTTTATCAAGGGTTTTCACATCAAGGTAACATTATCATTTGTCATTTATCAATTCCAATCAACTATTATTGTTTTGGCCTCTTCCTAACCTAGGGCATGCCCTCTTGATCATCATCAATTGTCATACATGGAGGTAGAAATACCAACACAATATTTGACTTAGGAAAACCCTTATAAACACAATATTTTCCCCTATTTTCATGTGTACGGGTTAGATCTAAAGGTTTCAATAGGTGATAGTCTCAAAAAATTGAGTGCAAACTTTAATCCACTGTCCAAATCCAAAAAAGGAGTTCAGTCTAAGGCACATCATGCCCTAGACGAACCAATTCAATCTCAAAATTTTACCACAAGTTCCTCTCTATGTCTCAGTCTAAGATTTGAAGTGATTTTGTAACTTTTCCTTTTTGTCTATGCAGTAAATTACATTTTCAGATTTAGGATTGTATGTCAATTAGAATTGTTAAAAAACACATCAATTTTATTTATTTTCTAACTCAATACACCATAAACCATAGGAGCTTGGATCTTCCTTGTGGCGACAAGCTAATCATAAAACCCTAGTTGGTTTATGTTTAAATTTTTTTGGTTAGAGGTAAACAGGTTTTTAAGGAGTCTCGAAACCCTTTACAAAAAGGAATAACTGAAGTGAAAGATAACTAAACAAAGCAAACAATAGCCAAAACACAACAAACCATCAACATGACAATAGACAAAAAGGAAGGACAAAAATAACAGAACTACATATTCTTTAGAATTTTTGCAGCTTCCATGTTGCTCTCCATAGTCTTTTGATGTTCATCCATGGCTTTAGAAATATCTTCAATAGGGACCCCCGATTGCATCTTGGTCTTATTTTGAGTTCTAGCACTGGGCCCAACCAAATTTACCTCATTAATCAAAAAATTCTTCAAACCAGCAGCCTTGTCAACCGAAACATCCTCCTCCACTTGCCTATCACCAACACTAACATCCTCCCCAGGAGTAATCTCCATACATTTCTTGGCCTTCTCAGAAGGAGCAAAAAGGCCCTTAGACTCATACCTCACAGCAGAATTATTCCCATGCACACCCTTATCCAACTTCACAATAATCCTTTCCATTTGTTCTTCTAGGGTCAAGATTCTTTTTTCAAACATCTTCTTCATTTTCAACATTTCCTTAGCAATAATATCAACAATAGTCTTCACAAAATCATACAACTCATCAACTTGAGTCTAAATCGACAATTCTCTCACTTTTCTCATAACACCCCTAACCTTAACATTAGTCATGTTGAGCTCATGAAATACCCATTTAAATAGTTTAAACAAAGAAATGCAGCCCTCCTTAGCCATCCCCAACACATTGGGAACATCCTCCTGATCAAATTTGAAGACATCCTTATCCACAACATCACCCTCTTGGGAAGAGCTAACCTTATCCTAGCTCACATGCATCTCCTTACATTTACCCCCAGCCACTGGCATTTGAATCTTACAAAGATATCTCACAATGTCCTCAGCCACTGACCTCCTATTATGCATCTCCAAGTCCACACCTGGAGAACCCACAACCTCTTGCCCACCAACTGTCTTCTAAGGAGACATAGCTTGCACTTCCTACACTAGGCTAGTAGACCTAAAAGCTATTTTCTTATTATTTCCCTCCTTCAGACCCTTTTTTCTCTTGGTCCCCAAAACAAGGGATGGGACATACACATCTTCAACAATTTCAATCCTCTCCTTCAAGATAGTAGAAGGAATGGCGAGCCTAGTTTTGGGATTTTCACCACCTTCATCCTCACTACAAGTCTCAAAATCCTTCAGTTTAGGAGCCAAAACCCCTTTACAAGGTTTTCCCTAGGCAGGAGGTTGCGAATCACTTCCATGGAGGCTTGAGAATATGAAACAAAATCCTCATCCTCCTCTGTTTCAGACTCCTCCTCCATAACCTCCTTCTTTTT
>VDFB02353493.1:211526404-211592880 GCA_007258455.2 Sequoia sempervirens
AAGGTTGGAGAGACTTGGAGATGGGGAGAGAGAAAAAATAGGTGATAGATAGAGAGGGAGAGAGGTGGGTAATGATACAAAGAGGGAGAGAATTGGAGATGGGGAAAGAGAGAGGTTGGGAGGGAGAGGTAGCAATTGAGAGAAAGGAGAGAGATGGGTGAAAAATAGTAACAAAGGGAGATAGAAGAAGAGAGAGATAGGGAGGAAAGGATAGAGATGGGGTTAAGGAGGAAAGGCAAGGTAGAGAGGGTGGGAGAGACCTAGAGAGGTTTGAGAGAGAATACGGTAAGTATTGGTTAAGAGGGAAGGAGGAAAAGAGGGAGTGAAAGGTAAATCTTCGACTATCCATCATTGATCATAAATTGTAAACTCTAAGCCTTATCAAAGTGGGGTAGAGAGACAAGAGAAAGTGAAGTTGATTTCTTGTCAATGTAATCAATTTTGTGAGCAACAAATGTAATGCAATATTTGGAGAGCCCCAAATTTGGCACTCGCCAAATGTTGCATTGCATTTGGCACTCACCAAATGGGCTACATTGGGAAATGCCAACCCAAAGGGTTGGATTTTTCCTTGGGAATCCAACCTAAAGAGCTGGATGACCAATTCATGCCAAGGATGTGATTTTTTGAATGTGCAACAAAATTTCACTTTTTTTCCATGTTGATTGTCAAGTTTGCACGTATTTCATTGCAAGTTTATAAAAAAACCGTGTTGACGTTAGGCTCTCTCTTACCTATATAACCATATTTTTATTTAAAATTTTGATTATGTTAAGGTTTTCATCTATAACTTCTCTTGTTAGTGCCTCCATTTTTTTTATCAAAAACCAACATGTGCTAGTTTAATAGCTTTTTACTGGTTTATTGAATTTTGAAACAAATTACATTTTTATAAACTAGAATCCATTCTATACATAAAAATAATTTGTTTTTGACTAGTTTTCAAAAATTTTAGGGGGGACCATGCTCAAATTTCAACTTTTTAGGATGTGTTCACTTCAAAAATTTGTAAAATATTATATATTCATTAAAAAATTAGCTAAAAAAATGGGATAAACTACATGGTGTTAGCTAATTTTTCACTATTTGGATTTTTGAAATTAAAAAAAAAAAGTCAACTTTTTAGGGAGGCCTCAACAAAGGTGTTTTTTTGATAAAAACAAGGCCACTTTTGGTGGCCCCTCTTTTTCAAACTTTTAATCTTCATTATTTTCAAAAAAATAAGTAGATTAGAAAGTAGATTCAGTGCACTACAACTCTTGTTCTTGTTGCATCTTCCAATTTTAAGCGTAACTATCTTCATTTTCTCCAAAACATTAGACTTTGCTATTTTTTTTTTAAAAGTGGCATCTTAAGAGCCATTTTTGTGTCACAACTTGGTGCACTTACCCTACCCCTTTGTGCCACTTCTTGGGGCACTTGTCAATTCACATCATAGGTGGATTGCCTCATCCTTTCCTATATATGCAAGGCTTTGTAGTCATGTAACTTGGGTCAACTAAATACAATTGTTGCATTGTTCATTTGTGCTTATTGTTTATCTCCTAGATTCTCCTAGTTTCTAATACATAATGATGTCAAATTCTTACAAAATTAAATTTTATTTATTTATTTTCAAATTGTGTGCAAAACAATAATATAGCACATAGGTTTACTACTACTATTTAAATCTGATAAAGAGTGAGATGTCTGTTTTGCATGACCAAGCTCAAGAATAAAATTAGGAATACAACAGTTTGTAAATGTGAAATAATAATTTCTACAACTATTTTTTAATGGTTTGAGGGATTATGCACCAACCACTAGAGACCAGGTGGTCTTGGTGACTTGTTATTTTCACCTATTTGTAGAGAGAGTCAATAGTCAAAACCCAATAATCTCAACACTACATACACAAGAAGAGATATTACCATAACCCATTAGCTATCAACTCAAAATAAAGGCCTAAAGGGGTATTGCTACTTTTGAGATTTTAGAAGAAGTCTCAATACAAAAATGTATAACTTAAAAATGACAATCGTTTAATGGGCCATGGTTAAACAGTAAGATGAAATAATTTTAGTATTGATGAGCAGGTTTCAAATCCTACTCACATACACTTGTTACCATAAGGTAATGGTTCACAAAAAATGACTTAAAAATTCAAAACAAAAAGGTAGTTCACAACCAAGCAAAAGAAGATCGGGAAATAATTAAATAAGTAATCGAATGGGATGATGTTATTATAAAAGTTTGCACATAGAATTTACGATTTTCTGACTCTTTAATTTCCAATGAAGAAAAAAAAGAGAGATAGAAACCACAACTAGAATAAATTCAGTGTTTTAATAAATTTAATGTTCCAAAATTATTTATAATAAGTGCATCTCTATGACTCTAAATATTATTGTAAAATTCACATGTTAATGAAAGCAAATCAGATCCATTCCTATTGATAAGTGACTATCCATTTGGAAGATACAACCAAAAACATCTATTCTACTATTATAACACTTATATATTTGACTATAAATACATGATTCACATAAATCAATTATTTGTGAGATAAACAAATTGCATTTCACATTCACAATGCATTGTAAGTTTAGAAGTTGCATCCCAAAACATCTAGGCAATTGTTTAGAAGCCAAACCCATATGACTATTAATATAATTTGATAAAATTATCTATTTCACTTCTTTCTTAAAACTAATTTTGACTTGAAAACATCTTTATCTATAGGTAACACAAATACAAAAATCTAAATACTAATACCCTTAAAAATAACATGTCGATATTCCCTGCCAAGAAATAATTCAAACTTCCCATAATAAAAATGTTGAGGTATAACATGTTAGGTCTCACTTAAAGCATATGCCTCACCTTGAGGAATTTTGGGCTGATTATAGTAATGTGCATGATGTCAAATAAATAAAATTCTCCAAGTTAACATATTAGACACAAGTCTTTGGATTTTATGAAATGCTAGATCAAGTGTCTAATGATAGGGAGGTCATAATGGATGTATATAATAAGAGAGGAATTTTCCAACTACTTATCCCTCTAGAGGATTGGTTAGAGGAAGAAGAGACATCGTTATAGGAGCTAAGAAAGCCATTGATTTAACTTCAACATAGGTTGTCTTCAAAAGAAAGTCAAAGAGCTCGAGGCTCCAAGGGTAACACTCACAAGTAGGGAGACTCGAAAGAATCCAAGTCCAAGAAGAACAAAGAACCTTATCCACCACCAAAGAAGATGAATCCCAAGTGCTCCAAATTCCCAACCTACTATTGCATCCATTGTTCAAAATCATGTTGTCCAAATGCATCCCTTCATGCAAGTATCCATGTTCCCATTACAAACTCTAATTTCTACTGTTGTTAGTAGTATTCCCATTCAAACTTCTCTACCTCCACCTTTCCTATAGAAAATTTGTGTTCTTTCAACAATCTTCTTCTCCAAGAAGAATTTCCTTGTGTCAATTTAAATAAGGTTCCTACCCATCATTCTTCATAGTCAAGGAGCCTACTATATAAAATGTGCAATTAGACATAATTTTTCTAAATCCCTCTCCACCAAAATTTTGTTAAATACACATGACAACTGAGAGGGGGTGAATTAGTTGTATATTAAAGCCTTCAATCCATCATTAACATTCAAACCCTTATTATCCTTTAAACCCTTATCATGCATTAGAAGAATGTAAACATATAAAACACCAATGCAAACACAATCAACCACATAAGAACACCAAATTTACATGGACAACTCAAGAAGGGAAAAACTAGGGTGAGGATTAGCTCATATATATATGAATAACAACACTGAATATAATTAGGCTCACTACCAAGGGCTCACTACCCAAAAAAGAAGAAATACTCACTACCCAAAGGACTCACCGTCTAGAAGAAAGAAGATAGAAGAAGACTATTACACTATCTTAGAGCAACAGGAAGATTCACCACTACAAATCTATGTGATCCACAACCTTTGGCTCATTACCTCCAACAAATTCAAGCACACTAAAATGTAGAAAAATTCTTCTCACTGCATATGGAAGTCTTAAGGATTAAAGCTAGCAGTCATATCACCATACTTGATCACATTTGCATGTCAATCTTGCCACACATCTCACACAAGATTCACTTGGAATTTATACCATTTGTGACCTAAACAATCTCAGTTAGGTCAACATCAATGAAATGTATGCACCTCAAACATGTAACACCAAAATAGGTCTACACCAAACACCTTCGTGGTGGAAATAAATGAAGGCGGACCATGCCAAGGGTTAACTAGGACCCAAATCTACATTGCCATGCTACACAACACATTTACAATCCATGAGGTACCTTCCCAAATAGTGCTAACATGCCAGGTTGGCCAAACTTGAACTAACACTATAAGCAACCACATACGCGCTTCTCTAGATTCAATAACGACATGCAAACCACAAAGAAATAACACACAACATCTAGGTATATTCCTAAAACAAAAAAAAAGGTTTGATGGTTTGTTAAAATGTGGATTGATAACAAGGGGGTTATGATGGACCTATTTTCCTTATTTCATTAGGAAATGAGATCCCCACAATGAATTGAATAACAACCCTTAGGTGAATCAACTCAATGTGAGAATCTAAAAATTTCCTTTTTGTGTTGAGGATGGGGGTCAAGGTCAAACAACACTTTGGGGAGAAAAACTAAAAATAGAAAATCAACACCAAAATGCAATCTAATACTTGAAACAACAATTTTAAACTAAATATTAATAGAACCAGAAATCAAATTGCATATTTGAGAGGGGTAGAAAGGTGTTGACCTGTCACCAAAGTGAGTTTTTGAAGGAAAATTGGGACTCATTTACCCATGGGAAAATGGGTCCACTGTTAGGGTTTCTCTGCAACTTTCAGGAGCCTTTGACATAGATCTGAAGCTTCTGATTTGCCCAGGTGGTAGTGTCAAAATGTTGGAAATAACTTTTGTAGATAAGTTTCTGTGAGATGAAAACAATTTTGACAACATTTGCAACTTTGTTAACTTCTCCAAATTTTCTCTTCAAGAGGTCTTCAAAGCTTCTTCCACCTAAATCTACAATCACAAGATAAGAGAGAAAAATGTTTTTTCTTGGTGAATGGGGGTTTTCCTTGGTCAAACCCTATTTTGGTAATCAAACCTTGAAATGAATAAAAGCATGAAAGAGGGAATGAAGAATGAACAAAGCTATGTTACCACTCAACAAATCTTTAGATAAGTCCTTGAAGGAAGGTTTGGAACTTGCATGAAATGGATTCAATGGAAGTGGATCTTGAACTTTGAATATTGCTTGAAATAGTGCTTTGAATTGTTGACTTGATCGTGGAACCTACATCACAATGTTAGCTCCAAAAAAATGCATGATGCATGAAGACTTTGACATGATGATTATATCTTGATTGCTGCAATAAATATTTGATATATCTACTCTTGAATGTATTTAATTGCTCTTGAAATTCTCTTGAAGTTCTCTTGAAATCGCTAGCTTGCTTCTTAAAATCTTCTAGGTGAAATTTAGTAAAATAACCTTGTATTTATACCTGTATGTATCCTTAATTTCTTGAAATTCAAATATCACAAGCCAACATTGAATTATAGATTTAAAAACATTAAAATACTGCTAAAAACATAATTTAAATTTAAGTCCAAAGGTTTAGGGAGGACCCATTCGCCCATGGGTGAATGGGTCCTAGGTCACTATTGGAACAAACATTGCTCAATGTAAAGTATTATGTTTAGGAATTAATTATTGTCAGGTTTCCCCTTTGAAAATTTTAATTTAACTAGGCTTGTAAATGAATTATAGGGCTTATTAAGGCCTAACTAAGCTCAATTAATTAAGGGAGTCTCAAATAAGTGTGAAAGTGTAAAGGGATACACTTTACAACACCAAACTAAGGAATTGGGGTAAGTACAGAAAGATGGGGGGCCAAAAAGGGGTCTTAGGTGACCACTTTTCTTTTGAAATCAGGAAATACTGACCTTGGATGAGAAATTGAGGATAGTTACACTCAAAAAATTAAGATGCAACAAAAAAAATGTAGCAAGTACTCCGAGTCTTCTTTCTAAACTACTATTTTTTTTTTGAAAATGGTATAGATTAAGGGGTTGAAAAGAGGGAGCCACAAAAATTGGTACTGTTTTTGTCAAAAAACCATAACATAGTTTATTTTGTGGCTCCCTCAAAAGGTTAACCCTTTTTTGGTATTTAAAATCACTTTGGTGAGAAACTAGCTAACAATATTTAGTTTATGCCCAATTTTTTTGATAATTTTTTAGTGAAAATTTGATTTTTTACTAATTTTCAAAGTGGACACATCCTGAAAAATAGAATTTTGGCCCTGCTACCCCTATAAATTTTGAAAACTATTTTTTTTTTTTAATAATATGTGTAGAATGGAGTCTAGTTTCTAAAAATGTAATTTATTTCAAATTTCAATGAACAATTAATTTATAAAGAAAAATACCAAACACTAGTTTTTGCCAAAAAATGGACACACAAACAAAACAAATTAAAGATGAAAGGCTTAAAATTGTCAAAATGAGAAAAAAATTACATCGTTAAATAACTAAGAGAGCCTAACATTACCCAAGTTTTCGATTTGTTTGACCTTGAAACACGTGCAAACTAGATGGTTAGCATGAAAGTGATTATGTGAAATCTTGTAGAATATGCAAAAGCATGTCTTTGGACATTAGGAAGGCACTCCAAGCCTTTGGGTTGGTAATCCAAAGCAAATACTAAGCCGAAGGATTGGTGATTCCCAAAGCAAGAAATATTGTGCTTGCGTTATTTCATAGTTTTGACATTTTTTTTGCAATTGTGCTTGATTTTCCTAAGCAAGACGTAACACAAGCATGTTATAATGTGCTCACATTGTGTCTTGATTTGTGTTAAATGTTAGTTTGTTAAATGTATGTATGTATGCTTGTATGACATGTATGTATGTATGTATGTATGTATGCATGATTGTATATATGTATATATTCATGTATGTATGTATGTATTAGTGTATGTATTTTTGTATGTATGTATGTAAGATTGTATGCACGTATGTATATATGCTTCTGTGTATGTAAGTATGTATGTATGATTGTATGTATGTATGTATGTTTGATTATATGTATGAATGTATTTAGAGAGAGGGAGAATTTTAAGAGAGAGAGGGAAGGAGAGAGAGAGTGGGGTGGGAGAGAGAGATGAAAGAAAGAGAGTTATCTAGGTAAGGTGCCAGAGGGAGAGACTTGAGAGATAGGGAGAGAGAGGGAGTGTGTGAGAGAGAGAGTGGGAGAGAGATGGAGTGAGAGAGAGGGAGTGGGAGAGAGATAGAGGGAGTGAGTGTGTGAGAGAGAGAGAGATTTATCATCTTCCATCCTCTTTTTAATTATGACATAGGGGCTGAGTCTTTTGGTAGTCTCATTGACACCTAATTTCATATTTGGGATAAAGCTATTATAGCCTAATTTAGAGGCCAACTCACAAAATCCTCTTATGAGAAGAAAGGAGGTGATGCTAGAATAACTATTTGCCCAAATTTCATAATTAGTCTTGAGGATAGTTATGTATAGTCTACTTTATGTTTTCTTTTACAAGTTAAGGGTTTCAAGTTACAACTTGAATTAGTCTATGCCATAATAGGTGGTAGATGCATTTATGGGCTATTAAATAATGTGTTTCTGCCATCTAATTTTCTAGTTGGGGTAAGTTATCTAGAAGAAAACTCAAATGTCTTGGATTATGGGTGTCATATTGACCATACAAGGTTCGACATAGGATTTCTTGTTATTAAAAATCTTATTAACTAGCCACAACCCATATTACAAGAGTTACTAGTACCACCAAGTAAATGGTTATCAAACATACCCCCTACACAGAGTCATAGACTGTCTAGTATAGATCTTAGATTTATTCCACAAGCAACTTTGTTTGAACATCCCGAGGAACCAACATGTGGAAGACCCAGTATGTCTTCTAGGTCATATTCCTTGTCCAAAAATTTCCCAAGTACTTCCAACAAGCCATATATGGATTACAATCCTAATGAGTCTATTGGATCATCTAGTCACTTTCCCTTGTATTGACAACCCTTAATAAATCATTATCCTTCTAAAGATTCTTTAGCCACACTTTCAAATTTGAGCAACAATCTAGAACTCATGGATAGGTTAGCCATGAAAGTTAGTAAGAAACTGGCTTTAACACCTAAGGAAGAGGATCAATCCGATAACAAAGGAAAAGGGATAAAACTTACTAAAATGGGAGAAAATATGTAATGATTAGAAAAAAAATCCCTTGAAAAGAAAACTATATAAATTGGAAATGAAAGGGAAAGAATAAGAGGTAATTGGGTATGAGCTTGGTAGATGGCCAACCTTGGAAACTTTCATAGTTGTCAATCTAGATAACAAACTATGGGGAAAATATGAAGCAAGAATTCATGTTGGTTTGGGAGAAAAGAAAAATAATTCAGAATCCTAGAGAAATTGGATAGCTCAATGGATGATTTTAGCCCAGGAAAACATTGATGACATGGCTATAGATATAAGAAGTACTAGAAACAATTGTTTAGAAAACTAGATTAAATTAAATAATGTTTGTTCTTTTCAGAATAAGATTATCAAAGAGAGAGAGAGTTATCTAGGTAGGGTTCCAAAGGAAAATACCTAAGAGAGAGGGGGTGGGAGGGAGAGACTTGAGAGATAGGGATAGAGAGGGAGTGCGAGAGAGAGGGAGTGCAAGAGAGAGGGAATGGGAGAGAGGGAGTGAGATAGAGAGAGTGAGAGAGAGGGAGTGGGAGAGAGATAGAGGGAGTGAGTGAGTGAGTGAGTGAGTGAGAGAGTTATCTAGGTAGGGTGATAGAGGGAGAGACCTAAGAGAGAGGGAGGGAGGGAGATACCTAAGAGATAGGGAGAGAGAGGGAGTGGGAGAGAGAGGGAGTGAGAGAGATGGAGTGGGAGAGAGAAAGATATTAAGGTTTAGGGTTTAAGGGTTGAGGGCTTAAAGGATTAGGGCTTAAGGTATAAGGTTGAGGCTATAGGGATGAGGGATTAGGGTTGAGGGTCCAATGTATATGGTAGAGGTTTGATAATTGGGGGTTGGAATTTTTTAATGTATAGGTTAGAGGGTTAAGGTATTAAGGGTTTAAGGGTTGAGGGATTAAGGGTTTAAGGGTGTAGGGATTAGGGTTTAGGGTTGAGGGTATAGGTTTGAGGGTTTAAGGGTTTTGGGATTACAATTGAGGTTATAGGGTTGAGGGTCCAATGTATAGGGTAGAGGTTTGATAATTGAGGGTTGACTTGGTTTAATATATAGGTTAGAGGGTTGAGGGATTAAGGGTTTAAGGGTTGAGGGACTAATGGTTTATGGGTTGAGGGATTAGGGTTGAGAGATTAGGGTTGAGGGAATTGAGGGATTAGGGTCAAGGGTTGAGGGTATAGGGTTGAGGGTTCAAGTATCAAGGGTTTAAGGGTTGACGGTTGAGGGTATATGGTTGAGGGAAATAGGGGTAAGGAGGATGGAGAGATGTGGAGAGGGAAGGAAATAAGTAGACAACCCTGAGGGATATAGAGGTGAGAGAACTACAACCTAGGGTGAGATGGGTGAGAGATATAGGGGGAGACAAGGGTGAGAGAGATAGAGGGGGGAGAGGGGTGGGTAATGAGACAAGGAGTGATAGAGCTAGATGGATAAGAGGGATGAAGAGGTAGAAAAAGAGTTATTAAGAGACCTAGAGAGGGGAGAGGTAGAGAGGAAGGGAAATAACTAGAGAGCCTTGAGAGATATAGAGGTGAGAGACCTAAAGCCTAGGAAGAGAGGTGGAGAGGGAGAGAAATATCTAGAGAACCCTGAGAGATATACAAGTGAGAGACCTATAGCCTAGGGAGAGATGGTTGAGAGAGATAGGGGAGAGATGGGGGTGAGGGAGATAGGGGTGGATAAGAGTTGAGGTTTTAAGGCTTTACGGTTTAAGGGTCAAGGCTTTAGGGTTTAAGGGTTGAGGTATTAAGGGTTTAAGGGTGTAAGGTTGAGGATTGAGTGTTGAGGGATTAGGGTTTAAGGTATAGTATCAAGTTTGAGGGTTTATGATTTAAGGGTTAAGGGTTGAGGGTTGAGGCTTTAGGGCTATGGTTTAGGGTTAAGGGATTATGGTTTAAGGGTTGAGGGATTAGGGTTGAGGGTTGAGGGATTAAGGTTTAAGGTATAGTGTCAAGGGTAGAGGGTTTAGGGATAGGGTTTAGGATTTAAGGGTTAAGGGTTGAGGGTTGAGGCTTTAGGGATAAGGTTTAGGGTTCAGGGTTTAAGGAAATATAGTGTCCAAGGTTGAGGGTTTAGGGATAGAGTTTTGGATTTAAGGTTTAAGGGTTGAGGGTTGATGCTTTAGGGATAGGTTTTAAGTGAGAGACCTAGATGGGTAAGGAGGGATGTAGAGGTAGAAAAGGAGTGACTGAGAGACCTAGAGAGGTGAGGGAGAGATAGAATAAAATGAGAGTGAATTTGACAACTTGAGGGAAATATGGGTGTAAGGAGGAGGGAGAGAGGTGGAGAGGAAATGAAATAACTAGAGATCCATTTGAGAGATATAGAGGTGAGAGACCTATAGCCTAGGGAGAGAGAGGTGGGATAGATAGGGGGAAATATAGGTGTGAGAGAGATAGAGTGGGGATAGGGGTGGGTGATGAGACAATGAGTTAGGAAACCTTTAGGAAATCAAAATTTTCATAACATGAGTGCATTTTGAAGAAGTTTGTTGGAATTATGGATCTTTGCAACATAACCATGAAGCGTAGATGGATTGTGTTGGCTATTCCTATGTTTTTATTGATGTCAACATGGTGAAAAATGTATGGGAAGTTTACTTAGTTTACTGGAAGTTGTTCTCTATCAGTAGTGTTCTTTTGTGATGAACCAATGCGTTGGTTTGTGAGTCTAGAATTCACCACAAGAAAAGATATGACTATAATATCTTAACCATGTTATCATGTATCATTCAGAAAGCTATATCCAGGATCTTTAGAAGATTTGGGTTGTGAGTAAAAAGTTATCACTGACAGAGTTTAGCTCTACATTTTACTGTTCTCTACTCAACGTATTAGTGTGGGAGAATCCACATTTTCTTAAGGAGAACATTCTAATTTTTCAGTTCTAATGGTAGTCTCTATGATGGTAGTATGATGAGAAATTGATGTAATTTCTTAGATTTGGAAGGTGTTTTCTTTGAGGATTGTATGTTGGTTTGGAATTTTTGTGGATTAAGTTCTAGTCTTGGCTGACCTGACATATGTAATATAATGCACTACATGAAAAAAAATGTTTTAAATCATATATGGTGCTGAAACGAGTGTTTTTATTATTTTTCTTTCATCTAATTAGGCCAAACTAATTGATGAATGAGATATACTTGTATATATATAAGATTTTTTAAAGAGAGAAAGTGTGAGAGGGTGTGTGGTATATGGTGAAGAAGTGTAAGGTGTGAATATGGAAGGAGAAGGAAGAGAAGTATGGTGAAGTACAAAGAGGATCAAGGGATAAGTGAAGATGCAAGCCTAAATGCCTTATCAGTTGAGGATTAGAATATAATTGTTGAGTGACTATTGTGAGAGGAAGTTATTTTTATTCAAAGCTTCATTGGAACTGAACCATGCACATTGAAGGTGTATTCTATCCATTCATAATTTTGGCAGTGAGCCACAATTTTTGTATCTTGGCGGTTAGCCATCTTTTGTATTCAAGTTGTGAGCCTTTCAAGGAAAGTGAGTCTTGACAGTGACCCTATAATATCTTGTATCTAGATATAATATATTGTGAGTTAACCCTCACCATGGGTTTTCCCTCTTTGGGTTTTCCATGTAAAAATCCTGGTGTTCATGTGTGTTGATGCATTGATTTGTTTCCATTTTCTCTCTTTCTGATTTAGTCGGAATTTTGATAATATTTAGATGGATTTTAATTGAATGGTTCAATGGAATATTGATTCACCCCCACCTCTCAATATTTTGGGTATTCAACAAATTTGAAATATGGTTGTTTTGCATAGTAAGCTAAAATGTGCTTGCGTTATAACACAAACACATTATAATGTGAATGCATTTTGGATTACTCTAAAAATGGTAAAAAGGTCAGCACACCCATGATCCAGGCCCACATGCTCTATTATTCTCCTAGTTATATGCATGTTTCAACAAAATAAAAAGCTTTTTGATGTTGTTGGGAAGTGCACATGCAAATTTTTATATTCTACCACTTTTACATCAACTTTACACCACCTTTTTATGGTTTTCCAACTTAGGAAGGAGGAAATAAAAGTTTTCACATTGAATTTGATATATCAATTCAAGTCTCAATTTTTGTAGTGTTGTAATGTTAATTGTGATTGAATTGTAGGAATTTAACATTATACATTGGTTATTTGTATTGAGTTATCAATTCTATTTGAGTGATATAAAATTGAACGTTGAAAAGGAAGCAAGCTTGTGAAAAACTCAAATTTTTGAGTTGTTTGATGCAAGAAGAAAAAAAGACTACATAATTGGGTAGCTCCTCCATTCGAATCTCTATTTTTTAGGTATGTCAAGTCTTTACACATTTTCCTTAATTCTAGTATGTTTCTTTATCATCCCTTATCATACATTCTTACTACAATGCTTTAATTTTATTATTATGCATATTCCATGTTCATCATTGTTTGTTTCTCATTATAACCTTAGCCCCTCTTGGTTCATTTTAAACTACTCAATTCTTTACACTGTCCAATTACATTTGCTTGGAAGTTTCAAAAGATTTTTCAACAAATCCACTTTGTGCAAATCTTGTAATCATTGTGGTCCATGAGACCACATCTCATTGGGCATTTTGTTAAACAATTGACCTACCTTATGTATGCTTCCACATTTTGTATACAAATTTATGAGAGTAGTTATAACTATGTAATATAATACATCATTTCTCAATCCTTTTTTATGGATGTGCATACCCCTTTCCAAAGCTTCCATTTTGGTGTAGGCATGGGGGATGTTGGAAAATGCTTTGGAATTTGGTTTTACACGTAGAAATTGCATTTTATTGAAATTTTCTAAAGCCTTTTCAACAAATCCATTTTGTGCATATCCTCCAATCATTGTAGTCCACACAGACATATCTCATTGAGGTATTTTTTCAAATAGTTCATGTGCCTTTTCTATACATTTCTACCAAATAATTTTATCAAACATCATAGAAAAGGCAATGAGCTATTTGAAAAAAATGCTAAGCAAAAAAATATGGTCTCACATTGACAAGGTAGTGAGTTCACTACCTTGTCTTTTCTACCGCATTGACAAGGTAGTGAGCTATTTGAAAAAATTCCTCAAAGAAATGGGGTCTCATGGTGATGTACATTCACCATGAGACCCTATTTCTTTGAGGAATTTTTTCAAACAACTCACTACCTTTTCAATGTTACCACATTGACAAGGTAGTGATATTTGTTGAAAAATCTTTTGAAACATTCTAGTACTTGATACCTCTATTTTTCATTGTGATTTTCCCATTGCAAATACTTGACAACACCTTCCTCAACTTCTCAAGAGAAAATTCGTTCTTTCATTTCATGCATTATATACTTGTACCTTTGCTTATGCATTGTAAAAAGGAAATAAATTGAAAAGAAAATATTTTATTCCCTATCATAGAAAGTGCATGCAATCTTATTATATCATGCATATCTTAGTCTATCCACCATGTAATTCATAATTAGAAGACCTTCAAAAGATCCAAAGGTCATAGATAAATAAAACATTGTAAAACTATTAACAAAAGAAAATGTAAAGTAACAACTAAGTCTCACAAACAAAAACTCAAGGCATGCAAGTCTTATTAAAGATCAAAAGGGCATTGGATTATTGTAGATTAAGAGACCACGAATCAACCTTCCCAACAAAAAACTTGATAGATATTCATTCTATTTCTAAACATGAATTTAATCCCAATAATTAGAAGAATATCTATCAAGTTTGTTGTTGGGAAGGTTGATTTGTGGTCTCTTAATCTGCAATAATCCAATGCCCTTATGATCTTTAATAAGACTTTCATGCCTTGAGTTTTTGTTTGTGAGACTTAGTTGTTATTTTCCATTTTCTTTTGTCAATATTTTTACAAATGTTTTCTTTATATATGACCTTTGGATCTTTTGAAGGTCTTCTCATTATGAATTACATGTTGGATAGGCTAAGATATACATGCTAGAATAAGATTGCATGCACTTTATATGATAGGGAAGAAAATATTTTCTTCTTACAATGCATAAATAAAGGCACAAGTACTAGAATGCATGAAATGAAAGAAGGAATCTTCTCTTGAGAAGTTGAGGAAGGTGTACAATGGGAAAATAACAATGCAAACTAGAGGTATCAAGTACTATAATGTATGAAATAAAAAAGGAATATACTCTAAAAACACTTGAAAATAATCTTGGACCAAAGTGAATGAGATAGATAATGTATTGAATGAAGAGATTCTTCCTACTCTCGAGAAGTTTCAAGGAAGGGGCCTGTGCAGTATGTGGAATGGGAAAATGGAAATGGAGAAGTGGAAAACCTCAAGAGGTTTTCTTTTTGATAAGAATTTTTGTAGGAAAAGAAAGTGCTCAAGAGTTGATGCTATAGGTGGATTTGAACAAATGAAGTCAAAGATTCTTAAACTTAAGGCTTCCATGGAGAAAATACAACTGGAAATAGATGATAAGGAAGAAGCACTGAAGATAGAGCAACTAATCTAAAGCTCAAAGTAAAAGATACAAAAAATAAGTTAGAAGACCATGAAAAGGAATACTAGGGGGTGTTAATAGGTAAGAGTAGTAGAGATGAGGAAAAATGTGTGGATGGTCAAGTTGTAGATGCAAAATCAATAGTTGGAAGTGTTGAAATTAAAGCAAAACAACTGAAGACTAAAATTAACCACTTAGAAAAGGAATTAAAAGATAAGAAGATTTTATCATCAATGAAAAGGAGGTAAGTCTGCTCTAAAAAAAACTTGAAAAAGAAACATACCAAAATGAATGAGATAGATAATGTATTGAATGAAGAGATTCTTCGCGTTCTCAAGAAGTTGTGGAAGGTACATGTGTAGATTCTTCTATGATCACCATTTGACCAAACTGACAGTTTCAACACATCCGGATGGGTAGGTTTACACTAGGCAAGGTCTTGTTACACACCCAAACATGTTAGAACAGTCTGAGCTACATTGTACTGGTGAAGTCTCTTAAGAGACCAAAGTGCAAAAGGGTAGCAAAATTTGATGAGCAATTACTCCGAAACTATATCACTTAGAAGTTTTTTGTCTAATGCTATAGGATTAGGTAGGGACCCTCTACAATAAAATCTCTCAATTTTTTATAGCTCTGAGTCATTTTCCCATGGTGAAGAGTTTTCAATTGATGGAAAAAGCATCAATTGCATGTAGTGCAAAGTTACAAGGTGGTGTAACTTTCACTCTATTTGTCATCCAACCAAATTGACAGTTCCAATGTGTTCGGATGGGTAGGTTTATGCTAGGAAAGGTCTTTTTCACACCCAAATATGTTGAAACAATTCGAGCTATATTATACTGGAGAAGTCTCTTAAGAGACCAAAGTGCAAAATGGTAGAAAACTTTGACAAGCAATTACTTCCAAACTATGTCACTTAGAAACATTCTATCTAATGATATGGGATCAAATAGGGCCCCTCTAATATAACCTCTCTTAGTTTTTCACAACTCTGAGTCGTTTTCCCATGGTGAAGAGTTTTTAGTTGATGGAAAAAACATCAGTTACATGTAGTGCAAAGTTGCAAAGTGGTGTAACTTTCATTTTGTTCATCATCTGACCAAACCAATAGTTCCAATGTATCCATATGAGTAGGTTTAAACTAGGAAAGGTCTTCTTTTTCACCCAAACATGTCAGAAAACTTCGAGCTTCATTGTACTAAAAAAGTCTCTTAAGATACCAAAGTGCAAAATGGCAGCTAAATTTGATGAGTAATTACTTTGAAACCATGCCACTTAGAAATATTTTTTTTGATGCTACGTGATCACATAGGGCCCCTATAAAATAACCTCTCTTAGTATTTGATAGCTCCAAGTTATTTTCCCGTGGTGAAGAGTTTTCAGTTAGTGAAAAAGCGTCAGTTGCATGTAGTGCAAAGTTGCAAAGGGGTGTCACTTTCATTCTATTTTTCATCCAACAAAACTGATAGTTCCAACATGTTATGATGGGTAGGCTTACACTAGGAAAGGTCCTATTTTGCACCCAAACATGTAAGAACAATTCAAGCTACATTGTACTGGCGAAGTCTCTTAAGAGCCCAAAGTGCAAAAGGGAAGAAATTTTTTACCAGCAATTACTCAAAAACCATGTCACTTAGAAATATTTCATCTGATGCTACAAGATCATGTAGGGCCCTTCTACAATAACCTCTATGGGTTTTTGATAGATTCGAGTCATTTTCCCATGGTGAAACTTTTTCTATGCTCTAAAAAGCATCAAATGCACGTAGTATAAAGTTGCAAGATAGGCTACTTTTTTTTTTTGATAACTTAGGGTATCCCTATGACCTCCCACCCTACGAAACTTAGAGGCAAGCGGGAAGGAGAGACTAGTCCTTGAGAGGTGGTATATGGAGCCGACAACTACTACCACCCTTTTAAAACCTGAGAGCGAGTTGAACCCGAGACCATGAGGAGCCATCCCACAACCTCAAGCCAACCACACTACTCATGCGGATGCAAGATAGGCTACTTTTTGTTTTCTTCTTTGTGGGGCCAAATCATTAGCGCCAACACATCCAGTTGGGCACATCTATGCTAGGCATGGTAACTGCCCTTCATTATAAAAGGGTCATAGTATTTCCTACTTGAAGGGTCACAACTTTTTTCCCAAGGTTGTATTCTTAATTGAAATCTTCAAGGATTTTATGGATGTCTTTGTCAACAATATATTGCTCTCCTTTTTATGGTAGTGCTTGTCAACCTAGAAATAATTTTTACAAACAACATTTTTAATACACACGGAGTAATCTTGTTGAATATATATCCAAAGAAAAATAATAGATATATGTAATACACATGGAATGGTAGATGTATTCCTTAATGATATAAAGCATGAAGCATGCACATGAATTTCCTCCATGAAGTGCATGAAGCATGAAGCATTACTATATTCATATGATTGATTTAATGTTCAATAATCTTATAGGAGAATAATGTTTAGACTTTTATATATTTACAATTATATAAAAGAAAACCATCTACACTTGGATTTTAAATATTTGAAGTAAACCATCTACAAATATCTATTGAAGCATGGATTTATAATGAAAATATGGACACCATCAAATAAAAATATGTGTATTAACCAAATAGCCATATAGGCATACATCAATATATGTCGATATAAGTATAAAATATATGCTAAATAGCCATATAGGCTTACAAGAATGCCATATAGGAATACAATTTCAAGTATATGCAATGCAAAATATTTCCAAAAATTCCATATAGGCATACAACAAAGGACCCCAATCAAAAGTCATTTCCCTCCAGGTGAAGAAAATAGATGAGCGACCCTTGTTTGTCAGGGGGATGGAGATGCATATGACACTGGTCTACTCTGAAATCGAGGTTTTCTCCTCCTATTTAGTTCTTAATCAAGCTTTAGTTGTTACAATAAAAAGTAAAGACATTAATATATAAAAATTACATTATAAAAAAAGAAATATTTAATGAAATAATCACTTACCACCACCAAATGATCTCTCTTCTCAATTGGAACATCTGCATGCTCAGGCTATGGTGTTCCAAAGTCCTATAGAAACCATCTAGATAGAAATTAAACTACAAATAAATAATCATTTAATTTTTCAATAATAAACAACTATAACAAAGAATATAATTTAAAATTTACTAATCTGCCTCATACCCCCATCAAAGGCATCGAGCTATCAATTGTAGAAGAAACACCATGCTCCATTTTTATATGAAAATAAGGAGGTGTCTCTTCCTGCATCATCTAAAAATAAAAGAACATTATTCAATTACGTAAACTAGAATAGTGATGCAGGTCATGGCTTATAATGTATGAGATAGTCAACAAAATATTGAGTACTTTGGTAGACATGTATGAAAAATATGGTAGCATAGACAAGGTAGTGAACTGTTTGAATTTTTTTTAGTGTACTTTGATAATATGCTTTGGTAGACATGTATGGAAAATATGGTAGCATAGAAAAGGCAATGAGTTTCTTGGAAAAATGTTTCGAAGAAATGTGGTCTCATGGTGATGGACATCACCATGAGACCACATTTCTTCGAGGCATTTTTCCAAGCAACACATTTCCTTTTCTATGCTATTGCTTACTATTATGCTTTGATAGATTTTTTGTAAGCATCTATAGTTTGTTTGAAAGCACCCATTTTAGGATTTTAGCCATAGTAGCAAGGAGGTGAACTATTTGATAAATTTTTTTGGTGGAAATGTATGGAAAATGTGGTAGCATAGATAAGGTAGTGAGCTATTTTAAAAAATTCCTCAAATAAATGTGGTCTCATGGTGATGGAGACCACATTTCTTTGAGGCATTTTTTCAAATAACACATTGGCTTGTCTATGCTATCATATTACTATTATGCTTTGATAGTTTTTTTCCAAGCATCCAAGTTTGTTCGGAAGAACTTGTTTTAGGATTTTAGCCATGGTAGCAAGGAAGTGAACTGCTTGATAAAATTATTTGGTAGACATGTATGGAAAATGTGGTAGCATAGACAAGGTGGTGAGCTATTTGAAAAAATTCCTCAAAGAAATGTGGTCTCATGGTGATGGAGACCACATTTCTTTGAGGTATTTAAAAAAAAAACTCACTTCCTTGTCTATGTTACCATATTAGTATTATGCTTTGATGTATTTTTTCCAAGCATCCATAGTTTGTTCGAAATCACCTATTTTAGGCTTTTAGCCATAGAAACAAGGATGCAAATTTTTTGATAAACTTCTTTGGTAGTCATGTATGGAAAATGTGGTAGCATAGACAAGGCGGTGAGTTGTTTGAAAAAATGCCTCAAAGAAATGTGGTCTCACGGTGATGGACATCACCATGAGATCACATTTCTTTGAGGATTTTTTTCAAACAACTCATTGACTTGTCTATGATACTGCATTACTATTATGCTTTGATATTAGATTTCTTCCAATCATCCATAGCATAGATAGGGAAGTGAATTGTTTTAAAAAACACCTCAATAAAATGTGGTCTCAAGGAATGCCATGACAAGAAAATGTAATTGGTAGCTACTCCTAGTTACTAGTTATGCAATGTGAAGTAATTGCATAACTAATTATGTTGAATTTCTGAAAAAAATATATTGTAATTGAAATTTTGTCATCTATCAACATCTAGTTATTAGTTATGCAATGTGTAGTAATACTTTGAATTTGAAAGATGTGCAATGCAATGTCATAAACGATATGAATATAAACTACAAAAATCTATTAAGTACAATTCATTAGTTAAACTTTTTATTTTATTGCCTGAGTGAAGATTTGAACTCCACCTCCATTGGGAGGTGTTGCCATGAAATCTCCAGGATTAACCTACTCAACATCCAAAATTAGATATAGAATAGCATTCATATAACAATGCTATTCACATGTAATATTTATAATTGTTTACTAGTTACATACTTGGGCAGTACATGTCATAGTATAATACGAAGGTGGAGAACCACCAAAAAAAAAGTAAACGCTATGACCCTGAAGTTCCATTACAATCATTAAACTAAATTAGTTAATATTGCATTTCAAAAATGAAGTTTAATAAATTAAATTCAATGAACTTGATAACATTTACTTGAGTATTAAGTCCGAAAGCCTCATTCATGAGGGTATCTATGTTCACCAATTGTTGAGTTGCAGATGTATCCTATGCACTTGTGTCCTAACTATTTGTGGGGTCATAACCATAGGTTGATCCACAAGCCTGGCAAGTATGGGGTGGAATCCTACTCCTTGAAGTCTCCCCCAACTCATGTTGTGCTGCAAGACTAACATGCTCTATGATGCTCTGGGTCAAGGAACTAATGGACTGTAGCATCTTGACCTCAACACTCTCCTTCACAATGGAAGGGATAGCCATTTTATCATAGGATGGTCTAGCGAGTGCTCATTTCATTGGCCGCTATGTGTCAAGACATGCCCCTACTCTATCCTATGCAAACCCACCATCTCTACCCTGTAAGTCTCTCATATCAAAATAATTGGGGATTTTGTTGAGGAAAAAATCATAGTAGAGTTTTCTCAAGAAATATTGTGGGACCTCATTACTTTTGCATGGAAGATGGTCAAAAACCATCCACCACCTTTTCAAGAAATAGTTCTTTATCCCTTGGTGGTTGCACCAATGGATATGGATCCTCTTGCTTGTAGGGTGTAGAGGTTGATTTGTTTGTGGGTTTGTGAAAAGGGAACACATGTCAAATTTTGTAATTTTTTTCATTTTTGACTTGTTTGTAGGATAGTTTATCTACATAATATTCTCTATACTCACGTCTCTTCTCTGCCCAACCACTTTCTTGGTAATTGAATTTACATGTGTTAACATAGATTCAAATGATTGTGCAAGCATGGTTCTTTGTGAGGTTGAAATTAGAGGATCATTCAACCTTGCAATTAACTCCTCAATTTGTTTTTTCTTATTTTCAATTTTCCCCATTAAATTTTATTGAGTTCCAGGGGATGTTGAGGAATTTCTGGAGGTGTTTGTTGGGGTTTTTGTTCATTAGGTATTTTTTGTTGAGGTGATTAAGGATTTTGAGGAGAAGGAGGTGTATTATCAATTCCTATAAATTAAAGAAATTTATCAAAAAACCACTTAAACCTACCTATTTAGTAACAAAATCACTCACACAAAAAGAAACTTACTCCTTTGACCTCCCCGAAATTGTGGTGGCATTTTGATGAAGAATCAATGATGATTTGGTGAAGAATTTTCCCTGCAATTACGCAAGTGTGCTCTCAAAGGTTTTTAGGTCACAGGTTTGCAAGAAAAAGTAGAAACCAAAAATGAAAAATGTTGTTTTTTTTTGCTATAAAGAGTCATAATTCATGGCCTTGGTGTTTTTGAGCCTCAATCTTGGTAACACCAACCCATAATGTGAGTGCATTATAACACACTTTTGTTATGGATTTAAAAAAAAAAAAATTGGCCACTTTTTAGCCCTCCATCTTTTTGCACCTACCCATTATTAAGTCCATTTTAACTAGGAGGGCCCAAACAAGTGTGAAAATGCAACTTTGGAATACATTTTTCTACACTACATTTATCCCCCACTTTAGTGAGAGGATGACCTTGCATCAAACTCACTAAAGTAAAGAATCAAGAGAGGTCTAAACATACGCATGCAACAATGAGAAGATACTCAATCATACAATATCAAAAACTTAAAGAAAGGTAAAAATAAAAAGGAGTGGATCAAGCCTCAACTATCGAATGCGATGTGGATCATGCCTTGACTATTTTTCCAAAAAAATGTTTACAAGTGGAACTTGTTGTCCACTATGCAAACAACATAGACGCTCACACAAGCTAGGGAAATTTGATGTCCACTAGATGAGCCCCCAAGGGTGGCAACTAAGAGAATGTTATTAGGCTCCCATATCATACCAAAGTTATACCTTCGATAACTTTAATAAGGCACCAAAAAATATGAACTTCAAACTTCATATGGCTTAGAAAGCTATGTTATGCTAAGAACTTATGAACAAATAAGGCTCCACAGGAAAGCAAAGTGTGTTATGCTTGGTGGCCATAAAAAGGGTTGTAACTTTGAGCTTCACAAGGTTTAGCAAGCTGCATTATGCTAAACACTCATGAACAAAATGAAAATATGATAAGACATATTCAAAGGTATTTTTCTTAGTTCACATAAGGTCTCAACTTGGGGAACATTTTGACTAATGTCTCCAAGATAGGACAAGTCTAGGATAAAATATCCACAACTTAGGGAATGCAATGTCTAGCATCACCACTAAGAGGAAAGCCATATGCCAAGAAAGGTCACACTCTTGAAGGACACCAAACCTAGTGACACCACCAAGAAGAGGGAACATCACAAGAAGTAAGAAGATCACACTATGAAACATGAGATATAGTAAAAAATTCCAAAATAATAATGCCAAGGTATGCCCGCACTTTAAAGAAATTGCTAACACCATGCTGTGATAAATTACTTTAAAGTAGCAAACATTTGATAAATGCTAACAATAAAGGAGACAAAAGAGATTATTTGGAAAGCCTCATGTCAAACATATGTTTCCAAATGAAGCTATGTCATGAAAAATGAAGGGGTTTCCCCCAAAATAAAATCCCAAACGTATAAGGGATCTATGGATCTGGGGTTAGTATGTCTTTGCTACAACATATTATAGAGCTCAAAAACATCATTGTTCCCTAAATACTCGTAGAACTAGAAGAATGACACATAGAGAGAAAAAACAAAGAAAAGCTTTGGGATCAACTTGGAAGAGACCTAAATGTTTCGATTCCTTGCATCATCCTCAAAAGGAAAACACAAGACAAAATATAAGATAAAAGTTTACGACATATATATAAGAATGTAGATACAAATAGAGGAATTAACATGAAGAGATATCAAGAAGAACAGTATGAGGGGATCACATTATGCACATGCAATCACACAAAGAACACGAAAATAAAAATAAAGACAAAACTGGTAAGGCACATGCGAGTCAACCTATAGCAGGTTTTTCCCATCTCAATATTCTTCATCATATATGAAAGGAAAACAACTAGCCAAAGGGACAATGTCAAGTGCCAAATAGGACAAGCATAAAGTTCAACATGTGGTGAATCACTCTTTTTATGAGGATTATCATTTAAGCTCATGGAAGAGGAAAAAAATTAATTTAACTCTTTATGTACTTCCTTATAAATTTTAGTAGTTTCATTATCATCATCCAAGTTTATTGCAATAAAAGGTCTAATAATAATATCCATAGAAGGTGCTTGTTGTTTTTTATGTTGCAGCAAAGGTGAGGAATTATCATGCATTGCTTTCAAGTTAAGTTTGGATTTTGATTTTCTATGCTGTTATTTTCTTATTTTGCTTGCAACAAATGAGCAATAGCACGCCATCCACACCTATGCTTTCTAGCATTTCATTTTCTTTTTGTTCTATTTTTAAGTTGCAATTGTGTAGGAGTGGGTTTATCAACCATAGGTTTCTTTTCTTCCCTTAAGGGGGGAATGGAAGGAACCATGGGAGGTTGTTCAACCACTTTCTCTATAGCTTTGTAAACTTTTTTGGTTTTCAAAGGTACAACAAGACTTATTTGGTTATCTCATGGTCGCTTATAGGAAATAGGTGGAGGATTTGCTATGTTTTGGTCTTGGTTACTAGGAAGGAATTTTGGTGTAATTATGGTTTCATCAAGGATGAGAGGCTCAATCATGGGTTGATGCATGCATATTAGTAAGGGATAATTCTACTATGTGGTTTTCCTAAAAATTTTGATAGGATTTGAAAAAGAAGTCCTCACAAGGCCTAATAGGTTTTATAGGTTTAGGCCAAAATAAATCCAATACAAAATTCCCATGGGAAGACATAGGATTAAAGCCACTATGATGCACAATAAAGATCTCATTTCCAAATGGAAACTTTAAGCATTTATAGACAACCAGTGGGACAACACTCATTGAGTGAAGCCATGGGTAGACTAACTTCACATGAAATTGGTCTAGCAATGAGATGTTGGAGAATGAGACACTTAATTCTTTCGGTCAAAATTTCAAAGGAAGAGTTATCAAACCTATCGTAGGGAAAACAAAATGATTATGCGTTTTGATCCATGCTTTCGGTTTTTCATAATTATCTTGATAAAGCTCATGCAAAAATACAAATTATTTTGTGATCACATTCTCTACACAGATGGGATCAATTAATATCCCATTGGTAGGTTTGTCATTGATTCTTCTAGCTATGTAAAGAGGACCATCATGTGCATTTTTTATTGTCATTTTGTCATAAAGAAACAACAAGGGGTATATTGGTTTGGCCTTTACGAGGTTTAACTTCAATAAATCCAACCAAATATTTAATAGAGTTCTCCTCATTGTCTTTCGTGTTATCATCATTTGTGTCACCATTCATCACATCATTCTTTGTTTCACTAGTTTTGACAAAGGAAATGTTATGATTTGGCATAGGATTGGTAAATATTTGCAAGTTTTGGTTAGGAGGAGCTACAAAATTATTACCTTGATCATTAACACCACCAATTTGAATATGATTAGAATCAATGAGGTCTTGCACAATATGTTGAAGACACTTGCAATTTTTTGTATCATGTCCATTTTATTAGTGAAAATGACAATAGGCATTTGGTCTATAGTTTGAAGGTAAAGGTTTAGTAGGATTAGGAGCTCTAACAAGAGGTAAGGAAATGAAATTCTTGTTTAAGAGCTACAATTTTGTGTTACAAAGGTGTGGACATGGAAAAAGTAACCCTTCTACTTTTTCATGTTCAGGCCCTCCTAGTGGACGTTGGCTTGATTTTGCCTAGATTTAATGTTGTAATGTGGCCAACATGTTTACATTAGGTCTTGGACCCTTGTGAATCATTAAGAATTCTAGGATGTATTGTAAAGGTGTTGTGAAGTGTTGTAACTCATTTTCACACCTTTCTAGGAACTTTTCGTCATAGTCCACCTAAATAACCTCTTTTTAACACTTACCAAGTCTTATTTCAAAGTATTGTAAAGTGTTGTAACTCACTTTCACACTTTTCTAGACTTTTCATCACTAATTCAACCCTTTCTCATGTTCAAATGACCCTTTAATACACTTTAAGTGTGTTTTTGAGGATATTCCCATTGGAAAAAATTTAATGCCCTTTAATTCTCAACACCCAATTAATTTTCTTAAGTGGGACTAAGTCACCAATAGGGGCGACTTAGTCCTTCTAGGCACAAAACTTAAAATAATTTTAAATTTCTAGCGGGATTTGTCCTCTAACCCTTGAAGCCGGCTTGTGATGTGTTATTTTTGGGAAATTTTATAAATAAGGGTTTTTCTCCTCATTTTACATCTCCTCCTATCTTCTACAATCTCATAATCTATTGCAATCATTAAGCATTCAATCCTGCAAGCATTCAAGCATTCAAGCATAATCAAGTCATCCATTGGAGCACTTCATTACATATCTTCAGATTTCTACATCAAGGATTTGGTAAGTTTATGACATTGTATGTTGTTTATTTATCATTCTCCTTCCATTTAATTTAATTTCAAAGGAATTGGTGTTGAAAAGTGGTCAAGAAGTATTCAAATTCAATCAAGTCAACATAACCATAAATCAAGCTTGGAGACACTTTTTACCCCATTTTCTGTAGAATCAAGTGCAGACACCTATCAAAAAAGCAAGTATAGACCCGAGGCTACAAGATTTTGTCCCAAAATTCCTAAAATCTACAGGTGGACTAAGTTGCCACTACTGGTAGATTAGTCCCACTTTTGGGCCTGAAAAGTGGTTTTTGCATTTTTGGATACCCATTTGGCAGATTCCTGTTCTGGCAAGTTTTCCCAAAACTAGGACTAAGTCGCCCAGCCTGGCATAAGTGTCCCAGTCAACATTTTCACTCATTTTTTTAGGATTCCAAAATATCCCAACATCAAATTCCATATTCTAGGTGTACCTCTTCAATTTTGTTATGTTATTTCATCATTTACTTGCATTTTAGGCATTTCTGCATATCACATTGTGTTTTCAAACAAGTTGCATTTCTTAGGTTTTGCATCATTAGATCATTTCATTTTCAGATCAAATCTCATTAGTACATCATAATTAGGCATAAAAAATCTCATTTACATTAATCTCAAGGGTGTAGACAATAACATTTTGGACCCCATTTCTTTCTCCTTTTAGGTGAAAAACCCTAGAAGGATCCAAAGCAGTGTGGGCAATCCAAAATCATTGTCCACATTTTGGTGAACCTGACATTTGAGTGCACTTACTTCTGATTTTAAGTGCATCCTAGGTTTCATTTACATTGCATTAGATATTGCATTGATTAAATTGCATCCCAAGGTTTTCAAAATTGCATTAGTGAAAAGCTTCAATAACTTGCATTTTTGCATTTCTTGCATTGAAAATCACAAAAATTCTGCATTTACATACTATAGTTGCATCCGTGCATTTGAAATACATAAAATTACATTCAAAATTTCTGAAAAATCTTTAAAAAATCACTAGTGGGACTAAATCGCCACATTGGGCGACTTAGTCCTCTTTTATATTTTGCATTGAATTTTCTGGGATTTTCTGCATATTTTCTATACTTCTGCTTTCTAGTATTGCATTTCTGTTTCAGTCTACAAAATTCATGTTATTTTCATTTTCTTAGTCCTAAATTGCATTGCATTTGCATCCACCCCATTTCTTGTCGTATTTGTATGAGTGTTTTGTGCCCTATTGCTAATACTTTAGTGAGAAGAAGTTCTCGACTCATGGCATCTTGCGATAACACACTCATTGTGGAACTTGAGTTGTCTTGAGCTCCTACTCCTAGTATGGAAAATGGCGCATTAAGCACATATACTACCACTAGTACACCTTTCCATTCACATACAATGCATGTTGACACATCAAATGCCCACATTCCACAAGATAAAGTCATTAACATTCATGAGGATTTAGCACACTTACAACAAAACTTATGTCTTGAAAACATTTCAACCACTGCAATTCCCACTATAAACAACATCCATCGAATGCTTTGATGAGGGATTAGATGTTATGCAACAAATTGTTGAGATATACCAAAAACATGCCTCTAACACATCTCAACCAACAAACACTATGGTTAGCCAAGGAGGATCTCACATTCCTCCTCCAACTATAGCATCCATACCCACCTATACCACTCCTCAAGTTACAACAACCATGCAAAATGTTAGTCATGTGACTCCTTCTTTCGCTATTCCAACTAGCATTCCTAGTTCTTTTTTGGCATCAAATGTTCCATCCTCCACCACCTTCACCCCTATTAGTGTCCCCTTCACTTATCCCAACACTACATACACTCCATCACCATTATCTCTTCCACCTCATCCCACTTACACTGACCCTCTCATTACACAACTCTTCCAAACTATTTCTTCCATGCAACAACAAATATCTACCATAAATCAAAACCAAGCCACACCACCCACCCACTATGTCCATAGTAGCCCATTATCATTGGAAATTTTAAGGAAACTGATGCCTCAAGGAATTGAGATGCCTAGGTTTGAGAAGTACGGAGGTAAAGGAGACCCTACTAATCATGTCAATGCTTATACTGCCTTATGCAATGACTTTGTGCCTGATGATAAATTGTTAGCTAAACTATTTCCTAGGACCTTAAAAGGCACTAACTTGGAGTGGTTTTCAAACTTACCCAATCATTCAATTCAATCATTTAATGAAATTTTTGATTCCTTTATAAGTCATTTCCAAGTCCATATGACTCCCAAAAAGACAATGGCTGATCTAATGAGATGTAAACAAAATGCGGATGAAAAAGTCACTGATTTCATTTCACGCTATCAGTCATTGTATGCTCAAGTAGATGTCAAGATTCCTAATTCACATCTCCAAAATATGTTTATGGAAAACTTGCAAACTCAACTTCAGGATAAATTGACCATGATGAAATTCCCTTCTTTTATGAATTTATGCACAACCCTTTGTGACTATCACAACTCAGTTACTAGTTGTGATGCAAAATCCACTTCTAGCCGAGTTGAGAAGTTTGAAAAAATCAACCCAAACAACTCACAAAACTTTCGAAAACCAAACAAAGGGTTTTTACAATTCAACCCCCCTCCTCAACAACCACCTCAACTTGTCAACAACCAAGTAGTAGTTGTTAAAGCCACAACACCTTATAGTTATGGAGACCCAAAATTACAGTTTACACCATTACCAAACACTCTTCATAACACCATGACCCAACTTATCCAACAACAAATGATTTCTTTACCTTCTGTTAAACCATTAGATGTAGCAAAACCTTTTCCTCCAACCTTCCAACCTAACACTTATTACCATTATCATAGACAAAACAGACATGACACAGAACAATGTAAGCATCATAAACACATAGTGCAAGACCTCATTGATTCTGGATGTTTATCTATTTCAAATGTTAATACAAAAGGAAATATGCCTGTTTCCCCATCCAATCAAAATTTGCAAATTTTTACCAATCCCATGCCTAAACATAATGTGTCATTCATCAAAGCCAAAGAAACTCAAAAAAATGATGTGATGATTGTTCATAAAGAGACTGAACATCCTGATACTATTGAAAATACACCCTCTATTAATCCTATGGATGAAATGGTAGGAGCAATAGATGTTATCCCTCGTAAGGGCCAACCTAAGAAAAGTCTTGCTATTACTTTCACTTCTAAAGATATTCCTCCAAATCTTCCCGATGGTCCTCTTTACATAGCCAAACGTATTTATGATAATCCCACTAATGGGATACTCATAGATCCCACTTATGGTGAGAATGTGATCATGGAGGAATTTTTGGTATTACATGAACTTTATCAAGATCACTATGACAAACCAAGAGCATGGATAAAAAAAAATAATGGTTTCAAATGCCCTACGATTGGATCGATTGTTCTTCCATTACAAATAGGACCTAAGATAGTGGATGTTACATTCTCGATCATTCCACAATTGAATCAATTTTGTCTACAACTAGGCTATCCATGGCTTCGCTCGATGAAAGTTGTTCCTTCAGTCATACAAAAATGTTTAAAGTTTTTGCATGACAATGAAATATCCACTATCTACCATAGTGGCTTTCACCCTTTGTATTCTAAAGGAAATTTCACCTTGGAAGCCTTTTGTCCAAATCCCATGGAGCGCATCACACCTCGCAAAGATTTCTTCTTTATTGCTTGTCAAAATTTTAAAGCAAAGAAAATTGTTGAATTGTCCCTTCGTAACCAATCCCAATCCACTTACGCTATCCCAATCCTTGATGAGACAATGCTTCAACCTGAATCTAACACATAAAACTTAGATCAACCAACACTAAACACTTCCCCTTCTTCCTAAAAACATCCACGCGATAATGAAACCGACCCCGTCATGCCTTTGCACATTAAACAAGTTTATAAAGCCATAGAGAAAGTGGTTGACCCATCTTCTTTGGTTCCTTCCATTCTTCGCCCTCAAGAAGAAAAGGAGCCTATGGTGGATCACCCCACTCTTACACCCACACAACTTCAAAATAGAATCAAAATAAACTATGGTGCTAGGGAGTGTAGGTGTCACCATTGCCTCCTTGCTCGTCAAATGCAAACTGAAAACAACAAAGAAAATCAACCTCCGCCTTTAACAAAAGTCATACCTGAATGCCCTCCTCCTCCTGACTCACCACAAGATAATACATTACAACCATCACAAAAAAATGATCAAATACAACAACCCCAACTCTTAATACACCCTTCCTTGGAAATTACCATCTGTCCCCCCATCGTGATTAATCTAGATGATGATGATGATGATGAGGAAATCGCTAAAATAGATGAAGAGGTACATAATGAACTGAATTATTTATTTTCCTCTTCCATGATCTTAAATGATAAATCTCTCACACCAAGTGAAGAACCTGGTACTTCCCCTATTTTGGCACTTGTAATTCTTCCTTTGGATATTCAACTACCCTCACAATACACTGAACATGATTGGGAGGTGGATGACCTGTTAGATGGTTGACTTGCATTCGCCTTACTAGCCTTTTGCATTTTTATTTTATTTTATTTTTATTCTTTTCTGTGTGTGTATCGTGTTCCCACATGATGTGATGTTTGGTGTTCTCCTTCTCCTTGTGCACCTCCTCTATTTGTGCCTTCATTCTTTTGTATGTCATAAATCACTTTTGTCTTTTCATTTTTGTTTTGTGTTTTCCTTTTGGGGATGACACAAAACGTAGAGACGCCCTATGTTTCTTCCATGCTGACCCAATCGGTGCCTCTTCTTTCTTATTTTGTCTTTTCTTGTGCTTTCCTTTTTGGGGATGACGCAAGACATTGAGACCAAAATGTCTCTTTCATGTTGACCTAAAAGATTTTCCTTTTCTTTCACCTTTTAATTTTCTTTCTGCTTGTGTTTTCCTTTTGGGGATGACACACAACATTGAGACCACAATGTCTCTTCGATGTTGACCCAAAACCACCTTTTTTTCTTTTGTTTTCTCTCTCTTTGTTTCATTCTTCCAGTTCTATGTATTCAGGGAATGATGACAGTTCTAAGCTCTTTAAAAAAACCATTGCAACAATGAACATACTGACCCCAAATCCATAGATCCCTTATGTGTTTGGTTTGTTCCTTTTTGGGGGAAACCACTCTTTCTTTTGGTCCTTTTTCCTTCATATGAAGCAACCTTACTTGGAAACATATGACTTGGCATAGGGGATTTTCAAGTTTGATCTCATGTCTTGTTTTCTTTTCAACATTTTTCATTTGCTACTTTAAAGTAATTACTCATAGAACAGTGTGTAGCAATTCCTTTAAAGTGGGGGCATACATTGGCATTATCATTTTTCTTTTTTCTTTTTCTTGGTTCTTAGTCTAGCCTTGTTACTTTATATGATGTGCTTGTCACTTTGTGGATGACATTGGGTGTGATTTCCTTCATAAGTGTGATCTATCTTAGAATATTACATTCCTCTTAGTGGCTTGATGTGAGACACTGCATCCCCTAAGTTGTGAATATTCTATTCTTTAATCGGTCCTCTCTTGGAGACATTAGACACAATGTTCCATAAGTGATAGACCTTGTATGAACCAAAAAAGACTCATTTGAACATTTATTTTGCATTTTAAAATTTTCATTACATGGCCACCTTACATAACACAACTTGTATGCCTATGGTACCTTTACATTTGTTCATGAGTTCTAAGCATACAAAGCTTTGCTTGTCTCATGGAGCATGAATCAAAATTATCTTGTGGCACCTTATTAAAGTTATTAGGAGGGATAAATTTGATATGGTTGAGTGGGAAAGCCCATTCCATGGCACGAATTTTCCCCATAGCCACTTGCTTGTGTGAGTGCATACCAATTGAGTGCATGTTTCTCACCTTTTAGACTTTCCCACCCTATAGACAACTAGAAGTTTCATGGCCCCAAAGTGAGTATACTTGGGATTTCTCACCCTATGGACAACCAAAAGTTACGTGGCTCTAGAGTGAGTATACTTGGGCTTTTTCACCCTATGGACAACCGAAATTTTTGTGGCCCTAGAGTGAGTACAAATTTCTTTTTCCAAACAATCAGCCTAGATCTAATCCACAACGAGCTAGACAAATGATCGAAGCTTCATTCCTTTTCATCACTTTCATGTGTGTTACTTTGCACTTATGATTGGTTTTCAATGGGATCATGATCCTAGGGCTTGATCATACCTCCTGATTATCATTGTCTCATCTTACCAAGCGTTAGTGCATTTGGAACCTTCTTGGTTGTATGATTGACTACTTTAGTGCGAGTTTGAAGCAAGTTCATCCTCTCACTAAAGTGGGTGCTAACTGTGGACATGGAAAAAGTAACCCTTCTACTTTTTCATGTTCAGGCCCTCCTAGTGGACTTTGGCTTTATTTTGCCTAGATTTAATGTTGTAATGTGGCAAACACGTTCACAATAGGTCTTGGACCCTTGTGAATCATTAAGACTTCTAGGATGTCTTGTAAAGGTGTTGTGAAGTGTTGTAACTCACTTTCATGCTTTTCTAGATATTTCATCACTAATTCAACCCTTTCTCATGTTCAAATGACCCTTTAATACACTTTTTAGCTATTTTTAAGTGTGTTTTTGAGGATATTCCCGTTGGAAAACATTTAATTCCATTTAATTCCTAACACCCACTTAATTTTCTTAAATGGGACTAAGTCGCCAATAGGGGCAACTTAGACTTTTTTGGCACAAAACTCAAAATAATTTTAAATTTCTAGTGGGATTTTTTCCTCTAACCCTTGAGGTCAACTCGTGATGTGTTATTTTTAGGAAATTTTATAAATAAGGGTTTTTCTCCTCATTTTACATCTCCTCCTATCTTCTACAATCTACTAATCTCTTGCACTCATTAAGCATTCAATCTTGCAAGCATTCAAGCAATCAAGCATAATCAATTCATCCATTGGAGCGCTTCATTGCATATCTTCAGATTTCTACATGAAGGGTTTGGTAATTTTGACATTGTATGTTGTTTATTTGCCATTCTCCTTCTATTTCATTTCATTTCATAGCCTAGTTTGATTACCAAAGTGGGGTTTTACCAAGGAAAACACCTATACTCTAACCCTCAACCATTTTTCCCTCTTTGCATGTGTTTTTGCAAAATTTGTAGGAAGATTTTTCAAAGGAATTAGTGTTGAAAAGTGGTCAAGAATTATTCAAATTCAATCAAATTATCATAACCATAAATCAATCTTGGAGACACTTTTTACCCCGTTTTCTGCAAAATTAAGTGCGAACACCTGTCAGAAAAGCAAGTGCAGACCAGAGGCTACAATATTTTGTCCTAAAATTCCCAAAATCTATAGGTGGGCTAAGTCACCACTATTGGAAGATTAGTCCCACTTTCATGCCTGCAAAGTGGTTTTTGGATTTTTGGATACCCATTTGGTAGATTCCTGTTCTAGCAAGTTTTCCTGAAACTAGGACTAAGTCACCTAGCATGGCATAAGTGTCCCAGTCAACATTTTCAATCAATTTTTCAGGATTCCAGAATCTCCCAACATCAGATTCCATATTCTAGATGCACCTCTCCAATTCCGTTATGTTATTTCATCATTTACTTGCATTTTAGGCATTTATGCATATCACATTATGTTTTCAAACAAGTTGCATTTCTTAGGTTTTGCACCATTAGATCATTTCATTTTCAGATTAGAGAATTAGAACATTATAATTACGCATAAAACATCTCATTTACTTTAATCTTGAGTGCAGAAAATAGCATTTTGGACCCCATTTCTTTCTCCTTTTAGGTCAAAAACCCTAGAAGGATCCAAAGTAGTGTGGGCAATCCAAAATCATTGTCCACAAAAGGGTATTGGGTAGGGGGTAAGTTGTCTATTTCTATCACCAAAGGAATATGGATTTGTCATCTTTATAGCAACCACTTGGGTATCAACATGTTGAATTGGTTGAGGGGGATTAAGTTGTAAAAATCCCTTATTTGGTTTCTTGAAAGGTTGGTAGTTGGGTTGAGGCATGGATTTAGATTTTTTAGGCCTGTTAGAGGGAATTTTCACTTCACTACTACTAACCAAATTTTGGTAATCACAAAGGGTGGTACAGAACTGTGTAAATGATAGAAATTTTAACATCTCAAGTTTAGCATAGATTTTGTTTTACAAATTGGAAATAAAAATTCCTTAAAGGTTGACATTAGGAATCTTAATGTTTATTTGTGAGTAAAGAATTTGATATATCACACTATGAAATCAGTGACCTTTTCCTCCTTTTTCTTGTACATGTCAATAAATTAGCTAGGGTCATCTTGGGGCCCATGTGAATTTGGAAATGGTTGTAGAAAGCATCAATAGGTTCATTGAATGAGAGTATTGAGTTATTCAGTAAAGAGAAAAACCACTCTAAAGCAACATATTTCAAGGATCTAGGGAAGAGCTTATCCAAGAGTTTATCCTCAAGTTACATGAAGTCACTACATAAGGCTGTGCATACAAAAACATGGCTAACAAGATCTCCTTTCCCACCATATTTTTCAAATCTAGGAACCTCTATACCTTGTGGCATTTGTATTCTCAATATCTCCAAGAATAATGGGTTGATTTTAATATACTGTGAATGTTGGCCATTGTTGTTTTGGTTTAGTGTGGTTATTTATTGTTGGAGGGATGAGACATTTTGAAAAAGTGTATTTAAGGAATAGATCATTGTTGGTGTTGTGAGATGGAGGTGAATAAGGTGGGGTTGTGTATGTATGCAGAGGGCAAGTGGATTGTAAGTTTGTGAGGGGAGATGGATGAGGAGATATGAGATTTGAATGCACAAAGCTAAGGGGATTCCTAGTGGAAATACCTAAGGAAGTATTGTCATTGCTAGTAGGATGTATGTTTGTAGTAACATGAGTATTTGTATATGTATGAATAGAGGTAGGGGTTGTGGAAGGAGGAATTGGATTTCCACCTTGAATTTGAGTATACCCCAAAGCTTGAGCATAACTAGTCATTGTAGGGACATGTTTATCAATAATATGAACTAGAATTGGCATGATCTCTATTCCATGTTCATTTTCAAGCAAGCATTTTCCTCATGTCATCTAAAGCAAGAATTTCACTACCAACAATGTTTTCAGAAGTCACAAAGTTTTGCAATTTCTCTAATTATTCATCTATCTATCATATTTTCTCTTATGGGGAATTAGCAACCACTGTTTCAACTTCATTCACATTCGTTGTAGGGAGAGATGTCATGGGAAATGAAGTATGACAACTATGATCCATAGTGGGTTGACTAGTATGAATAGTATGAGTGAAAGAGTTAGAAAACCCAAGATTCACGGCGAATGATGTATCATAGGATGACATGAGTCTTGAACTACATCACATGACAATATTGCTAATAGGACACCAAGTTGTGAAGCTCATACAAGTTTCACAAACCTAATGTACACCCAAAATGGATAATAGGTAAAATGCAATCAAATAGCCTAGAATGTAAAGTGCAATGTAAATATGTAAAATCAATTTTCAAATTCTAAACAAGATAATTTTTTTATTATACTATGTAAAATCTTGAAAATGATGGACCTTTTAAATGCAATTTTTAATTCACACAATGCACTAAATTTATCAAACTAGGCTTAATATGAATAATTTGAGATAACAAAAATTCTGCAAACTAAAACAACAAACGAAAAGCAGCAAAACAAAATGTAGAAGAAGAGATTTTTATGCTAAAATATGCAGGAAAAAGCCCTAATTAGGGACTCATTTTCCCTTGGGTGAATGGTTCCTAGTTTAGGGTTTTGAAAAATGATTTTACAAATTTTTGAGTTGAATTTTATGGTTTTCAAATTTTGGTTTTAAAAAGGTGGTTACAGTTCCATTTTTTTTGTAAAATTAGGTCTAAATGCAAATGCAAAATAATGCTAAATGAAAAACTAGGAGACCTAATTTCAAGTGCAATTGTGATTCAATTTTTTATTTTATGTTTTTGATCATGCAATGTTATGTAAATGCTTTGCAAGATGACTGAAATTTTTGAATTTTTAGATTTTAAAGAATAAAAAAATGCAAACCTAAAACCCTAAATGAGATTCAATTCAATGCAATGCAATGCAAATGAATGCAAATCATAGATATAGGATTGAAATGGACTTCAAAATAATAAATATACAATGCTCAAAGGTCAGGTTTGCGAAAATGAAACAACAAAAAATAGGTTTAATGGTTGGTTTTAAAATGTGGATTGATAACAAGGGGGTTATGATGGACCTATTTTAATTATTTCATTAGGAAATGAGATCCCCACAATGAAATGACTAACAAGCCTTAGGTGAATCAACTCAATGTGAGAATCTATAGATTTCCTTTTTGTGTCGAGGACGAGGGTCAAGGTCAAATAATACATTGGGGAGAAAAACTAAAAAATAAAAAATCAACACCAAAATGCAATCTAATACTTGAAACAACAATTTTAAACTCAATATTAAAAAAACTAGAAATCAAATTGCAGATTTGAGAGGAGTATAAAGGTGTTTACCTGTCACTAAAAGTGAGTTTCTGAAGGAAAATTGGGACTCATTCATGCATGGATGAATGGGTCCACTATCAAGGTTTCTCTACAACTTTCAAGAGCCTTTGACATAGATTTAAAGCTTCTGATTTGTCTAGGTGGTAGTGTCAGAATGTCATAAATAACTTTTGTAGATGAACTTCCATGAGATGACAACAATTTTGACAACTTTGTTAACTTCTCTAGATTTTATCTTCAAGACATCTTCAAAGCTTCTTCCACCTAAATATGCAATCACAAAATAAGAGATAAAAATGTTTGTTTTTGGTGAATGGGGGTTTTCCTTGGTGAAACCCCATTTTGGTAATTGTTGATGGGTATTTTATGCACTTCTAAACACAGGTAATGCATAGGTGCATCCCCTCTCTTGAAAGACAATCTTCCACAATCAGATTGCATAACACTATCCCAAGGTCTCTAATGTCAAGTCTTGATAATACTTGGAATACCTCAGTTGATTCATGCAATTTTCTAGCATCACAAGGAAAACTTACAAATGAGTTACAAAGTGTGGGAATTTTGGTTTGTAAATGGAGTTCTTAAAGTGTGAAATTGATGTGCAATTGCTACAGGTTCAAAATAGTAGTCTAAAACTCCTATTCCATCATTAGATTTGGATTTACAATGTGCAATGATCCTTGTTCAAAGTCACTATTTAAAAAAAAGAAAAGTAAAAAGGGTAGGGAAGAGAAGAAGTTTCTAGACCTGAAGCTATGAATGAACATTGATCATGGAGGCTACTACAGTAGAAAAACTTCCCAAACTGAGTTTTACTTGGCCAAGAGGAACCTACAGTTACACAAAACCAATGCAATCTTCTAAGGACTACAGATTTTCAGATTGCACACACACATCATGAACATGCAATTGAACTAAGTTGCAAAAATGAAGTAAGGAAGCTCAAAATAGATTTACAAAGTGATTCATCATCAGCAAACCACAAAAAGCATGAGTTGGAAATTCAGCAAATACTGTAACAACAAACACCATTATCATTTCCACTCAAGAAACTAACAACTAAAGCTAATATGGAAGTAGAATCATGCATGCATAATGAAAAAACTCAAGAGAAACACCCATAAATCATGCAATGTAGCTCTCTATTGCTGCAAAATTCCTTTACACCAACTCTCCAACCATTTACAAATGAGGGGAAGACATCTATTTATAGTTTTCCAAATCTGAAATGAATGGCTAGGATCAATTTACAATAAATGGCTCAGATTTGATTACATTAGGGTTCCACCTACCCCCCATTGTCTAGCAATTCAAAATACATCCTTATCCTTTCCCAATTTTATCCTGTAGTACCCTAGTGTTGTAGCAATTTTGTCCCCTTGTTGATTTCCCTTGTACTGTAGCAGAAATTGCTTGAAGGTTGCCTTCCGCTTGATAGATTTGCAACATTCCTCGTTAGATAAACCAGGCCCTATTTACAGACTTGCACCATTGTGGGATGGAATAACTATCTCCTGATTTGACAAGGTAGCCCTTGACGGATCATGATCATTTGATAAGAGACAAAACAACTCCCCTTTCATTTCTGCTTTTGGTAAACAGTCATCCATGTTTTCGACACCGACATCCTTTGGCATGCTGTTGTTGGTTTGCAACCTTCTAATTTCCTTATATTGATTTTATTTTGATAAGAAGCCATTGGTCTATTGGTCCTCTCTTGATAAGCTATCCCTTGCTTATGCAACATCACCTTGGAAATGCTTAGCACTCAACATCTAAATTAATCAAAACCCTCCCTTTATCCAGGTTCCACAAGCATTCTTGGACTAGCATCCCCCTGAGTAGCGCAACACATCAGTAATCCACTTTGATGGTTTCATTTTGTGATCATAGCCCTGTACAAAATGGTAGATTGAATTAAGATCATGCAAATAATGAAAGAATGCTTATTTAAATGGTTGCTCGGTTACAATTAAATGGCCTTATTACTGCACATCCTTTTAAGCAACCAACAATAAGCAATAATAATCATTCCTAATTAATTTCACTTAGTTCCCATAATTCATCACACACATATTAATGGAACGACGTGATTTCCTTCAGGTTTCAAATTTTGTTTTGATGGAACAATGGTCCTCCTTTTGTTGTCTGCCGTCACTTCCGCAGTGGTACCTTCCTTTAGGCACGAGTTCCCAAATGGGTGTCCTTACATACCTACAAGCAATTCCCACAACAAATTTCATCCCCTAGTGCATACTCGTAAGCAATACAGATCTTAAAAGGGGCTATTGAAATCTCTCTAAGGTATATTTTGTATTCTAAGTCATGGAACATTAAAAGTATAAGCTCATCATACACCCCGTTCTTGGTCTAGTGATTTGTCTCTATTAAATTATATCAAATTTTACCTTTTGCCAACTCGGGCGAATCCATACGATAAGTGACTGCTATTTTACCTGTCCCGATCTCGAACTCAATCAAATGAAAGAATTGGGGTAGGAAAATGACACTCTAATTTAGCCATTTTGCTCACTTTACAATCATTCATAAAATATTATCAACCATCGCCCTTTATCCACCTTAATAGGTTGTTCCCCCCTTTTGTTGAATACAAAATTTGCTTTGGAGGACCCATATTTATTACCAAACACATACAACCAATGGAGAGCTACATACTATGATAGGACGAATGTCATGGGTGATGGCCCAGAGAAAGCCATTTATATGACCATACCGTTAGCGAGCTCCGCATAGGAGAAGTTCGCTGTAGTTGATCGGTGAGGAAATGACATCATTTTGAAAGGAAGCATTGGGAATAGCAGAACCATAAAGAATAATTTCATCCAAAGGTCCATGGGTGGGAGAATACGAGGTACCTAAGTGAGATATCTGTGAATAATGATGCCCAGGTAAATAGCTTTTGCACAAGTAGAACCCGTGCTAATGACTTCTGTCCCAACCTGCGGGTGAAGGGGTGCAGAGGGTCAGGGTGTGAATACTGCCATGATGATGGAAAATAATGAATAGCCATCCACACAAGATACCCTACAAATTCATCGTCCTCCTTGTTCATTGCTTGGTTTCATCCCTCTTCCTTTTCTAGTCATAAACTATCTCACTTGATCTTCATAGTCACCCATTGAATTCGTCATGATGGATGGCCACGTTTGGTGTTTATGTGCGTCTAAGGAAGAAGCTCCAACCATTAAAATCATGCTTCTTCTTGTGATGTAATACCACTCTGCACAACTATTGATTGATCCATGAAAATATCCATCTTCTAAGAAAAACAAGCTTTACGTGAAATGGTGGTGATTAATAACCACCCATATACCCGAGAACCAATAAAAGGGACCGAAGAAGCTGGATCTACTGACTTAAAGCCCATGCGCTAATCCCCCTGAGTCTATCATTATAAATTTTTCCCCCAAGATGAGATCCTCTGCTAAAGAGAAATGCAAGCGGGCCAAGCGGGCGAAGGTGGTTGCCACATCCAACAAACAAGGAACGACGACGTTTTGTGATACAAAACCCACAAAGACAACTTCCATCCGATGGAATGCAGAGCTAAGTGTGTGGGTGGAATCCCACAAAGGGCCGCGGTGAGCACACCTTTTGAAGATGATGAAACATAAGTGTCGTCTCGCCTAAAGATACCCGCTTTCAATTTTGGTGTGATGTAACCTCATAGTGGGGGCCCGAGGATCCCTCCACCGCCACCATCTTCCATGTATTCAAAATTCCTATGCAATGCAACAACTCAGTGGTTCAGACCTTTAATAGGTCATCATTCAAAATATTCATATTTCCCAGGAATCCACGCTCCAGTAAGGTGACATCGTCCTTGCAATATTTCACCACGACAATCAAGTAGTCATAGGGGTGGTCCCAAGGAACACCCATTTGACACCCACGTGACATTCTCAATTCTTTGTAAACCTGATGGATGGCCCAGTACTTTAGATAATCATGAATTCAATACTAACATCCTGAGCTATTTCCTCGACAAAACACCTCTTTATTCATACGAATTCTTCAATTATTGATCCCTTGGGTGTTCGTAAGAGTAAAAAAGGGGTGGGGGAAGCCGATTCACTTGTTATTTATTAAGCATCTCAACATTCTTAATAGTTTGTGGTATTTTTGTTGCATTAATACATCATCATCAAAGACTCATTCCCTTGCGAGGGAAGATAATTTGCTTGTTGAGAAATCTTAGAATAATTAGACTTTTCTCATAAATGGTCTATCATGGGAATCCTATGTTGAGTAGGGTGATATTTCAAACATAATAATCTCAATCTTCTTTATGTTTCAAAATCTTGCAACGCGAATGAGGGGATCAACAAAGCCCCAAGATGTGCAGGAGCTAGTGATGGAAATACTCCCAAGATAGACATCCATTGAGGCTATGAACTCTGTGGAAGAGAACTCCATTGGCCATAATGAGATCATCGTCAAGAGATGGCTTCGACAGAGTGGAACTCTGCAGTTGAGCCTCTGCCAGCTAAGGAATGAATGGTTGCTAAAAAAACACTATGTGAAGGGATGGATGCGGGAAGATGGCATAAGAATGCCATTAGATAAAATTGTTTAGAGCATGAAGCCCTGCACTTGGGGTCCTGCACACATGGCATCACTTATCATTTTATCAAATACAGTTCCTCCTATGCTCCTTTTAGAATCTCATTCGAGAACCACGTTTTAGATAGACGATCCCTCTATGGTACGAATGGTTTATTAGAAGAGCCCACCTACACTGCCATTTAATCACAAGCCATTACCACTCTTCTAATATCATCCTTAGTACACCCTCGAGCTTGGATGTATTTAATTTGTTGAGGAAGACACGAGCAATGGCGCAATTGTATCCTTAACCCTGAAAAGTGTCACATAGGCTCCAATGATATACTCAATTTGATTATTGTATATTGTGCTGGATTATAACAACGGTGGTTATTTTTAGCCGCACCACCCTCTAATCTAGTGAATCTGCACAACGTCATGGGAGGACTTCACATCTATGAGTATTCCCATTTCCACAAGGGTAATGAATCTAAAGGAATCTCGTCCAAGTCCATTGGTCAAAAAATAACATTAGGCATCCTTTTCTTACTAACCGTCATCGAGTGTATACCTATCAATATTTCAATTATTTACTCATGTCGGGAGAGGGGGCAGTATTACTGTGTGGGGAGATTGGTGCAGATGGTCATCATGAAAAATCTGTTATGACCACAGTGGAAGTGAATAGCCTACATAGGCCCAAGATCCATATGCATGGTCATCATTGGGTTAAGAGATGCGGGGGGGGCTTCAATGAGCAAGCCGTTAAAGAATGATGAATGATAGAGGGAGACCCACACATCAGGTCTCGCAAGGGTAAATGCCATTTCGGGTAGCAATGATAAGGAAACCTCTCATGGATCGCCACAACTGAGGAGATGACAATACGACGAAGGAGGAACTCATAGGAGAAGTGTTTGCCAATAGTGGGGAGGTCATGTTATATGTTGGCTACAACAATTATTCCAAATGTATTTCATTGTTTGTGAATATAGTCATATTTCCCAAACCCTTAAATCAACCTTCAATGCTTAAGTCGTCCCACGCAGGTAAAAGAATGAACCAAAACGATGTTAAAGAGCCCCGATTTCGCCTTGTCATACAAGCAATCAATCTTTGTGAATTCCTTCCCGATTGTTCGAAACTACTCACCCATGTACCTCACCCACATATTATTACACAACTTTTTAGAATCAACGCGTAGTTATGGCAATTAGAATTTTCTCAGTCCCGTATGAGAACTTGATGTCATGGCCATTTGGGAATCATCATTCCTCACAAAATATCATTCTCTTTGAAGCATTTCCCATGGAAGAGAATACGAGAATAATAAAACTAGTTGTTTGGGAGAATAATATTACATTTCCGTGTGAGGGGACGCTGCTGCAAAGATGACCATAGGTAGGCGAAAGCCCATATAGTGGGTCCCACAAGGGTAATTTCTGTTAGGGGTTGTGGGTCGAGGAATGTAGGGAAATGTTGAAGGTAGGCTATTTCAAGATGATGAATGCTAGGTGGAAGTCTGAAGAGCGTACCCCACATTCAAAACATCCATTAGCATCTACTTTGAACGTTATCTTTGCAAAATGTAGAGTCTTAATGCGTGACACCATTTTCAATAATCACCCTTTGGCTTATAATTTCTTGCTTGCAATTATTACATGGTTATCCTAGGTTACATTGAGGTGGACGAACATTTATAGCGGCATCTTCAAAATGACGGCCATGAGTATTGTAGACTTTGTAGAGGGAAATGTCTGTGGATTCATGAACGTGGGGCACAACCATAGAGTGGTTGTTTCATAACAACCACCAACCATGGCGAGCCCATAATTGAGACCCACATAGATGAATGTGGTCGAGGTGGGAGGGCACATGAATGTGGGTGGCAGTGGCAGGCTGACCATAGTTAATGGCGAAGTAGGAATGCAGCCCCGCCTAGGACAACTCGTAGTTGCAGGTCTAAGGGGGATGAAGGACGCAGTGGCAAAAATGGGTGCAGGAGTTTTCCCATCTAGCAGATGCAAGGACTCGAACATAGGCAAAAAGCAGAATGTGAAGGTGAACAACAAAGGGAAACCCATGAATGCAAGTCCGCAAGGGTCAACAGATTTGGAAGCAAAGACCAAGGGGAAACTTGCAATGCTAAGCCCGCAGGGGTAAATGACTTGGTGAAGGGTGATCTTGGCCAATATGAAATAGATCATTTTAGGGATCATGACCAACTTAGGCCCATAAACATGGGTACACAACACAAGATGAGAGCAAAGAAACTTGTCAGGAACGAAAAGAGGGGGCCCCTCCCTTCGATGAGGCATGTGTGGAAAATATGCACAACAAATGGTGACTCATTGGGGAAATGTACCAGAGCATTTCCATGAAAAATTGGAATCACGAACCCAGAATCTCTAGTTCTAATCTTCACGCTAGGGCAAACAAACTGGACACTTGACCAAAGGATCAAAACCACTAGTCAACCCAACCTTCAGTATGCTAAAAAATATGAGTGTGTACATATGCATTAATTCCCAATCCTTCGGTTGCTATAGGAACCTGAGCTCCGTCTAGTTAAGCTACATAGTTTATTCTAACTCCAAAAACATCTGAGATATTTCCTCGCTAACAGTCAGGTGTCCATAGCCCTGACGAGGTTGTTGCTGTGATTCTCTTGAATATTGCTCTACTACCATTTGGTCTTCCATAGCCCCGATAAAGTTTCTCATATTCCTTGAAAGGTTGAATTTATTTCATTTGATTTTTATATTTTTCCTTCTTTCTTTTTTTTCTTTTTATTTTCTTTTTAATTCCTTTTATTTCAACCTGCAATCAGTGAAACTCGCACGCAGGGTTGAGAATCACAGTGGCACTGAAGCGTAATTTTAGATTTTTCACTTAACTAGACTTCACAAAGGACCTACGATGACCATCAAATTATTAAAGTGTGTGAGAGATATAAGATTTCAGAATACATTAGGAATGAGACCAACCAACAACTTATCCTCCTTGAATCAAACATCTAGGTTTCTTGACGCCAGTAGAGGATCCTCACCTTCTACTCTAAAAACTTGATTAAAGTTTGATGAAGAAATACATAGAACGACCCCTAGACATAAGGATGATTTTTTTGTGCACAAATGCGCCCAAGTAAAGGCAAAGGGACCCCAGGAAAAGAAGTAGCAAAATCAAAAGCAAGGTGAACAGAAAATGTACAACCCACACTAACCAAAGCAGGAAAATGAAAGTAAACGAAAGGGAAACTAAACTAAAATATAATATCCTACAAAAACCCAACCATTCTACCAAAAGAAATAAAGTGGGAGTATGTACACGAAGCCTACACTATTCAAAATGAACTATATACAAAGATATTTACAAAGAACTATGTTCAGGAATGACAAACTGCCATTCATGCCCATTGGGTTTTGTAAGGCATGCAAAATCAAATGGGAAGTAGTTATAGTTCTAAGCCATGCAAATTCATCTTTATATTAAGAAAAGGAAGTTTACTATCGCAACATTCAAATTTAATTGCATAGTAATCTATAAACACATTCATCTCCCCTCATTCCCATAATCAAAATGGTAAATACAACTATGACAATTAATAGGAGCAAGGAAGGATAGAACCTAGATGCCGTTGTGCAAATGTGGCAATGTTTGACAGTCGAGAGCGAGCACTGCATCATCGATAGGTGCATTGGTAGCCTCAGGTGGGCGCGGTGGAGAGTACAATGTTTCTAATCTCAGGCATAGATAGGGCTAGGAGAATGGGACAACAAACATTTCTTCTAGTCTTTGTGTGGAATCCATAGCTCTTGTTGGTAGTTCTTCAAAAAGAAATACTTCTCCACATTGATCATCTCTAAACCTGGGATCCACTTGGTTGTTGTCATCAAATGGCAGTATGTTGTCCCATTTCCTTTCCTAGATTTTGACCTTATTTTGTGATGTTTGATGTCATGGGATGATGACGTGCACTAATTTGTCTCAATGTAGCCTTCTAAATGTGAAGGAGGATCAACAATGATCAATGCGGCATGGCTCCTAGTTGCCTCTTGGAATTGGCTAGGTATGTCATACTTGTTGGCAGTCATCAAAACACCCCCACCTTTATCTTCTTCTCTTTTTAGCCCATGAATTTCATCATGACGTTCACTTGTATCCTCTTGTTCATTGTTGCCATAGATGGAGAAGGAACCCCTCCCCCAATCCTGAAACTACAGTGCATTGCCATTCAGAGGTTTAGGTAGTATGTCTTCATCACTACCAACCTCTGAGATGCATTCCTTTTTGGCATGGGATTACCTCCACAGTACAACTCTCCTAATGGAAAGAAGTCATCTATTGAAGGTACCTCGTGAAGGGGACAAAAATCTACTATGCAATTTCACTCCAAGGACTCACCATAAATCTTATCGTCCATGGTGCACAAATGCTCTTGAAGAAGAAGAAATTCTTGATGACTGGTGAGCAACATTCCCATGTGTTCTGCCCCATCATTTAGAGGCTTAAAGCTGGATTGTTCTTCTATTGCTGTCCCAACATTCTCACGAGGGTTGCTTTCAACTAAGTTGTCACTTGGCTTTGGCTCTTGATCCTCTAGCTCAATCCCTAAAGTGGCTATAGGGGGCGATGCATTTGGCTACTCCAGTTGTTATGTAACTTGCTCAATGGCCTCTTGGCATAGTCTGCATGTGAACTCTGAGTGTGATGAATCATGAAGTCTACACAAATTCAAAAGAAAAAACTCCTCCATATCCACTCGGTATCAAAGCTCAGACCAATCCTTCATTAATTTGGAGATGAGCTGGTTGTATCTTCCCACCATTGGGTCTTCACCATCACTTGGGAAGGAAGTTGGATAGTGGACAACCGCAGTAGATGATTGTTCCTACTTACCCCAAATCTTCATTTTGAGATGCTTGGATGTTGTCATTCATGAAGGAGAGGTCCTCTAGTCTAATTTCACTTATGCCTTCATCATCATTTTCTAATGTCCCAAGGCTGTCATTGATAGGGTAGGGTTGGATGGAACACTCACTGTTCCATGCTCTGGGTTTCACCTTGGAAAACCCCTTTGGTGTCACTCTCCACCACTCAACCTATAGGCCCTAATGCTTGTTAGGCACCCCTAGTTCTCCTAGACAACCCTACTATCATCTCCATTTCTCTAACCAAGCCAATCTTGGTGCTCGCTCGCCCATTCTCTCCTTAGCCCTTAATCTTCCTAAAGGCTAGCTAAATCTCCAACCTTCACTAATTTGATGCAGGGTTGAGTGATGACTTCCATGGCTTCCAAAACCATCTCTCTAGGCTTCTTGATCATCCACCAGTCACCAATTCTCCATCGCTCACTCAAAACCCTATTCTAGGGTTTAAAAGGGCTACTAGCCCTTGAGCCCCGATTAGGCCTCCTAACCCGAGAAAATAGGCTTAAAATCCAAACTTCCTAAAGAGCATCACAATCTTCCAAAAGGGACCCTGGTTCATTTTCCTACCTCTCCAATATTTTTGAGGTTATAGGCCTTCACTGGCCGTACACAGGCGTAACCCTCTTTTTGTAGAAATTAGGGCTTTTTAGGCCATTTCCTGACCACACAGTGATCTGTCTACTTCTTTCAACCACCAAATGGACTAGTGGAGCATCTTCCTTCCTACCAAACCTTTGTAAGGTCTCCTGCATTCACCACACACCTTGGGTTGCCAGGGAATTGACACCCCTGCAACATTAGTGCTTCTTTTTCTCTGTCTTTCCTAACTGGGCATAGCCAAGCTCTCCTAGGAAGAGACCTTTCTCATGATACCTTGTCTCCTACAAACTCCTAAACCTAATCTATATATAGACATGGGGCCTAGCCACATTTTCCACAAGCCCATACTCAAAGTACGGTGGAAATGTAAACTAAAACCCCATTTTTTTTACAGTTTACCAGTCAAAACAACAATTGAAAAAAGAACAAAGTATTTACAAGAAAACTTGGAAACGAGTAACTTTCTATCTACTGCCCTAGAAAATGATTCAAAGACAATTTCACCACATTCTAAATTGTACAAAATTCCTTGATCAATCCATTAATCTGCTAAATCAGAAGCAAGAACAAAACAGGGAAATGCACAACAAAATATCACTATTTTCTCAATTTTCAAACTAATTACAGCTCCAATGTTTTCCCAAACTCAATTCTAGTTCAAGGCCCACCTTTTAAAGGTTCATAAGTGGTTACATCTCCCCTTGGTCAGACATAACCACCTCATTAGGCCAAAATTGCACAAATGCAACATTTTGGCGTTTATTTCCAAATCCTAGTGATTCCTAGTGGAAACAAATTGTGCAACTCATTCATTCCACCATAAGCTACTGATCAACCTTCATCCTAAATTTTTTTAACATCTCTAACTCAAAACTAAATGGTCAACATGAGCTTAATGAAAAAAAAACAAAATTTATCCTTCTAGATTTCCTATTCACCTAATGAAACTGCCTGTTGTTCCTTAGGTGCTCCTGCACCATTCTCCCCCTCTCTGCCCAAACACTAAGGGATGGAAGGAGAGAGCAATGACAGGTCAATGCCAAACTTATTGAACTGATCTTCTTGTACCCATGTGGCTTCTAATTTTGGCTTGTTCTTCCACTTGATAAGGTGCTCCATGTACACCTTATGTCTTGTAGCCTTCTTCACTCTTGACTCCAAGATCTTCTCTGCCTGAGGCTTGTCTTGACTAGGTAAGGATACATTGCTGATGTCCTTGAAGATATCCTTACTATTCTAATCCACATCACTGACTGATCCCTTGTACTTGATCAAGTTAGCTATATTGAAAACTAGTGAGATTCCTAGATCAGTAGGTAACTCCACCTTGTATGCATTCTTGCCATACTTGGCCAATACCTTGCGTGGAACCACTCTCTTCATTTGAAACTTGGTTGACATTCCCTTCTGCAACCTTGACTTGTTAAGGTGGACCATGACACAGTCTCCTACTACAAATTGCACATCCTTCCTTGTCAAATCTACCTTCTCCTTCAACTTTTGTGTAGCCTCGGTGACTATCTTCTTCACCTGCTCCTGAATCTCTTTCACAGTCTGATTGAAATCCTCTACATGTCCACTTCTTTGTTCCATAGCTCCAAGATATTTGAGCTCACATATGCCTCTTGGGTGCATCCCATACACAACTTCAAAAGGACTCTTCCTTGTGGTCCGGTTCACACTATCATTGTAAGCATACTTAGCTTGTGAGATAACCATATCCCATGTCTGTCCATATTCCTTAGTTAGGAACCTTAGAAGGTTACCTAGCACCTTGTTAACCACCTCTGTTTGACCATTAGTCTGAGGATGGTAAGCTAATCCAAATGACAGGTTGGTACCCAATTTGCTCCATAGAGTCTTCCAAAAATGACTCATGAACTTCAAATCCCTGTCTGAAACAATACTTAAAGGTAGTCCATGGATCCTTACAACTTTGTTGAAGAAGAGATGAGCTGTGTAGCTTGCATCATGAGTAGTTTTGCAGGGAATAAAATGACTCATTTTACTAAATCTGTCCACTACTACATAAACACTTTCAAAACCAGTCTTGGTCTTAGGAAGGCCTACCATAAAATCCATGCTCACACACTCCCATGGTCTGTTAGGAATGGGTAGGGGTTGATATAGACCAGCATTACTAGCTCCTCCCTTAGCTTTCATACACACAACACATTGTTCCACATACTTTCTAACATCTCTTGCCAACTTAGGCCAGTAATAAAATCTTTGCACTAGTTCTAAAGTCTTGTTGATGCCAAAATGTCCACTAAGACTGCCATTATGTTTTCCTGAATCAGATTTTCCCTCATTGACCCTCTTGGAACACATAACTGATTTCCTTTAAACAATAACCCATTTTGCAATGTATACTCTGAGTATTGGCTATGAAAATGATTCTCAAAGTTAGAACATACCTTGTAGACCTCTGAAAAGTCTTCATCTTCCCCATAGAGATCCTTGAAACTCTCTATGCCAATGCTCTTGATCTGTATCTCTTGCACTGTCAACAACCTCCTGCTCAATGCATCTGCTACTTTGTTTAGCTATCCCTTCTTGTGCTTGATGGTAAAAGTAAAAGCTTGGATGTATTCCATCCATTTCAAATGCCTATTACTCAACTTCTCTTGAGTGTTGATAAAGCTAAGTGCCTGATTGTTAGTAAAGACTACAAACTCCTTGGGTAGAAGGTAATGCCTCCATTTCCTAAGTGACTGAACCAAAGCATAAAGTTCTAAGTCATAGGTTGAATACTTCTTCTTAGCTTCATTGAGCTTCTCACCAAAGAAGGTTATAGGCCTGCCCTCTTGACTTAACACTCCTCCTACTGCCACTCCAGTTGCATCACATTCAACAATGAACAATTTGTCAAAACTAGGTAATAAGATAATAGGTTGAGTTGCCACTTCTTGTTTCAGTTTCTTAAACCCTTCCTCAGCTTCTTGAGTCCACACAAACTTAGTTTTTAAACCACCCTTGATTGTATCTAGGACTGGTGCACATATACCAGTAAAGTTCCTTATTAATTTTCTATAAAATTGGGCTAATCCATGAAAACTTCTTACCTCTATCCCTGTGGTTGGTGTAGGACAGTTTAGATGGCTTCCACCTTGCTTGGATCCATCTGCAATGATCCTTTGGACACTACAAAACCCAAATATACAAGTTCTTGCTTAAATAACTCACACTTCTCTAGATTGATTGCCAACTTCTCCTCTTGCAACCTTCTAAGAACCATCTCCACATGCTTGAGGTGTTCTTCTACTGTCTTGCTAAAAATGAGGATGTCATCAAGGTATACCACCAAAAATATCCTTGTAAAGTCTTTAAGCACTTCATTCATGAGCCTCATGAATGTGCTAGGGGCATTAGAGAGGCCAAATGGCATAACTCTCCACTCATACAATCCATCATTTGTCTTAAAAGTTGTCTTCCATTCATCTCCATCCTTGATTTTGATCTAATGGTATCCACTCTTGAGATCCAATTTAGTGAAGTACTGAGCTCCTCCAAGACAATCCATTAAGTCTTCAATTCTAGGAATAGGGAACCTATACCTAATGGTGATCCTATTTATTGCTCTAGAATCAGTGCATAACCTCCACTTACCTCCTTTCTTGGTTGCTAAAACCACTGGTACTGCACATGGGCTGATGCTCTTTTGAATAAATCCTTGATCCAACAACTCCTGTACTTGCCTAGCTACCTCTAGATTCTGATCTGGTGTAAGCTAATAAGATGCTTTGTTAGGAAATGAGGCTCCAGGTATGAAGTCAATTTGATGACTTATGGCTCTCTTTGGTGGTAAAGTTGCAGGTGTCCCATCACTAACTATGCTCTTGTACCTTTCAAGTAACTTCTAGACTACTTCCGGTAGGACTATTTTCTCAGTCTTATCTTCCTCTTTGGATTGCATCATGATCACATACCCTTCACCCCCTTGATGTAGGTTGTTAAGGAACTCCTTCCCATTACTCAACATCACACTTGGTGTCTTTGACTGTCCCTCTTCTTCTTCTGACAGTGATTGCAACTTGAAAGTCTTCCCATCCTTCTTGAATGGGATGGTGTTCTCTTTCCCATCATGTATGGCACCTCTGTCATATTGCCATGGTCTGCCCAATAGTAGATGGCATGCATCCATGGGAAAACATCACAAACCAACTTGTCTTTGTATCCTCTAATGGAAAACTCCACCGTTACTTTCTCATTCACTAAAAAACTTTTCCCTTTGTTTAGCCATGTGACCTTGTAGGGGTTAGTGTGGGGTACCTTCTCCAATTTCAGTTTCTTTACTGCCTCCTCTGAGATAATATTGTCTGTTGAACCTGAATCTACTATGACCTTGCATACTTTACCAAGTATCATGCACCTTACTATAAATAGAGCTCTTCTCTATTTTGGTTCTTCCTTGACTGGTTATCTGATCAAAACTCTACTGAACATCAAATTCTCTCCTACTTCAAATTCAATATGACTGACCTCAGTTAACTTAGGACTCATGTTGTCCTCTTGTGCATAAGCCACTCTCTTCTCATTGCTTGATGAAGATGCTTTCTCTGAGCACCTATAAGCAGGATGACCTACTTGACTACAATGGTAGCATTTCATGTTTACAAAGTATGAATTGCTCTTGCCTGCTCCTCTTCCTCTATTTGAGCCTCCTTGAGGTCCTCTACCTCTGTTATATCCTCCTCTAGAAGATGTTTCTCCTCCATTCTCTATGATTTTAGACTCTCCTTGGTTTCTTTGGTCATTGCCTCTACCTTGGTAGCTACCTCGCTGTCCTCTTTGATCTCTTTGATCTCTGCCTTTGCCTCTACCCTTAGAAGCCTAGTCTTGCTTCCTCTTGTTCCTTTCCTCAATCTTGATAGCTAATCGGTATCATTGATGTACTGTCTTAGGACTTAAAAGAGCCATCTCCTCTTGAATGTTCCACTTCAAGCTGTTAATATATCTAGCCACCTTAAGACTTTCATCTTCTGTAACATTAGACCTCATACAAAGTTTTTGGAACTCCTCTATGTAGGTATTCACATCTTGTTCTTTCTGCCTTAGACTTTGTCTCTTCTTGTGTAATTGAATATCATAATCATCTGGCATGTATGCTTCTTTTACTTTGGCAACCATACCCTTCCAAGTAGTTATAGGATGCTTATCTTCTTTTTCCCTCTCTGTCTAAATGAACTTCCACCATGTCAAGGCAGAACCTCTTAGTCTTGATTTGGCCACCTTCACCTTCTGTGCCTCAGTGAATCCATCACATTCAAAAAGGTTTTCCATTCCCTCTATCCAGTCCATGACTAGATTAGCTTCCATTTTCCCACAAAAAAGTGGTATGCCTTCAAGTGCCTTTCCACTCAAAGCCTTCAATGCCTTCAAGAAAGGCTCTTCTTTCAGAACAGGGCCAGGTTCAGGGGTGTTGTCTTCCTTTGCAACCTCTTCTTCCTTTGGCATCCTTCCCTCAAATTGCACACTCCTCATTGCTTGTTCAAGTTGGGCTATTCTTTCCCTCAATAGCCTATTATCTTCCTCCTACTCTTCAACCATCCTGGCCAATTGTGCATTTTTCACCATGATGGTAGTATCACTTGACTCAACCTCTGACATATATTATTCTATCCCAAATCTTTTACTCGATCTGATACCAATCTGATAGGGTAGGGTTGGATGGAACACTCACTGTTCTATGCTCTGGGTTTCACCTTGGCAAACCCCTTTGGTGTCACTCTCCACCATTCAACCTATAGGCCCTAATGCTTGTTAGGCACCCCTGGTTCTTCAACCATCTTGGCCAATTGTTAATTTGTCACCATGATGGTAGTATCACTTGACTCAACCTCTAACATATATTATTCTATCCCAAATCTTTTACTCGCTCTAATACCAATCTGATAGGGTAGGGTTGGATGGAACACTCACTGTTCCATGATCTGGGTTTCACCTTGGCAAACCCCTTTGGTGTCACTCTCCACCACTCAACCTATAGGCCCTAATGATTTTTAGGCACCCCTGGTTCTCCTAGCCAACCCTACTATCATCTCCATTTCTCTAACCAAGCCAATCTTGGTGCTCTCTCTGCCATTCTCTCCTTAGCCCTTAATATTCCTAAAGGCTAGCTAAATCTCCAACCTTCACTAATTTGATGCAGGTGTGTGTGATGAATTCCATGGCTTCCAAAACCATCTCTCTAGGGCTCTTGATCATCCACCAATCACCAATTCTCCATTGCTCACTCCAAACCCTATTCTAGGGTTTAAAAGGGCTACTAGCCCTTGAGCCCCAATTAGGCCTCCTAACCCGAGAAAATAGGCTTAAACTCCAAACTTCCTAAAGAACATCACAATATTCCAAAAGGGACCTTGGTTCATTTTCCTACCTCTCCAATATTTTTGAGGTTATAGGCCTTTACTGGCCGTACACAGGCGTAACCCTCTTTTTGTAGGAATTAGGGCTTTTTAGGCCATTTCCTGACCACACAGTGATCTGTCTACTTATTTCAATCACCAAATGGACTAGTGGAGCATCTTCCTTCCTACCAAACCTTTTTAAGGTCTCCTTCATTCACCACACACCTTGGGTTGCCAGGGAATTGACACCCCTGCAACGTTAGTGCTTCTTTTTCTCTGTCTTTCCTAACCGGGCATAGCCAAGCTTTCCTAGGAAAATAACTTTCTCATGATACCTTGTCTCCTGCGAACTCCTAAACCTAATCTATATACAGACATGGGGCCTAGCCACATTTTCCACAAGCCCATACTCAAAGTACGGTGGAAATGTAAACTAAAATCCCATTTTTTTTATAGTTTACCAGTCAAAACAACAATTGAAAAAAGAACAAAGTATTTACAAGAAAACTTGGAAACGAGTAACCTGCTATCTACTACCCCAGAAAATGATTCAAAGACAATTTCACCACATTCTAAACTGTACAAAATACCTTGATGAATCCATTAATCTGCTAAATCAGAAGCAGGAACAAAACAGGGAAATGCACAACAAAATATCACTATTTTCTCAATTTTCAAACTAATTACAACTCCAATGTTTTCCCAAACTCAATTCCAGTTCAAGGCCCACCTTTTAAAGGTTCATAAGTGGTTACATCTCCCCTTGGTCGGACATAACCACCTCATTAGGCCAAAATTGCACGAATGCAACATTTTGGCCTTTATTTCCAAATCCTAGTGATTCCTACTGGAAACAAATTGTGCAACTCATTCATTCCACCATAAGCTACTGATCAACCTTCATCCTAACATTTTTTAACATCTCTAAATCAAAACTAAATGGTCAACATGAGCTTAATGAAAACAAAACAAAATTTATCCTTAGATTTCCTATTCACCTAATGAAATTGCCTGTTGTTCCTTAGGTGCTCCTACACCAGTCATCCTTTTCCTCTTTTTGATTTTCAGCATCCTCATGAGTTGCCTCAGCATGCGCTGTTGCAAACTCTATTAATTCATCTTCAATTTCCAACCATTCCACTTCTAGAGTGGAAGAATGCTTTTGATTGGTGGAGGGAAGACCTTCTAAATTAGTTTCAATCAAATTTTTGTTGAGGAACTTTGTTGTCCCAAGACTTTTAGCCTCTTCCTCTCTGTTCTCAGCCTTTATGTCATCTATCCCCGCACTAACTTGTGTCAAATTTCTTGCTTCAACTTCAATGCACTATCCTCCAGATGTTGATAGATCTTTTGCCTCATAGGAAGATTCCTCTTTGTTGGGAGTTAGCTGCTCCAACTCATCCAAACTACCCTTGACTTGGGTGATGATGCCTTTGCAAGATGGAAAAGTGATTTCTGAATGTGATGCATTGTGGAATCTACACCAACTTGACATCAGTACCTCCTCCAATTTTAATCCATCCTTGCTATTGAAATGCTCTTGGATCAGTTCCTTGAATGATTTGGATGCCATGGTTGTGAATTCTTCCTCTGGGTTTGCAAGGGCTAAAGGTTGATATATTTCCCAAAATGGAATTTCTCCTTGCGAGACTCTTTCAAGCCTATTCAAGAATGTCAAAAATCCCAATTCATTGTGTCTACATGTACCATGGATTCTACATTTTCTTGCTAAGGCAAATTGCTTCAATGGTTCCCTCAATCTTCTATTTAAATCTACATGTAGCAGAGCTATGTTGATTTGTAAGTACTACTCCATTTCAACTAAGGATTTGTTTTCCTTCAAAATTTTCTAATTTTAACCTTCCAACCTATAAAGAGATCTCCCTATCGCAGATTTCTTCTTGAAAATGCTATTTTCAACTGCCAACTTTTAGCTTTGTAGCCTCAACATGCCATCCCTCCTTCTAGCACCACTTTTGTTGATGGGTGTTTTATGCACTTCTCAACACAGGTAATCCATAGGTGCATCACCTCTCTTGAAAGACAATCTTCCACAATCAAATTGCATAACACTATCCCAAGGTCTCTAATTTTAGGTCTTGACAGTACTTGGATACCTCGGTTGATTTATGTGATTTACTGGAATCACAAGGCAGACTTACAAATGAGTTACAAAGTGTGGGATGTTGGGTTTGTAAATGCAGTTCTTAAAGTGTGAAATTGATGTGCAATTGCTATAGGTTCAAAACAACAGTCTAGAACTCCTATTCCATCATCAGATTTGGCTTTACAATGTGCAATGAACCTTGTTCGAAGTCACTATTTAAAAAACTAAAAATCAAAAGGGTAGGGAAGAGAAGAAGTTCCTAGACCTGAAGCTACAAATGAACAGTGATCATGGAGGCTGCTACAGTAGAGAAACTTCCGAAAATGAGTTTTGCTTGGCCAAGAGGAACCTATAGTTACACAAAACTAGTGCAATCTTCTAAGGAATGCAAAATTTTAGATTGCACACACACATCATGAACATGCAATTGAACTAAGTTACAACAATGAAGTAAGGAAGCTCAAACTAGCTTTGCAAAGTGATTCATCGTCAACAAACCATAAAAAGCATGAGCTAGAAATTTATCAAAGACTATAACATCAAACACCATTATCATTTCCACTCAAGAAACTAACAACTAAAGCTAATATGGAAGTAGAACCATGCCTGCATAATGAACAAACTCAAGAGAAACACACATTAATCATGCAATGTAGCTCTCTATTGCTATAGAATGCCTTTACACTAGCTCTCCAACCATTTACAAATGAGGGGAAGACCCCTATTTATAGTTTTCCAAATCCCAAATGAATGACTAGGATCAATTTACAATGAATGGCTCATATTTGATTACATTAGGGTTCCACCTACCCCCCATTATCTAGCAATTTAAAATACATTCTTGTCCTTTCCCAATTTTGTCTTGTAGTGCCTTAGTGCTGTAGCAATTTTGTCCACTTGTTGATTTCCCTTTTACTATAGCAAAAATTTCTTGAAGGTTGCCTTCCACTTGATAGATTCACATCATTCCTCATTAGATCAAACAAGCCGTATTTACAGACTTGCACCATTGTGGGATGGATTAACTATCTCCTGATTTGATAGGGTAGACCTTGACGAATCATGATCATTTGATAAGAGACATAACAAATCCCCTTTCATTTTTGCTTATGGTAAACAGTCATCCGCGTTTTTGACACCGACTTCCTTTGGCATGTTGTCGTTGGTTTGCAACCTTCTGATTTCCTTATATTGATTTTCTTTCAATAAGAAGTCGTTGGTCTATTGGTCCTCTCTTGACAATTTGTCCCTTGCTTATGCAACATTACCTTGGCAATGCTTAACACTTAGCATCTGTGAATTGAAACCCTCCCTTTTTCCAAGTTCCACAAGAATTCTTGGACTAGCATCCCCCTGAGTAGCACAACGCATCAGTAATCAACTTTGATGGTTTCGTTTTGCGATTGTAGCCCTGTACAAAATGGTAGATTGAATTAAGATCATGCAAATAATGAAATAATACTTATTTAAATTATTGCTCGGTTACAATTAAATGGCCTTATCAATGCATATCTGTTTAAGCAACCAATAATAAGCAATAATAATCATTCCTTCTTAATTTCACTTGGTTCCCATAATTCATCACACACATATTAATGGCATGACATGTTTTCCTTCAGGTTTTAGATTCTACATTGATGGAACAATGGTCCTCCTCCTTTCACTTTCTGCCATCACTCTCGCAGTGGTACCTTCCTTCAGGCATGGGTTCTCAGACGGGTGTCCTTACATACCTACAAGCAATTCCCACAAAAAATTGCATCCCCTAGTGCATACTCATAAGAAATAAGGATCTTAATAGGGGATATTCAAATCTCTCTAAGGTATATTTTGTATTCTAAGTCATGGAACATTAAAAGCATAAGCTCATCATACACCCCATTCTTGGTCCAAAGATTTGTCTCTATTAAATGATATCAAATTTTACCTTTTTCCAACTCGGGCGAATCCATACTATAAGTGATCTCTATTTTACCTATCCTGATCTCGAACTCGATCAAATGAAAGACTTGGGGTAGGAAAATGGCACTCTAATTTATCCATTTCACTCACTTTACAATTGTTCATAAAACCTTATCAACCATCGCCCTTCATCCACCTTAATAGGTTGTTGCCCCCTTTTTTCGAATACAAAGTTTTCTTTGGAGGACCCATATTTATTACTAGAGACATACAACCAATGGAGAGCTACATACTATGATAGGACAAATGTCATGTGTGATGGCCCAGAGAAATCCATTTATATGACCATACCGATAGCGGGCTTCGTGTAGGAGAAGCCCACTGTAGTTGATGGCCGAGGAAATGACATTGTTTAAAAAGGCAGAGTTGGGAATAGCAAAACCCACAAAGAAGATAGCCGTCCAAAGGTCCATAGGTGGGAGAATGTGGGGTACTTAAGTGAGACAACCGTGTATAACGACACCCAGGTAAACTGTTTCCACACAAGCGAAACCCGTGCTAGTGACTTCCGTCCCAACCTGCGAGGGAAGGGGTGTGGAGGGTTGGGGTGTGAACATTGCCACAATGATAACAAAATATGAACAACCATCCACACAAGCTACCCCACAAACTCATCATCCTCCTTGTTCGCTGCTTGGATTCATCCCTCTTCCTTTTGTAGTCATAAATTATCTCACTTTATCTTGATAGTCGCCCATTGAATTCATCATGATGGATGGCCACCTTTGGTGTTTACGTGTGTCTAAGGAAGAATCTCCAACCATTAAAATCATGATTCTCCTTGCGATGTAATACTACTCCATACAACTATTGATTGATCCATGAAAATATCCAGCTTCTAAGAAAAATAAGCTTTGCATGAAAAGGTGGTTATTAATAACCACCCATATACCTGAGACCCAACAAAAGGGAGCCTCAGTTATCATTTTTTCAAATGCAGTTCCTCCTACCCTCCTTTTAGAATCTCATTCGAGAACCACATTTTAGATAGGCGATCCCTCTATGGTACAAATGGTTTATTAGAACCTGCTTGCACTTCCTTTTAATCACAAGCCATTGCCATTCTTCTAATATCATCCTCAGTACACCCTCGTGCTTGGACTTATTTAATTTGTTGAGGAAGACACGAGAAATGGTGCGATTGTATCCTTAACCCTAAAAAGCATCACATAGGCTCCAACGTTCTACCCAATTTGATTACAATATATTGTGCTAGATTATAATATCAGTGGTTATTTTTAGCCACGCCACCCTTTAATCTAGTGAATTTGCATGGTGCCATGGGAGGACTTAACATCTATGAGTATTCCCATTTCCATAGGGGTAATGAATCTGAAGGCATCTCGTCCAAGCCCATTGGTCAAGAAATAAAATTAGGCATCCTCTTCTTAGTAACCATTGTCAAGTGTATACCTAGCAATATTTTGATTATTTACTAATGCGTGAAGAGGGGACAGTATTACCGTGCGTGGAGATTGGTGCAGATGGTCATCATGTCACAACCATTATGACCATAGTGGAAGTGGATATCCTACACGAGCCTGGGATCCGCATGCATGGTTGTCATTGAGTTAAGAGATGTGGAGGGGCTACAATGAGCAAGCCGTTAAAGAATGACGAACAATATAAGGAGACCCGCACATCGGGTCCTGCAAGGGTAAATTTCATTTCAGGTAGCGATGACAAGGTGACCTCTCATGGACTGTCGTAACCAAGGAGGTGGCAATGCGATGGAGGAACTCATGGAAGTAGTGTCCGCCAATGGTGGGGAGGTCATGTTATATGTTGGCTGCAGTGATTATTCCAAATGAATTTCATCGTGTGTGAATCTTGTCATATTTCCCAAACCCTTAAATCAACCTTCAATGGGGTGATCCCACAATAGTGCTTTACAATTTTTGGCCAAACTGGACACTGAAATTATTATTTTTAAGTAAATCTTCACATTTAGGCACCTATAGCGGCTAAACCATGAGGAATTTGAAGATGATGCAAACTAGAGTCTTCTCACATTTTGTCTATAGATTCTAAAAATATATTTTAAATTTTTTTTGGAATCAGATTGCACTTCTTTTTCCATCTCCCACGAAAAACAAGTTTTTTTCAGAAAACAACATTTTTAAAAAGTGACACACACCGTATAACACAACTTTTTTTCCATGAAGAATAAAATTCTAATTCTTTCGAATTTAGATTTGTAACTCCAATATCTAGTGCTTCCATTTGGTTAGATAGTTTTTTATTGAATATTTTTTCTTTGATCAAGTTTAGAAGTCAAACCAATTACAATTCAGACATAGTGCGACTTTATAACATGTAACTTTTTTTTTATATATCAAAATTCAATTTATTTATTTTTTTGGATAAAGGACTTCAATATCTAGTGCACTCATATTTTTCAATATTTTTTTGATAAACTACTATTTTTCCACATGTGCAGAATAGAGACCTTCATTTTCGATGAAAAACTTATGTTTAATAAAACTAAAAAAACTACATAATAAAAGGTCACAACATATTAAAATTATATTCATTGGATAGCTCGTTCTGAAGACTACCTAATTCCAGTTGGGTTTGTAAAGATTCCTCTATTTTCATCCTCAACTTGAGCTTCGAAGCATAAAAATTTAGGTTTTTTTTGTGAACAAGGTCAAAACTCAAGGAAAAGGGGGATTCGTTAGAACCAGGGGGGTTCTAGTGAACCCCCAGGGGTTCGAGCGAACTAGGGTTCATTCGAACCCCCTTCGATATGCATTTTTATTTTGTTTTTTGGGCAGGAAATGTGGGCCCATTAATTAATGGGTTCACTTGAACCCGAGTTCGGTCAAACCCCTTTTTGGTTCGGTCAAACTTGTAGGTTCATTTGAACCCCTAAAACCATTTCTTTTGTCATGGGGTCATTTTTTCTCTGTTTTCCTTCCTCCATCAAATTGTAAACCACTATTGTGGCTTCACCCAATGCCTAAGTCATCCCACACAGGTAAAGAATGATTCAAAACAGCGCTGAGGAGCCCCGATTCCACCTTGTCATACAAGCAATCAATCTTTGTGAATTCCTTCCCGATTGTTCGAAACACCTTGCCCATGTACCTCGCCCGCATGTTATTACACAACTTTGTAGAATCAATGGGTAGTTATGGAAATTAGAATTTTCTAGGTCCGATATGAGAATTTGATGTCACAGCCATTTGGGAATCGTCATTCCTCACAAAATATCATTCTATTTGAATCATTTCTCATGGCAGAGCATACGAGATTAATAAACCTAGTTGTGTGGGAGAATAATATTACGTCACCATGTGAGCAGATGCTGCAACAAATACGGCCATAGGTAGGTGAAAGCTCTTATAATGGGTCCCACAAGGGTAATTTCCATCAGGGGATGCAGGTCGAGGAACGTGGGGTGACGTCGAAGGTAGGATGTTTCAAGATGGTGAACGTTGGGTGGAAGTATGGAGAGCAGACCCCGCATTCAAAACAACCATTGGCATCTACTTTGAACATTATCTTTGCAAAGTGTAGAGTATTAATGCGTGACACAATTTTCAATAATTGCCCTTTGGCTTATAATTTCTCACTTGTAATTACTACATGGTCATCCTAGGTTACATTGAGGTGGATGAACATTTATAATGGCATCTTCAAAATGACGGCCATGAGTATTGCAGACTCTATAGAGGGAAATGTTTGTGGACTGATGAATGTGGGCTACAACCATAGGGTGGTTGTTTCATAACAGCTACCACCCATGGCGAGCCCACAATTGGGACCCGCACACAAGAATGCAGGTGGCAGTGGCAGGTTGGCCATAGTTAATGGCGAAGTGGGAATGAAGCTCCACCTAGGGTGACCCATAACTGCAGGTCTGAGGGGGACGGAGGACGCAGTGGCTAAAACGGGTGTAGGGGTCTGACCATTGACCAGACATAGGGACTCGACCGCAGGCAAAAAGTGGAATGTGAAGGCAAACGACAAAGGGAAACCCATGAATGTGAGTCTGCAAGGGTCAACGAATGCGAAAGCAAAGTCCAAGGGAAAACTTGCAAGGCTAAGCCCGAAGGGGCAAATGACTTGGTGAAGGGTGATCTTGTCCAATATGAAATAGATTCTTTTAGGGATCATGACCAACTTAGGCCCACAAACAGTGGTACGCAACATGAGATGAGAGAAAAGCAACCCATCAGGAATGAAAAGAGGGGGTCCCTTCCTTCAGTGAGGTGTGTGTACAAAATATGCACAACAGTAATCAAACCTTGAAATGAATAAAAGCATGAAAGAGGGAATGAAGAATGAATAAAGCTATGTTACCACTCAACAAATCCTTAGATAAGTCCTTGGAGGAAATTCTTCAACTTGCATGAAATGGATTGAATGGATATGGATCTTGAACTTTGAAGATCTTGCTTGAAATAGTGCTTTGAATGTTTGACTTGATCATGAAACCTACATCACAATGTTAGCTCCAAAAACATGCATGATGCAAGAAGAATTTGACATGATTATTAGATCTTGGTTGCTACAATAAATCTATGATATATCTGCTCTTGAGTGCCTTTTAATTATCTTGAAATTCTTTTGAAGTTCTCTTGAAATTGCTAGCTTGCTTCTTAAAATATTCTAGGTGAAACTTAATAAAATAACTTTGTATTTATAGGTATGTACCCTTAATTTCCTGAAATTCAAATATCACAAGCTAACATTGAATTATGGATTTGAAAACATTAAAATATCACCAAAAAATATAATTTAAATTTAGGTCCAAAGGTTTATGGAGGATCCATTCCCAAGTCCCTATACCTGGAACACACATTGCTCAATGCAAAGTTTTATGTTTAGGCATTAATTATTGTTGGGTTTCCCCTTCGGAAAATGTAATTTAATTAGGCTTGTAAATGAATTATAGGGCTTATTAAGGCCTAATTAATCTCAATTAATTAAAGGAGTCCCAAATAAGTGTGAAAGTGTAAAGGGATACACTTTACAACACCAAATTAAGGTATTATTAAGTCAATTTTAACTAGGAGGGCCCAAACAAGTGTGAAAATGTAAAGGGATACATTTTTCTACACTACAATTCCATTATCATCATACTACTCTACAACACTTTTGCAACCACCTAAAACAAAGTATACCTTCATCCTATGCAACAAGATACACTACCACTAAACTCCAACCAAGAACTGAACTTGCAGAGCAATTCAACACCAAAAGAACTAAGGGAAGATAGATACAAACAATATAAGCACATTCCTAGATCCACAAGAAAAGAAACTTCAACACGAAGAAATGCAGATCAATCTCATTTCTCCTAGACAACCTGTTTCATAGGAAACACTCTATCAAACATAACTTCTACTTCCGTACAATACAAAACCTGAAACCCGAGATATAGAACCTTTGAACATCTCTGATCAAAATATCCAAACCCCATGAGCATATCTTCAACCATGAAGAAATATGGAGCACAACATAGAGCACCACTCAGGAACACTATATACTCTTTTATTCAAATTTTCGCAAAAGCACTTGGAAACCAAGTGAACCGTCTTCATCAACAACACTACAAACACCTTCTCAACACATCTAGAACACTACAACAATGCTCAATAACAACACTAACAGTCTCCCCAACTATACTGTAGGTTGACGTCAACAACAATAATAGTCTTCCAACAATCTCTACATACAAGAAGTTGACATCAATGACAACAATAATGGAAACACCAACATCTTTCCTCCTCCCTTGCAAGACATTGATAAAGTAGGTCAACAACTAGAGGAACATGTAGCTCAAGCAGAATAGGTCATAAGAAAGGAGAAGACATAAATAAAAGTAGATAAAAATAAAGGAGAAGAAAGGGAGGGAACTCTAGAGGAAGAAAAAGATGATCAGGTCAAGAAAAGAATTTGGTTGAAGAGCATAAAGGTGAAGATGAACTAAAAGATATAGACTCTGAAACTTTGATGGAGAAAGCAACCAACATTATGGATGAGATCAAAAGAGTAAGCATATCAGTTTAAGTTGAAACAAATCAACTTCAAACTCCTTAAGTGAATTGATTTTTTATGCCTCCACCAACCAACTCTAATGTGTCCATGGTCCTAACGTGGCTAGACATTAATATTCATAAATGAAAGAAGATTGTAAAAATTGTCTCTAAGATTCTCGTTGCTATCACTCTCATGATAGATTCCCATATGCCAAGAAGAAGCCAAGGAATTTCTCAACTATCACTATGGATGCTTCAAGATCAAGAATAACTAAAATTGCAACACCACTAGATGATAAATATGATAGAAAATTATTTCCTGCAAAGTGCCAAATCACAAAGGTCAATCTAGGTAAGCAGACAACGAAAGATAATATCCAGGGAATGCACACAAATGTGTCAAATATTATGTCTAGAATGGGTAAGGGCAAAAAAACTCAACAAGAATTGAAAGAATAGATCACTCAACTCTATTTTTACATCAAGAAACTAGTGAATCCCATGAAATCAATGGATGAACCTCTTCCGCATTCAATGCTCATCTCCTCGTGGCGTAGCCATGGCAGGAGGGTCCTCAAAGAGAACTATCCAAACCGTGCAACAAGAGTAAAACAACAGAAGCAACATAGAATATGGAGGAAAATGCAAATGCAAATATTTTCATTAACATAAATCTCAGTTACAATTGGCCAGCAACATATGGGCTTACAGATTTGGCTCACATGCCTGATAATACATGCTCAAAATACAACATTCCTATATGCTCCTAAATGTGAGCAAAATCTTACAATTTAGATCCTCTATTCTAACTGTGTTGTCTTCTCCACTGTCTTCGTTGTCTTCCAATGATCGATTACAATGATTTATATCCTATCTAGCAATCTGGAACCATCCACATCAGCTAAGATCATCACAATCTCCAATGAAGGAAAATGTAATGGGCGTATGAACAAGTCAGCCTCAAATTGAATTACTCCATCAACGGGTGCATAAGAAGAAGTGTGTACCTATAATGAAGGTTGGGGACACTCCAAGGAACAATTAAAATCACATCGTTAAGATCCGCAAGTCATGAGGACAATCCACAAACGATCAGATTAACCGCTAGGCTTGAAACTATTTTGGTGCTAGTTCAAGAAACTGTCATGAAATCTAGAATCAATAACTTGCTAGAAAAAAATATAATCATGCTCAAATCTTGGAATAAGGAAAATGAACATGTCTGCAATGTACACAAATATCCACAGGGTCTCGTGAGCAAATATGACAGATCCACCAACATGAATTGAGAAAGAACAAAACTAAAAGGAAAATGTTTTTGGTTGATGCAAGATTGCCAAGAATCAAGGATGCTCTTGCATCAGACATCTAGGGTTAATGAAAAGTAAGTCCCTCACTTTGTAGGGGCCAAAGGAAAACCAAGATGGTCTACCTCAGCTTGAGAAATTGATGAAGAGTCCTCCACTGGTCTACCTTTCCACTTCACAAGATATTCTTTGTACTATCTTCCACAAGTCTTTCTCTCATTTCTGACATCCAAAATCTCCTCAATCTCATCTAATTGTTGTTTAGGAAACTGATTCTCCAATTCCACTGCACTGTCTTCATTGAATTCTGCTTCATAATATTGATGTAGGTCTGCAATGTTGAATATAGGTGATATACCCATGCCATCCAGTAACTCTACTTCATATGCATTTCTTGAATCAAACTTCTTCAAGATCCTACAAGGTCCAAACTTCTTCATCTTCAGCTTGTTGTATGTCCCAACTAGAAATATTTCCCTCCTCAAATATACCATCACTTTATCTCCAACCTCAAACTCCTTATGTCTCCTCTTTTCATCTACTTTCTCCTTATACTTCCAGTTCATATCTTCTAATTGTTGTTTCACTCGAGTATGCACTTTCTTCATATGTTCTGCAAATTCTTCTACTTCCGCACTTCTCTTATCTTCCATATTGATGTCTCTCAACTCTGATATACCTATAGGATGAACTCCAGTAACAATCTCAAAAGGTGTCTTTCTTGTACTCTTGTTCATTGAATTGTTGTATGAAAATTCTGCTTGTGCAAGGACTAAATCCCAGCTTCCGGTCTTCTCTCCAATCAAACATCTCAACAAATTTCCTAAGCTCTTGTTTACTACCTTTGTCTGTCCATCAGTCTGTGGGTGAAAAGTAGAACTAAACTTCAAATTTGTTAGGATTTAGGTGTCATCTACCTTGTAAGTCCTTTAATTTATTATTCTCCTAAACTGTTTCATAAATTTACACATAAGAGGTGAAACTATTTGACCAACAGTGGTGAAAGAGACAATGTAAATGCAGTGTTACCATTACCATTTGTCCTTTTGGAAAAGGACATAATAGCTAGGCGTCCCACCTTGGAATCTTCTAAAATAAGGTTGTTGGGTCAAAATAGGGTGTTGTAAGAGCATCTATTACATGCATGACAGTTGTCATAAGATTCTATGACAGTATGATAGATTCCTATGACAGAATATGCTATTTTTGGACCTCAGGCGCCCATGCATGAAAGATGCCTTATGACAGCTATAAGAGCATCTATAAGAGGCTATTTTCAATATTTTTTTACCATTTCAAGGAGGAAGGCATGGGTTTTTCTAGGTGGTATTGCTGCCTATTGTTTGGTGAAACCATGGTGGTTTTCATCCTCACAAATCTCTATAAATTGGGGCCTTGAGCTAGAGTTATTCAATTCAATTTTGTAGGGTAACAGGGTGTTGCTAGATTTATAGGGAATGATAAGAGAAGTCTATTGTTGCATTTAATATTTGAGATTATCAGTAATATACTTGCCTCTCTTTCGGTGGTGGAGTTTTTTCCCTTCAGGGTTTCTCCACGTAAATCTGTTGTTGCATGTGTTATGATTTTTCTATCTCTCTCTCTCTCTCATTCTTTCTTCACACTAAGGCTAAGGTTAATCTACATACTTCATATTTGAATTCACTCATTTAAGTTCATATTGCAAGCTTTCTTCACCTTGATTATCAACAAAATTTATCTTCAACTTCTTCCTCTCACGTCGTGCACAACAAAGGGATTTTTTGATCGCACAAACCTCGAAGACCATCTCAAGGGAAAATACAATGGAAAATAGTCATCTTTCTCAGACGTTAGGGCACAAGGTATGAATTTTGCGAAGGTAGTTAAGGCATTGCATATACAGTTTGGACGTGCGAACAATCCTAGCTCGCGGGAAGGGTTAGAGCACGGGTCGGTTGAAGTGTCCGGTGACAGGGCCCCCCATTTAGACTCACAATATGCTGACGCCCCTACAAATGATACTCCTACGAAATTCTGTCTGCATTTTCCTATCTGACTTTCATCAAAATCTCCAGAAGTTTTTTTTGGATAATTTGGCTCTAGATAGGGAGGGTTTTTTGTCTGATCACACACTGATTTTATGATTCACAATTTAGACTTGGCCGAACTTTGTGATTTGCACGCTTGGATCTCAAAAAAATGGAAGGATTTCATGGAAGGAGAAATCAATTTTCTACCCCTGTGCAACAAGAAATCACTCAAATCTATTTTTACATCAAGAAACTAGTGAATCCCATGACATCAATGGATGAACCTCTTCTGCATTCAATGCTCATCTCCTAGTGGTGCATTCATGGCAAGAGGGTCCTCGAAGAGAACTATCCAAACTGTACAACAAGAGTAACACAATAGAAGCAACATAGAATATGGAGGAAAATGCAAATGAAAATATTTTAATTAACATAAATGGGTAAGTGCACCAAGATGGTCGCACTTTTGTGGCCAAAAAAGAAAAAAACAAGCCATAACGCATTCGCGTTATAACGCGTTAGCGTTATTTCTTTTAAAAAAAGGCGCGAATCCAATTTTAAAAAGGCACGAATCTAGTTTTAGTGCAATAAATAACGTGTTCTCGTTATAATGCGAGCGCGTTATTTAATCCTAAACGAACATATCTCTACTGGTTAATAACGCGTTCGCGTTATGATAAATTTGGCTTTTTTAAGCTTTAGATGGTACATTTATAGGGTAGAGGATTAAGGGTACTAGGGAGAGAGCTAGAGGGATTGAGTGAGAGAGAGGGAGATACTTCAGAGAGAGAGGAAGGGAGTGAGAGAGAGATAACCTCTC